>OX459110.1:6509885-7109885 GCA_949775045.1 Metridium senile
ACCCAGAATGCAATATGCCCTATAGGGTGATCTTAAAATGTGTCAAAAAGATCGGGGTTTTCGGCACAAAATTTTTGCATAGACCCTGTGAGTAATGTCTGAGAATATTAGAGCATTCTGATATATGCGCAAGATTATATTTAGAAAAAACTACAAAATCCTACCCAGAATGCAATATGCCCTATAGGGTGATCTGAAAATGTGTCAAAAAGATCGGGGTTTTCGGCACAAAATTTTCGCCTAGACCCTGTGAGTAATGTCTGAGAATATTAGAGCATTCTGATAAATGCGCAAGATTTTATTTAGAAAAAAACTACAAAATCCTACCCAGAATGCAATATGCCCTATAGGGTGATCTGAAAATGTGTCAAAAAGATCCGGGTTTTCGGCACAAAATTTTTGCATAGACCCTGTGAGTAATGTCTGAGAATATTAGAGCATTCTGATATATGCGCAAGATTATATTTAGAAAAAACTACAAAATCCTACCCAGAATGCAATATGCCCTATAGGGTGATCTGAAAATGTTTCAAAAAGATCGGGGTTTTCGGTATAAAACTTTTGCCTAGACCCTGTGAGTAATGTCTGAGAATATTAGAGCATTCTGATAAATGCGCAAGATTTTATTTAGAAAAAAAACTACAAAATCCTACCCAGAATGCAATATGCCCTATAGGGTGATCTGAAAATGTGTCAAAAAGATCGGGGTTTTCGGCACAAAATTTTTGCATAGACGCTGTGAGTAATGTCTGAGAATATTAGAGCATTCTGATAAATGCGCAAGATTTTATTTAGAAAAAACTACAAAATCCTACCCAGAATGCAATATGCCCTATAGGGTGATCTGAAAATGTGTCAAAAAGATCGGGGTTTTCGGCACAAAATTTTCGCCTAGACCCTGTGAGTAATGTCTGAGAATATTAGAGCATTCTGATAAATGCGCAAGATTATATTTAGAAAAAACTACAAAATCCTACCCAGAATGCAATATGCCCTATAGGGTGATCTGAAAATGTGTCAAAAAGATCGGGGTTTTCGGCACAAAATTTTTGCCTAGACCATGTGAGTAATGTCTGAGAATATTAGAGCATTCTGATATATGTTCAAGATTTTATTTAGAAAAAACTACAAAATCCTACCCAGAATGCAATATGCCCTATAGGGTGATCTGAAAATGTTTCAAAAAGATCGGGGTTTTCGGTATAAAACTTTTGCCTAGACCCTGTGAGTAATGTCTGAGAATATTAGAGCATTCTGATAAATGCGCAAGATTTTATTTAGAAAAAACTACAAAATCCTACCCAGAATGCAATATGCCCCATAGGGTGATCTGAAAATGTGTCAAAAAGATCGGGGTTTTCGGCACAAAATTTTTGCATAGACCCTGTGAGTAATGTCTGAGAATATTAGAGCATTCTGATATATGCGCAAGATTATATTTAGAAAAAACTACAAAATCCTACCCAGAATGCAATATGCCCTATAGGGTGATCTTAAAATGTGTCAAAAAGATCGGGGTTTTCGGCACAAAATTTTCGCCTAGACCCTGTGAGTAATGTCTGAGAATATTAGAGCATTCTGATATATGCGCAAGATTATATTTAGAAAAAACTACAAAATCCTACCCAGAATGCAATATGCCCTATAGGATGATCTGAAAATGTGTGAAAAAGATCCGGGTTTTCGGCACAAAATTTTTGCCTAGACGTTGTGAGTAATGTCTGAGAATATTAGAGCATTCTGATAAATGCGCAAGATTTTATTTAGAAAAAAAACTACAAAATCCTACCCAGAATGCAATATGCCCTATAGGGTGATCTGAAAATGTGTCAAAAAGATCGGGGTTTTCGGCACAAAATTTTTGCATAGACCCTGTGAGTAATGTCTGAGAATATTAGAGCATTCTGATATATGCGCAAGATTATATTTAGAAAAAACTACAAAATCCTACCCAGAATGCAATATGCCCTATAGGGTGATCTGAAAATGTGTCAAAAAGATCCGGGTTTTCGGCACAAAATTTTTGACTAGACGCTGTGAGTAATGTCTGAGAATATTAGAGCATTCTGATAAATGCGCAAGATTTTATTTAGAAAAAACTACAAAATCCTACCCAGAATGCAATATGCCCCATAGGGTGATCTGAAAATGTGTCAAAAAGATCGGGGTTTTCGGCACAAAATTTTTGCATAGACCCTGTGAGTAATGTCTGAGAATATTAGAGCATTCTGATATATGCGCAAGATTATATTTAGAAAAAACTACAAAATCCTACCCAGAATGCAATATGCCCTATAGGGTGATCTTAAAATGTGTCAAAAAGATCGGGGTTTTCGGCACAAAATTTTCGCCTAGACCCTGTGAGTAATGTCTGAGAATATTAGAGCATTCTGATATATGCGCAAGATTATATTTAGAAAAAACTACAAAATCCTACCCAGAATGCAATATGCCCTATAGGATGATCTGAAAATGTGTGAAAAAGATCCGGGTTTTCGGCACAAAATTTTTGCCTAGACGTTGTGAGTAATGTCTGAGAATATTAGAGCATTCTGATAAATGCGCAAGATTTTATTTAGAAAAAAAACTACAAAATCCTACCCAGAATGCAATATGCCCTATAGGGTGATCTGAAAATGTGTCAAAAAGATCGGGGTTTTCGGCACAAAATTTTTGCATAGACCCTGTGAGTAATGTCTGAGAATATTAGAGCATTCTGATATATGCGCAAGATTATATTTAGAAAAAACTACAAAATCCTACCCAGAATGCAATATGCCCTATAGGGTGATCTGAAAATGTGTCAAAAAGATCCGGGTTTTCGGCACAAAATTTTTGACTAGACGCTGTGAGTAATGTCTGAGAATATTAGAGCATTCTGATAAATGCGCAAGATTTTATTTAGAAAAAACTACAAAATCCTACCCAGAATGCAATATGCCCTATAGGGTGATCTTAAAATGTGTCAAAAAGATCGGGGTTTTCGGCACAAAATTTTTGCATAGACTCTGTGAGTAATGTCTGAGAATATTAGAGCATTCTGATATATGCGCAAGATTATATTTAGAAAAAACTACAAAATCCTACCCAGAATGCAATATGCCCTATAGGGTGATCTGAAAATGTGTCAAAAAGATCGGGGTTTTCGGCACAAAATTTTCGCCTAGACCCTGTGAGTAATGTCTGAGAATATTAGAGCATTCTGATATATGCGCAAGATTATATTTAGAAAAAACTACAAAATCCTACCCAGAATGCAATATGCCCTATAGGATGATCTGAAAATTTGTCAGAAAGATCCGGGTTTTCGGCACAAAATTTTTGCCTAGACGCTGTGAGTAATGTCTGAGAATATTAGAGCATTCTGATAAATGCGCAAGATTTTATTTAGAAAAAAACTACAAAATCCTACCCAGAATGCAATATGCCCTATAGGGTGATCTGAAAATGTGTCAAAAAGATCGGGGTTTTCGGCACAAAATTTTTGCATAGACCCTGTGAGTAATGTCTGAGAATATTAGAGCATTCTGATATATGCGCAAGATTATATTTAGAAAAAACTACAAAATCCTACCCAGAATGCAATATGCCCTATAGGGTGATCTGAAAATGTGTCAAAAAGATCGGGGTTTTCGGCACAAAATTTTTGCATAGACCCTGTGAGTAATGTCTGAGAATATTAGAGCATTCTGATATATGCGCAAGATTATATTTAGAAAAAACTACAAAATCCTACCCAGAATGCAATATGCCCTATAGGGTGATCTGAAAATGTGTCAAAAAGATCCGGGTTTTCGTCACAAAATTTTTGCCTAGACGCTGTGAGTAATGTCTGAGAATATTAGAGCATTCTGATAAATGCGCAAGATTTTATTTAGAAAAAACTACAAAATCCTACCCAGAATGCAATATGCCCTATAGTTTGATCTTAAAATGTGTCAAAAAGATCGGGGTTTTCGGCACAAAATTTTCGCCTAGACCCTGTGAGTAATGTCTGAGAATATTAGAGCATTCTGATAAATGCGCAAGATTATATTTAGAAAAAACTACAAAATCCTACCCAGAATGCAATATGCCCCATAGGGTGATCTGAAAATGTGTCAAAAAGATCCGGGTTTTCGGCACAAAATTTTTGCATAGACCCTGTGAGTAATGTCTGAGAATATTAGAGCATTCTGATATATGCGCAAGATTATATTTAGAAAAAACTACAAAATCCTACCCAGAATGCAATATGCCCTATAGGATGATCTGAAAATGTGTCAAAAAGATCCGGGTTTTCGGCACAAAATTTTTGCCTAGACGCTGGTGAGTAATGTCTGAGAATATTAGAGCATTCTGATAAATGCGCAAGATTTTATTTAGAAAAAAAACCACAAAATCCTACCCAGAATGCAATATGCCCTATAGGGTGATCTGAAAATGTGTCAAAAACATCCGGGTTTTCGGCACAAAATTTTCGCCTAGACCCTGTGAGTAATGTCTGAGAATATTAGAGCATTCTGATATATGCGCAAGATTATATTTAGAAAAAACTACAAAATCCTACCCAGAATGCAATATGCCCTATAGGGTGATCTGAAAATGTGTCAAAAAGATCGGGGTTTTCGGCACAAAATTTTTGCATAGACCCTGTGAGTAATGTCTGAGAATATTAGAGCATTCTGATATATGCGCAAGATTATATTTAGAAAAAACTACAAAATCCTACCCAGAATGCAATATGCCCTATAGGGTGATCTGAAAATGTGTCAAAAAGATCGGGGTTTTCGGCACAAAATTTTTGCCTAGACGCTGTGAGTAATGTCTGAGAATATTAGAGCATTCTGATAAATGCGCAAGATTTTATTTAGAAAAAACTACAAAATCCTACCCAGAATGCAATATGCCCTATAGTTTGATCTTAAAATGTGTCAAAAAGATCGGGGTTTTCGGCACAAAATTTTCGCCTAGACCCTGTGAGTAATGTCTGAGAATATTAGAGCATTCTGATAAATGCGCAAGATTATATTTAGAAAAAACTACAAAATCCTACCCAGAATGCAATATGCCCCATAGGGTGATCTGAAAATGTGTCAAAAAGATCCGGGTTTTCGGCACAAAATTTTTGCATAGACCCTGTGAGTAATGTCTGAGAATATTAGAGCATTCTGATATATGCGCAAGATTATATTTAGAAAAAACTACAAAATCCTACCCAGAATGCAATATGCCCTATAGGATGATCTGAAAATGTGTCAAAAAGATCCGGGTTTTCGGCACAAAATTTTTGCCTAGACGCTGGTGAGTAATGTCTGAGAATATTAGAGCATTCTGATAAATGCGCAAGATTTTATTTAGAAAAAAAACCACAAAATCCTACCCAGAATGCAATATGCCCTATAGGGTGATCTGAAAATGTGTCAAAAAGATCGGGGTTTTCGGCACAAAATTTTCGCCTAGACCCTGTGAGTAATGTCTGAGAATATTAGAGCATTCTGATATATGCGCAAGATTATATTTAGAAAAAACTACAAAATCCTACCCAGAATGCAATATGCCCTATAGGGTGATCTGAAAATGTGTCAAAAAGATCGGGGTTTTCGGCAAAAAATTTTTGCATAGACCCTGTGAGTAATGTCTGAGAATATTAGAGCATTCTGATATATGCGCAAGATTATATTTAGAAAAAACTACAAAATCCTACCCAGAATGCAATATGCCCTATAGGGTGATCTGAAAATGTGTCAAAAAGATCGGGGTTTTCGGCACAAAATTTTTGCCTAGACGCTGTGAGTAATGTCTGAGAATATTAGAGCATTCTGATAAATGCGCAAGATTTTATTTAGAAAAAACTACAAAATCCTACCCAGAATGCAATATGCCCTATAGTTTGATCTTAAAATGTGTCAAAAAGATCGGGGTTTTCGGCACAAAATTTTCGCCTAGACCCTGTGAGTAATGTCTGAGAATATTAGAGCATTCTGATAAATGCGCAAGATTATATTTAGAAAAAACTACAAAATCCTACCCAGAATGCAATATGCCCCATAGGGTGATCTGAAAATGTGTCAAAAAGATCCGGGTTTTCGGCACAAAATTTTTGCATAGACCCTGTGAGTAATGTCTGAGAATATTAGAGCATTCTGATATATGCGCAAGATTATATTTAGAAAAAACTACAAAATCCTACCCAGAATGCAATATGCCCTATAGGATGATCTGAAAATGTGTCAAAAAGATCCGGGTTTTCGGCACAAAATTTTTGCCTAGACGCTGGTGAGTAATGTCTGAGAATATTAGAGCATTCTGATAAATGCGCAAGATTTTATTTAGAAAAAAAAACACAAAATCCTACCCAGAATGCAATATGCCCTATAGGCTGATCTGAAAATGTGTCAAAAAGATCGGGGTTTTCGGCACAAAATTTTCGCCTAGACCCTGTGAGTAATGTCTGAGAATATTAGAGCATTCTGATATATGCGCAAGATTATATTTAGAAAAAACTACAAAATCCTACCCAGAATGCAATATGCCCTATAGGATGATCTGAAAATTTGTCAGAAAGATCCGGGTTTTCGGCACAAAATTTTTGCCTAGACACTGTGAGTAATGTCTGAGAATATTAGAGCATTCTGATAAATGCGCAAGATTTTATTTAGAAAAAAACTACAAAATCCTACCCAGAATGCAATATGCCCTATAGGGTGATCTGAAAATGTGTCAAAAAGATCGGGGTTTTCGGCACAAAATTTTTGCATAGACCCTGTGAGTAATGTCTGAGAATATTAGAGCATTCTGATATATGCGCAAGATTATATTTAGAAAAAACTACAAAATCCTACCCAGAATGCAATATGCCCTATAGGGTGATCTGAAAATGTGTCAAAAAGATCGGGGTTTTCGGCACAAAATTTTTGCATAGACCCTGTGAGTAATGTCTGAGAATATTAGAGCATTCTGATATATGCGCAAGATTATATTTAGAAAAAACTACAAAATCCTACCCAGAATGCAATATGCCCTATAGGGTGATCTGAAAATGTGTCAAAAACATCCGGGTTTTCGGCACAAAATTTTTGCCTAGACGCTGTGAGTAATGTCTGAGAATATTAGAGCATTCTGATAAATGCGCAAGATTTTATTTAGAAAAAACTACAAAATCCTACCCAGAATGCAATATGCCCTATAGTTTGATCTTAAAATGTGTCAAAAAGATCGGGGTTTTCGGCACAAAATTTTCGCCTAGACCCTGTGAGTAATGTCTGAGAATATTAGAGCATTCTGATAAATGCGCAAGATTATATTTAGAAAAAACTACAAAATCCTACCCAGAATGCAATATGTCCCATAGGGTGATCTGAAAATGTGTCAAAAAGATCCGGGTTTTCGGCACAAAATTTTTGCATAGACCCTGTGAGTAATGTCTGAGAATATTAGAGCATTCTGATATATGCGCAAGATTATATTTAGAAAAAACTACAAAATCCTACCCAGAATGCAATATGCCCTATAGGATGATCTGAAAATGTGTCAAAAAGATCCGGGTTTTCGGCACAAAATTTTTGCATAGACCCTGTGAGTAATGTCTGAGAATATTAGAGCATTCTGATATATGCGCAAGATTATATTTAGAAAAAACTACAAAATCCTACCCAGAATGCAATATGCCCTATAGGGTGATCTGAAAATGTGTCAAAAAGATCCGGGTTTTCGGCACAAAATTTTTGACTAGACGCTGTGAGTAATGTCTGAGAATATTAGAGCATTCTGATAAATGCGCAAGATTTTATTTAGAAAAAACTACAAAATCCTACCCAGAATGCAATATGCCCTATAGGGTGATCTTAAAATGTGTCAAAAAGATCGGGGTTTTCGGCACAAAATTTTTGCATAGACTCTGTGAGTAATGTCTGAGAATATTAGAGCATTCTGATATATGCGCAAGATTATATTTAGAAAAAACTACAAAATCCTACCCAGAATGCAATATGCCCTATAGGGTGATCTGAAAATGTGTCAAAAAGATCGGGGTTTTCGGCACAAAATTTTCGCCTAGACCCTGTGAGTAATGTCTGAGAATATTAGAGCATTCTGATAAATGCGCAAGATTATATTTAGAAAAAACTACAAAATCCTACCCAGAATGCAATATGCCCTATAGGATGATCTGAAAATTTGTCAGAAAGATCCGGGTTTTCGGCACAAAATTTTTGCCTAGACGCTGTGAGTAATGTCTGAGAATATTAGAGCATTCTGATAAATGCGCAAGATTTTATTTAGAAAAAAACTACAAAATCCTACCCAGAATGCAATATGCCCTATAGGGTGATCTGAAAATGTGTCAAAAAGATCGGGGTTTTCGGCACAAAATTTTTGCATAGACCCTGTGAGTAATGTCTGAGAATATTAGAGCATTCTGATATATGCGCAAGATTATATTTAGAAAAAACTACAAAATCCTACCCAGAATGCAATATGCCCTATAGGGTGATCTGAAAATGTGTCAAAAAGATCGGGGTTTTCGGCACAAAATTTTTGCATAGACCCTGTGAGTAATGTCTGAGAATATTAGAGCATTCTGATATATGCGCAAGATTATATTTAGAAAAAACTACAAAATCCTACCCAGAATGCAATATGCCCTATAGGGTGATCTGAAAATGTGTCAAAAAGATCCGGGTTTTCGGCACAAAATTTTTGCCTAGACGCTGTGAGTAATGTCTGAGAATATTAGAGCATTCTGATAAATGCGCAAGATTTTATTTAGAAAAAACTACAAAATCCTACCCAGAATGCAATATGCCCTATAGTTTGATCTTAAAATGTGTCAAAAAGATCGGGGTTTTCGGCACAAAATTTTCGCCTAGACCCTGTGAGTAATGTCTGAGAATATTAGAGCATTCTGATAAATGCGCAAGATTATATTTAGAAAAAACTACAAAATCCTACCCAGAATGCAATATGCCCCATAGGGTGATCTGAAAATGTGTCAAAAAGATCCGGGTTTTCGGCACAAAATTTTTGCATAGACCCTGTGAGTAATGTCTGAGAATATTAGAGCATTCTGATATATGCGCAAGATTATATTTAGAAAAAACTACAAAATCCTACCCAGAATGCAATATGCCCTATAGGATGATCTGAAAATGTGTCAAAAAGATCCGGGTTTTCGGCACAAAATTTTTGCCTAGACGCTGGTGAGTAATGTCTGAGAATATTAGAGCATTCTGATAAATGCGCAAGATTTTATTTAGAAAAAAAACCACAAAATCCTACCCAGAATGCAATATGCCCTATAGTTTGATCTTAAAATGTGTCAAAAAGATCGGGGTTTTCGGCACAAAATTTTCGCCTAGACCCTGTGAGTAATGTCTGAGAATATTAGAGCATTCTGATAAATGCGCAAGATTATATTTAGAAAAAACTACAAAATCCTACCCAGAATGCAATATGCCCCATAGGGTGATCTGAAAATGTGTCAAAAAGATCCGGGTTTTCGGCACAAAATTTTTGCATAGACCCTGTGAGTAATGTCTGAGAATATTAGAGCATTCTGATATATGCGCAAGATTATATTTAGAAAAAACTACAAAATCCTACCCAGAATGCAATATGCCCTATAGGATGATCTGAAAATGTGTCAAAAAGATCCGGGTTTTCGGCACAAAATTTTTGCCTAGACACTGTGAGTAATGTCTGAGAATATTAGAGCATTCTGATAAATGCGCAAGATTTTATTTAGAAAAAAACTACAAAATCCTACCCAGAATGCAATATGCCCTATAGGGTGATCTGAAAATGTGTCAAAAAGATCGGGGTTTTCGGCACAAAATTTTCGCCTAGACCCTGTGAGTAATGTCTGAGAATATTAGAGCATTCTGATAAATGCGCAAGATTATATTTAGAAAAAACTACAAAATCCTACCCAGAATGCAATATGCCCTATAGGATGATCTGAAAATTTGTCAGAAAGATCCGGGTTTTCGGCACAAAATTTTTGCCTAGACGCTGTGAGTAATGTCTGAGAATATTAGAGCATTCTGATAAATGCGCAAGATTTTACTTAGAAAAAAACTACAAAATCCTACCCAGAATGCAATATGCCCTATAGGGTGATCTGAAAATGTGTCAAAAAGATCGGGGTTTTCGGCACAAAATTTTTGCATAGACCCTGTGAGTAATGTCTGAGAATATTAGAGCATTCTGATATATGCGCAAGATTATATTTAGAAAAAACTACAAAATCCTACCCAGAATGCAATATGCCCTATAGGGTGATCTGAAAATGTGTCAAAAAGATCGGGGTTTTCGGCACAAAATTTTTGCATAGACCCTGTGAGTAATGTCTGAGAATATTAGAGCATTCTGATATATGCGCAAGATTATATTTAGAAAAAACTACAAAATCCTACCCAGAATGCAATATGCCCTATAGGGTGATCTGAAAATGTGTCAAAAAGATCGGGGTTTTCGGCACAAAATTTTTGCATAGACCCTGTGAGTAATGTCTGAGAATATTAGAGCATTCTGATATATGCGCAAGATTATATTTAGAAAAAACTACAAAATCCTACCCAGAATGCAATATGCCCTATAGGGTGATCTGAAAATGTGTCAAAAAGATCCGGGTTTTCGGCACAAAATTTTTGCCTAGACGCTGTGAGTAATGTCTGAGAATATTAGAGCATTCTGATAAATGCGCAAGATTTTATTTAGAAAAAACTACAAAATCCTACCCAGAATGCAATATGCCCTATAGTTTGATCTTAAAATGTGTCAAAAAGATCGGGGTTTTCGGCACAAAATTTTCGCCTAGACCCTGTGAGTAATGTCTGAGAATATTAGAGCATTCTGATAAATGCGCAAGATTATATTTAGAAAAAACTACAAAATCCTACCCAGAATGCAATATGCCCCATAGGGTGATCTGAAAATGTGTCAAAAAGATCCGGGTTTTCGGCACAAAATTTTTGCATAGACCCTGTGAGTAATGTCTGAGAATATTAGAGCATTCTGATATATGCGCAAGATTATATTTAGAAAAAACTACAAAATCCTACCCAGAATGCAATATGCCCTATAGGATGATCTGAAAATGTGTCAAAAAGATCCGGGTTTTCGGCACAAAATTTTTGCCTAGACGCTGGTGAGTAATGTCTGAGAATATTAGAGCATTCTGATAAATGCGCAAGATTTTATTTAGAAAAAAAACCACAAAATCCTACCCAGAATGCAATATGCCCTATAGGGTGATCTGAAAATGTGTCAAAAAGATCGGGGTTTTCGGCACAAAATTTTCGCCTAGACCCTGTGAGTAATGTCTGAGAATATTAGAGCATTCTGATAAATGCGCAAGATTATATTTAGAAAAAACTACAAAATCCTACCCAGAATGCAATATGCCCTATAGGATGATCTGAAAATTTGTCAGAAAGATCCGGGTTTTCGGCACAAAATTTTTGCCTAGACGCTGTGAGTAATGTCTGAGAATATTAGAGCATTCTGATAAATGCGCAAGATTTTATTTAGAAAAAAACTACAAAATCCTACCCAGAATGCAATATGCCCTATAGGGTGATCTGAAAATGTGTCAAAAAGATCGGGGTTTTCGGCACAAAATTTTTGCATAGACCCTGTGAGTAATGTCTGAGAATATTAGAGCATTCTGATATATGCGCAAGATTATATTTAGAAAAAACTACAAAATCCTACCCAGAATGCAATATGCCCTATAGGGTGATCTGAAAATGTGTCAAAAAGATCGGGGTTTTCGGCACAAAATTTTTGCATAGACCCTGTGAGTAATGTCTGAGAATATTAGAGCATTCTGATATATGCGCAAGATTATATTTAGAAAAAACTACAAAATCCTACCCAGAATGCAATATGCCCTATAGGGTGATCTGAAAATGTGTCAAAAAGATCGGGGTTTTCGGCACAAAATTTTTGCATAGACCCTGTGAGTAATGTCTGAGAATATTAGAGCATTCTGATATATGCGCAAGATTATATTTAGAAAAAACTACAAAATCCTACCCAGAATGCAATATGCCCTATAGGGTGATCTGAAAATGTGTCAAAAAGATCCGGGTTTTCGGCACAAAATTTTTGCCTAGACGCTGTGAGTAATGTCTGAGAATATTAGAGCATTCTGATAAATGCGCAAGATTTTATTTAGAAAAAACTACAAAATCCTACCCAGAATGCAATATGCCCTATAGTTTGATCTTAAAATGTGTCAAAAAGATCGGGGTTTTCGGCACAAAATTTTCGCCTAGACCCTGTGAGTAATGTCTGAGAATATTAGAGCATTCTGATAAATGCGCAAGATTATATTTAGAAAAAACTACAAAATCCTACCCAGAATGCAATATGCCCCATAGGGTGATCTGAAAATGTGTCAAAAAGATCCGGGTTTTCGGCACAAAATTTTTGCATAGACCCTGTGAGTAATGTCTGAGAATATTAGAGCATTCTGATATATGCGCAAGATTATATTTAGAAAAAACTACAAAATCCTACCCAGAATGCAATATGCCCTATAGGATGATCTGAAAATGTGTCAAAAAGATCCGGGTTTTCGGCACAAAATTTTTGCCTAGACGCTGGTGAGTAATGTCTGAGAATATTAGAGCATTCTGATAAATGCGCAAGATTTTATTTAGAAAAAAAACCACAAAATCCTACCCAGAATGCAATATGCCCTATAGTTTGATCTTAAAATGTGTCAAAAAGATCGGGGTTTTCGGCACAAAATTTTCGCCTAGACCCTGTGAGTAATGTCTGAGAATATTAGAGCATTCTGATAAATGCGCAAGATTATATTTAGAAAAAACTACAAAATCCTACCCAGAATGCAATATGCCCCATAGGGTGATCTGAAAATGTGTCAAAAAGATCGGGGTTTTCGGCACAAAATTTTTGCATAGACCCTGTGAGTAATGTCTGAGAATATTAGAGCATTCTGATATATGCGCAAGATTATATTTAGAAAAAACTACAAAATCCTACCCAGAATGCAATATGCCCTATAGGATGATCTGAAAATGTGTCAAAAAGATCCGGGTTTTCGCCACAAAATTTTTGCCTAGACGTTGTGAGTAATGTCTGAGAATATTAGAGCATTCTGATAAATGCACAAGATTTTATTTAGAAAAAAAACTACAAAATCCTACCCAGAATGCAATATGCCCTATAGGGTGATCTGAAAATGTGTCAAAAAGATCGGGGTTTTCGGCACAAAATTTTTGCATAGACCCTGTGAGTAATGTCTGAGAATATTAGAGCATTCTGATATATGCGCAAGATTATATTTAGAAAAAACTACAAAATCCTACCCAGAATGCAATATGCCCTATAGGGTGATCTGAAAATGTGTCAAAAAGATCCGGGTTTTCGGCACAAAATTTTTGACTAGACGCTGTGAGTAATGTCTGAGAATATTAGAGCATTCTGATAAATGCGCAAGATTTTATTTAGAAAAAACTACAAAATCCTACCCAGAATGCAATATGCCCTATAGGGTGATCTTAAAATGTGTCAAAAAGATCGGGGTTTTCGGCACAAAATTTTTGCATAGACTCTGTGAGTAATGTCTGAGAATATTAGAGCATTCTGATATATGCGCAAGATTATATTTAGAAAAAACTACAAAATCCTACCCAGAATGCAATATGCCCTATAGGATGATCTGAAAATGTGTCAAAAAGATCCGGGTTTTCGGCACAAAATTTTTGCCTAGACGCTGGTGAGTAATGTCTGAGAATATTAGAGCATTCTGATAAATGCGCAAGATTTTATTTAGAAAAAAAACCACAAAATCCTACCCAGAATGCAATATGCCCTATAGGGTGATCTGAAAATGTGTCAAAAAGATCGGGGTTTTCGGCACAAAATTTTCGCCTAGACCCTGTGAGTAATGTCTGAGAATATTAGAGCATTCTGATAAATGCGCAAGATTATATTTAGAAAAAACTACAAAATCCTACCCAGAATGCAATATGCCCTATAGGATGATCTGAAAATTTGTCAGAAAGATCCGGGTTTTCGGCACAAAATTTTTGCCTAGACGCTGTGAGTAATGTCTGAGAATATTAGAGCATTCTGATAAATGCGCAAGATTTTATTTAGAAAAAAACTACAAAATCCTACCCAGAATGCAATATGCCCTATAGGGTGATCTGAAAATGTGTCAAAAAGATCGGGGTTTTCGGCACAAAATTTTTGCATAGACCCTGTGAGTAATGTCTGAGAATATTAGAGCATTCTGATATATGCGCAAGATTATATTTAGAAAAAACTACAAAATCCTACCCAGAATGCAATATGCCCTATAGGGTGATCTGAAAATGTGTCAAAAAGATCGGGGTTTTCGGCACAAAATTTTTGCATAGACCCTGTGAGTAATGTCTGAGAATATTAGAGCATTCTGATATATGCGCAAGATTATATTTAGAAAAAACTACAAAATCCTACCCAGAATGCAATATGCCCTATAGGGTGATCTGAAAATGTGTCAAAAAGATCGGGGTTTTCGGCACAAAATTTTTGCATAGACCCTGTGAGTAATGTCTGAGAATATTAGAGCATTCTGATATATGCGCAAGATTATATTTAGAAAAAACTACAAAATCCTACCCAGAATGCAATATGCCCTATAGGGTGATCTGAAAATGTGTCAAAAAGATCCGGGTTTTCGGCACAAAATTTTTGCCTAGACGCTGTGAGTAATGTCTGAGAATATTAGAGCATTCTGATAAATGCGCAAGATTTTATTTAGAAAAAACTACAAAATCCTACCCAGAATGCAATATGCCCTATAGTTTGATCTTAAAATGTGTCAAAAAGATCGGGGTTTTCGGCACAAAATTTTCGCCTAGACCCTGTGAGTAATGTCTGAGAATATTAGAGCATTCTGATAAATGCGCAAGATTATATTTAGAAAAAACTACAAAATCCTACCCAGAATGCAATATGCCCCATAGGGTGATCTGAAAATGTGTCAAAAAGATCCGGGTTTTCGGCACAAAATTTTTGCATAGACCCTGTGAGTAATGTCTGAGAATATTAGAGCATTCTGATATATGCGCAAGATTATATTTAGAAAAAACTACAAAATCCTACCCAGAATGCAATATGCCCTATAGGATGATCTGAAAATGTGTCAAAAAGATCCGGGTTTTCGGCACAAAATTTTTGCCTAGACGCTGGTGAGTAATGTCTGAGAATATTAGAGCATTCTGATAAATGCGCAAGATTTTATTTAGAAAAAAAACCACAAAATCCTACCCAGAATGCAATATGCCCTATAGTTTGATCTTAAAATGTGTCAAAAAGATCGGGGTTTTCGGCACAAAATTTTCGCCTAGACCCTGTGAGTAATGTCTGAGAATATTAGAGCATTCTGATAAATGCGCAAGATTATATTTAGAAAAAACTACAAAATCCTACCCAGAATGCAATATGCCCCATAGGGTGATCTGAAAATGTGTCAAAAAGATCGGGGTTTTCGGCACAAAATTTTTGCATAGACCCTGTGAGTAATGTCTGAGAATATTAGAGCATTCTGATATATGCGCAAGATTATATTTAGAAAAAACTACAAAATCCTACCCAGAATGCAATATGCCCTATAGGATGATCTGAAAATGTGTCAAAAAGATCCGGGTTTTCGCCACAAAATTTTTGCCTAGACGTTGTGAGTAATGTCTGAGAATATTAGAGCATTCTGATAAATGCACAAGATTTTATTTAGAAAAAAAACTACAAAATCCTACCCAGAATGCAATATGCCCTATAGGGTGATCTGAAAATGTGTCAAAAAGATCGGGGTTTTCGGCACAAAATTTTTGCATAGACCCTGTGAGTAATGTCTGAGAATATTAGAGCATTCTGATATATGCGCAAGATTATATTTAGAAAAAACTACAAAATCCTACCCAGAATGCAATATGCCCTATAGGGTGATCTGAAAATGTGTCAAAAAGATCCGGGTTTTCGGCACAAAATTTTTGACTAGACGCTGTGAGTAATGTCTGAGAATATTAGAGCATTCTGATAAATGCGCAAGATTTTATTTAGAAAAAACTACAAAATCCTACCCAGAATGCAATATGCCCTATAGGGTGATCTTAAAATGTGTCAAAAAGATCGGGGTTTTCGGCACAAAATTTTTGCATAGACTCTGTGAGTAATGTCTGAGAATATTAGAGCATTCTGATATATGCGCAAGATTATATTTAGAAAAAACTACAAAATCCTACCCAGAATGCAATATGCCCTATAGGGTGATCTGAAAATGTGTCAAAAAGATCGGGGTTTTCGGCACAAAATTTTCGCCTAGACCCTGTGAGTAATGTCTGAGAATATTAGAGCATTCTGATAAATGCGCAAGATTATATTTAGAAAAAACTACAAAATCCTACCCAGAATGCAATATGCCCTATAGGATGATCTGAAAATTTGTCAGAAAGATCCGGGTTTTCGGCACAAAATTTTTGCCTAGACGCTGTGAGTAATGTCTGAGAATATTAGAGCATTCTGATAAATGCGCAAGATTTTATTTAGAAAAAAACTACAAAATCCTACCCAGAATGCAATATGCCCTATAGGGTGATCTGAAAATGTGTCAAAAAGATCGGGGTTTTCGGCACAAAATTTTTGCATAGACCCTGTGAGTAATGTCTGAGAATATTAGAGCATTCTGATATATGCGCAAGATTATATTTAGAAAAAACTACAAAATCCTACCCAGAATGCAATATGCCCTATAGGGTGATCTGAAAATGTGTCAAAAAGATCGGGGTTTTCGGCACAAAATTTTTGCATAGACCCTGTGAGTAATGTCTGAGAATATTAGAGCATTCTGATATATGCGCAAGATTATATTTAGAAAAAACTACAAAATCCTACCCAGAATGCAATATGCCCTATAGGGTGATCTGAAAATGTGTCAAAAAGATCCGGGTTTTCGGCACAAAATTTTTGCCTAGACGCTGTGAGTAATGTCTGAGAATATTAGAGCATTCTGATAAATGCGCAAGATTTTATTTAGAAAAAACTACAAAATCCTACCCAGAATGCAATATGCCCTATAGTTTGATCTTAAAATGTGTCAAAAAGATCGGGGTTTTCGGCACAAAATTTTCGCCTAGACCCTGTGAGTAATGTCTGAGAATATTAGAGCATTCTGATAAATGCGCAAGATTATATTTAGAAAAAACTACAAAATCCTACCCAGAATGCAATATGCCCCATAGGGTGATCTGAAAATGTGTCAAAAAGATCCGGGTTTTCGGCACAAAATTTTTGCATAGACCCTGTGAGTAATGTCTGAGAATATTAGAGCATTCTGATATATGCGCAAGATTATATTTAGAAAAAACTACAAAATCCTACCCAGAATGCAATATGCCCTATAGGATGATCTGAAAATGTGTCAAAAAGATCCGGGTTTTCGGCACAAAATTTTTGCCTAGACGCTGGTGAGTAATGTCTGAGAATATTAGAGCATTCTGATAAATGCGCAAGATTTTATTTAGAAAAAAAACCACAAAATCCTACCCAGAATGCAATATGCCCTATAGGGTGATCTGAAAATGTGTCAAAAAGATCGGGGTTTTCGGCACAAAATTTTCGCCTAGACCCTGTGAGTAATGTCTGAGAATATTAGAGCATTCTGATATATGCGCAAGATTATATTTAGAAAAAACTACAAAATCCTACCCAGAATGCAATATGCCCTATAGGGTGATCTGAAAATGTGTCAAAAAGATGGGGGTTTTCGGCACAAAATTTTTGCATAGACCCTGTGAGTAATGTCTGAGAATATTAGAGCATTCTGATATATGCGCAAGATTATATTTAGAAAAAACTACAAAATCCTACCCAGAATGCAATATGCCCTATAGGGTGATCTGAAAATGTGTCAAAAAGATCCGGGTTTTCGGCACAAAATTTTTGCCTAGACGCTGTGAGTAATGTCTGAGAATATTAGAGCATTCTGATAAATGCGCAAGATTTTATTTAGAAAAAACTACAAAATCCTACCCAGAATGCAATATGCCCTATAGTTTGATCTTAAAATGTGTCAAAAAGATCGGGGTTTTCGGCACAAAATTTTCGCCTAGACCCTGTGAGTAATGTCTGAGAATATTAGAGCATTCTGATAAATGCGCAAGATTATATTTAGAAAAAACTACAAAATCCTACCCAGAATGCAATATGCCCCATAGGGTGATCTGAAAATGTGTCAAAAAGATCCGGGTTTTCGGCACAAAATTTTTGCATAGACCCTGTGAGTAATGTCTGAGAATATTAGAGCATTCTGATATATGCGCAAGATTATATTTAGAAAAAACTACAAAATCCTACCCAGAATGCAATATGCCCTATAGGATGATCTGAAAATGTGTCAAAAAGATCCGGGTTTTCGGCACAAAATTTTTGCCTAGACGCTGGTGAGTAATGTCTGAGAATATTAGAGCATTCTGATAAATGCGCAAGATTTTATTTAGAAAAAAAACCACAAAATCCTACCCAGAATGCAATATGCCCTATAGGGTGATCTGAAAATGTGTCAAAAAGATCGGGGTTTTCGGCACAAAATTTTCGCCTAGACCCTGTGAGTAATGTCTGAGAATATTAGAGCATTCTGATATATGCGCAAGATTATATTTAGAAAAAACTACAAAATCCTACCCAGAATGCAATATGCCCTATAGGATGATCTGAAAATTTGTCAGAAAGATCCGGGTTTTCGGCACAAAATTTTTGCCTAGACGCTGTGAGTAATGTCTGAGAATATTAGAGCATTCTGATAAATGCGCAAGATTTTATTTAGAAAAAAACTACAAAATCCTACCCAGAATGCAATATGCCCTATAGGGTGATCTGAAAATGTGTCAAAAAGATCGGGGTTTTCGGCACAAAATTTTTGCATAGACCCTGTGAGTAATGTCTGAGAATATTAGAGCATTCTGATATATGCGCAAGATTATATTTAGAAAAAACTACAAAATCCTACCCAGAATGCAATATGCCCTATAGGGTGATCTGAAAATGTGTCAAAAAGATCGGGGTTTTCGGCACAAAATTTTTGCATAGACCCTGTGAGTAATGTCTGAGAATATTAGAGCATTCTGATATATGCGCAAGATTATATTTAGAAAAAACTACAAAATCCTACCCAGAATGCAATATGCCCTATAGGGTGATCTGAAAATGTGTCAAAAACATCCGGGTTTTCGGCACAAAATTTTTGCCTAGACGCTGTGAGTAATGTCTGAGAATATTAGAGCATTCTGATAAATGCGCAAGATTTTATTTAGAAAAAACTACAAAATCCTACCCAGAATGCAATATGCCCTATAGTTTGATCTTAAAATGTGTCAAAAAGATCGGGGTTTTCGGCACAAAATTTTCGCCTAGACCCTGTGAGTAATGTCTGAGAATATTAGAGCATTCTGATATATGCGCAAGATTATATTTAGAAAAAACTACAAAATCCTACCCAGAATGCAATATGCCCTATAGGATGATCTGAAAATGTGTCAAAAAGATCCGGGTTTTCGGCACAAAATTTTTGCCTAGACGCTGGTGAGTAATGTCTGAGAATATTAGAGCATTCTGATAAATGCGCAAGATTTTATTTAGAAAAAAACTACAAAATCCTACCCAGAATGCAATATGCCCTATAGGGTGATCTGAAAATGTGTCAAAAAGATCGGGGTTTTCGGCACAAAATTTTCGCCTAGACCCTGTGAGTAATGTCTGAGAATATTAGAGCATTCTGATAAATGCGCAAGATTATATTTAGAAAAAACTACAAAATCCTACCCAGAATGCAATATGCCCTATAGGGTGATCTGAAAATGTGTCAAAAAGATCGGGGTTTTCGGCACAAAATTTTTGCCTAGACCATGTGAGTAATGTCTGAGAATATTAGAGCATTCTGATATATGTGCAAGATTTTATTTAGAAAAAACTACAAAATCCTACCCAGAATGCAATATGCCCTATAGGCTGATCTGAAAATGTTTCAAAAAGATCGGGGTTTTCGGTATAAAACTTTTGCCTAGACGCTGTGAGTAATGTCTGAGAATATTAGAGCATTCTGATAAATGCGCAAGATTTTATTTAGAAAAAAAACTACAAAATCCTACCCAGAATGCAATATGCCCCATAGGGTGATCTGAAAATGTGTCAAAAAGATCGGGGTTTTCGGCACAAAATTTTTGCATAGACCCTGTGAGTAATGTCTGAGAATATTAGAGCATTCTGATATATGCGCAAGATTATATTTAGAAAAAACTACAAAATCCTACCCAGAATGCAATATGCCCTATAGGGTGATCTGAAAATGTGTCAAAAGATCGGGGTTTGCGGCACAAAATTTTCGCCTAGACCCTGTGAGTAATGTCTGAGAATATTAGAGCATTCTGATATATGCGCAAGATTATATTTAGAAAAAACTACAAAATCCTACCCAGAATGCAATATGCCCTATAGGATGATCTGAAAATGTGTCAAAAAGATCCGGGTTTTCGGCACAAAATTTTTGCCTAGACGCTGTGAGTAATGTCTGAGAATATTGGAGCATTCTGATAAATGCGCAAGATTTTATTTAGAAAAAAAACTACAAAATCCTACCCAGAATGCAATATGCCCTATAGGGTGATCTGAAAATGTGTCAAAAAGATCGGGGTTTTCGGCACAAAATTTTTGCATAGACCCTGTGAGTAATGTCTGAAAATATTAGACCATTCTGATATATGCGCAAGATTATATTTAGAAAAAACTACAAAATCCTACCCAGAATGCAATATGCCCTATAGGGTGATCTGAAAATGTGTCAAAAAGATCGGGGTTTTCGGCACAAAATTTTTGCATAGACCCTGTGAGTAATGTCTGAGAATATTAGAGCATTCTGATATATGCGCAATATTATATTTAGAAAAAACTACAAAATCCTACCCAGAATGCAATATGCCCTATAGGGTGATCTGAAAATGTGTAAAAAAAGATCGGGGTTTTCGGCACAAAATTTTTGCCTAGACGCTGTGAGTAATGTCTGAGAATATTAGAGCATTCTGATAAATGCGCAAGATTTTATTTAGAAAAAACTACAAAATCCTACCCAGAATGCAATATGCCCTATAGTTTGATCTTAAAATGTGTCAAAAAGATCGGGGTTTTCGGCACAAAATTTTCGCCTAGACCCTGTGAGTAATGTCTGAGAATATTAGAGCATTCTGATAAATGCGCAAGATTATATTTAGAAAAAACTACAAAATCCTACCCAGAATGCAATATGCCCCATAGGGTGATCTGAAAATGTGTCAAAAAGATTTGGGTTTTCGGCACAAAATTTTTGCATAGACCCTGTGAGTAATGTCTGAGAATATTAGAGCATTCTGATATATGCGCAAGATTATATTTAGAAAAAACTACAAAATCCTACCCAGAATGCAATATGCCCTATAGGATGATCTGAAAATGTGTCAAAAAGATCCGGGTTTTCGGCACAAAATTTTTGCCTAGACGCTGTGAGTAATGTCTGAGAATATTAGAGCATTCTGATAAATGCGCAAGATTTTATTTAGAAAAAAAAACTACAAAATCCTATCCAGAATGCAATATGCCCTATAGGGTGATCTTAAAATGTGTCAAAAAGATCGGAGTTTTCGGCACAAAATTTTTGCATAGACCCATTCTCGTACCCAGGCTAACTCGGTCGTTCATCTCTCCCGTCATTACCTCTGGTAACAACGGATTTGAGACCCTCTCAGCCCGATGCTGATTGGCCAGTAAAATCGCGCATGCGCGAGTTTCGACGTACATTGACCCTAGGGTTCTCGTTCGTGATTGGTGGAATTTCTACGATGCTCGGAGCTTTTTGAAATGTGTTTTCTGCGCATAAAGTAAAGTACCCAAAGCTGACTCATTTTGTAACGGGCTCAGGAAGAATTCAAAATGGCGGGTAAACGGAGTAGATATGAAAACATCCAAAAAACGTTAGGAAATTGTGTTCTTACTCCACCTTGAACTGCTATAACTTATTTTATGCATATTTAGGACTATGAGGAATGTATGAAGGTATGTTTTGGTTTTCGTGAAGCGCATTTTGAGACGATTACAGGCATTGTTTGTTATCGATAAATTCAGTACCGGAATTGAATTGCTGTATTAAAGCTTTCTTCTCGAATTCTGTACTTCTTTCCTGCTGTTGAGGCAAGTAAAACTTTACTGACGTTGAAATTTTAATGAAGTGTATCTGATCTGTTGTTTGAAGCAAGGAATCTCAATATATTATTGAAACTAAGGTTTATAACTTATTGTAAATCATTCCCACATTTATATCATGAATATATGATTGTAAAACATTCATATAGCCTTATCAGTAATAAAAAAGATTTCAATGCATTCTGTAGTGGATATTATGATCTTTTACACTGTAATTTTAACTCTATTATAAAGCTATTATATTTGCCTTGGCTTTTCAAAATAATGTAATTATTATTAAATGTGAGGTGTTTATAATTTCACAGGCTATAATGTACATGATGAACAAGGGGTCAATTAGTATTTTTGTATTGGTGTGTTAGATTTTAAAAAGAAAAATTTAGCCAATTTACTGATATAAAATTACAATTCCAAATGCTATTATTGCAACCAGTGAACAGTCACTTCATATTTATAGTAGATACATGTAGTACTTATTTATATATTTTGTCATTGATATATTGATTTGTATTATTCTTGATATAAACAGAGTTAACTCTATTAACTCTGATATAAAACATAACTATGCAGAAACACTATTTGTAGATATGCCAACATGTTGTGATAATAATAACAATGGCAATCAGATATTAACTACACTTACAATAGTTGAAGTGGTCTTATTTCAGTTGTATATCAAGTAAATTTTATTCTGGTTAGATATCAAAAATCAATTCTGCAATTCATTTGTCATCTCACTTTTCTCATATTGACCTGTTTTAGATGATTTAAGTCTATTTTAGGGATATAAACACTGTTCAAAATATCATTTCTGCATCATAAAAATCATATTTTATCGAAATATTCATGATAATTATTGCAATCAGACCAATTGTCAATAACTTAAATTTTGTTTTCTATTTTTTTTATTTATTTATTTGTCACAATAGAGTACAAACATTAAAAGTGTGAAAAATAAATAGTACTAAATAGTGATATTTTATGCTAATTCTATTGTTTTCAATTGTTTAATTAGCACTACTTAGTACTAATTATTACTACTTGTTTCATGGGTATAATGTTTGTACACTAAATGAATAAAATGAAACGAGAAGTTAATGATAAAATTTCTAAAACTAATTTTGTGACAGGTAGAAGCTACAGGACTTTCGTCCCTATTAATAAACTTCCCCTATAAATTAAAAATATATATATATATTAATAAGTCTAAGTTTATGGTCTATAAAATAGGGTTCAATTGTCAAGTATAGAATTAATGAGGTTTGTACTGTGACAGTTGATTGTGATAGTAGTATAAAAGAAATTTGCAATCTTCATTATGTTCCTCTCATATATAATACTATGTGTTTGTGTGAATACCCAACTGTAACCTGTTGTCAGCTAGTAGTACCTAGTTATGTCCTTTTAATTAAAATTGTTATTTTTGCAAAACAATGATATAATCTAAATATTTATTGTTATTTCAAGCAATTGAACAATCTCATTATCTGCCATCTAATCAGTTTTGCCTATCCAAGTACCAGCATAGTTATGTATGTATGTATGCTATTTAATTATTATCATTTAGGGACTAGATGAAAATAACATCTGTAATTCTAGTTATCCTATTAAAATAAAGTGCTTTATTGTTATTATGATTATAATTAAATGTCAAGTTTGTAATTCTCAGACTTAGACCTTGATCAGTAGGTAAAAAGAAGAGGGAAAACACCTGTGGTATTCTTATTGTTTTTTGAAATGCGCATTCCTTATTGGTTTGGTACTACTAAAATTATACAAACTATTACTTCACATTCTATTGTGGCTGCATGAAGCCAGTGCAATTAAGAACTCAAATATTCAGTTCAGATTAAAACCCAACTTTGTAACTGTACTGTAAAAACAAGATGTCATGGAACATGATGTAATATTTTACCCTTATTGATATCATCACTAGAGTGCAATAATTTTATTCAACACAGCAAATATATCAACAGTACTGCTAATTAGAAAGATGCTGTGGGTTTGTGATAATAGTTTAGTTAAATACACATGAAATGAGGAATGGAAATGAGACGTCGAATAGACTTTTACTGCGTTCCTTTCATCCTATTATTTTATTTGAAAACTCCATTAGAGCTCCATTTCATGTATATTCTGATGTGATATGCTTACCTAAAAAGATATTTTGACTGTGAAATATAAAGTTAAGTGCATATAGTATGTCTGTGAGATATTTGAATATTTTATGGAACTTCTGGCAGTATTTATTAGTATTTAGTAATTTGTATTTCATGAATATACTATTTGCACTCTATTGAGTATAGAACAAAAAGAATATAAACCTATATATAAAGATTTGTACCAAAAAAGGAAACTACTGGTATACACATTTACAATGATATTACAACTGAAATAAGACCACTTCAACTATTAGTAGTTATCTGATTGCCATTGTTATTATTATCACAACATGTTGGCATATCTAAAATGGTGTTTCTGCATAGTTATGTTTTATATCAGAGTTAATAGAGTTAACTCTGTTTATATCAAGAATAATATAAATCAATATATCAATGACAAAATATATAAATAAGTACTACATGTATCTACTATAAATATGAAGTGACTGTTCACTGGTTGCAATAATAGCATTTGGAATTGTAATTTTATATCAGTAAATTGGCTAAATTTTTCTTTTTAAAATCTAACACACCAATACAAAAATACTAATTGACCCCTTGTTCATCATGTACATTATAGCCTGTGAAATTATAAACACCTCACATTTAATAATAATTACATTATTTTGAAAAGCCAAGGCAAATATAATAGCTTTATAATAGAGTTAAAATTACAGTGTAAAAGATCATAATATCCACTACAGAATGCATTGAAATCATTTTTATTACTGATAAGGCTATATGAATGTTTTACAATCATATATTCATGATATAAATGTGGGAATGATTTACAATAAGTTATAAACCTTAGTTTCAATAATATATTGAGATTCCTTGCTTCAAACAACAGATCAGATACACTTCATTAAAATTTCAACGTCAGTAAAGTTTTACTTGCCTCAACAGCAGGAAAGAAGTACAGAATTCGAGAAGAAAGCTTTAATACAGCAATTCAATTCCGGTACTGAATTTATCGATAACAAACAGTGCCTGTAATCGTCTCAAAATGCGCTTCACGAAAACCAAAACATACCTTCATACATTCCTCATAGTCCTAAATATGCATAAAATAAGTTATAGCAGTTCAAGGTGGAGTAAGAACACAATTTCCTAACGTTTTTTGGATGTTTTCATATCTACTCCGTTTACCCGCCATTTTGAATTCTTCCTGAGCCCGTTACAAAATGAGTCAGCTTTGGGTACTTTACTTTATGCGCAGAAAACACATTTCAAAAAGCTCCGAGCATCGTAGAAATTCCACCAATCACGAACGAGAACCCTAGGGTCAATGTACGTCGAAACTCGCGCATGCGCGATTTTACTGGCCAATCAGCATCGGGCTGAGAGGGTCTCAAATCCGTTGTTACCAGAGGTAATGACGGGAGAGATGAACGACCGAGTTAGCCTGGGTACGAGAATGGCATAGACCCTGTGAGTAATGTCTGAGAATATTAGAGCATTCTGATATATGCGCAAGATTATATTTAGAAAAAACTACAAAATCCTACCCAGAATGCAATATGCCCTATAGGGTGATCTGAAAATGTGTCAAAAAGATCGGGGTTTTCGGCACAAAATTTTTGCATAGACCCTGTGAGTAATGTCTGAGAATATTAGAGCATTCTGATATATGCACAAGATTATATTTAGAAAAAACTACAAAATCCTACCCAGAATGCAATATGCCCTATAGGGTGATCTGAAAATGTGTCAAAAAGATCCGGGTTTTCAACACAAAATTTTTGCCTAGACGCTGTGAGTAATGTCTGAGAATATTAGGGCATTCTGATAAATGCGCAAGATTTTATTTAGAAAAAACTACAAAATCCTACCCAGAATGCAATATGCCCTATAGGGTGATCTGAAAATGTGTCAAAAAGATCGGGGTTTTCGGCACAAAATTTTCGCCTAGACCCTGTGAGTAATGTCTGAGAATATTAGAGCATTCTGATAAATGCGCAAGATTATATTTAGAAAAAACTACAAAATCCTACCCAGAATGCAATATGCCCTATAGGGTGATCTGAAAATGTGTCAAAAAGATCCGGGTTTTCGGCACAAAATTTTTGCCTAGACGCTGTGAGTAATGTCTGAGAATATTAGGGCATTCTGATAAATGCGCAAGATTTTATTTAGAAAAAACTACAAAATCCTACCCAGAATGCAATATGCCCTATAGGGTGATCTGAAAATGTGTCAAAAAGATCGGGGTTTTCGGCACAAAATTTTCGCCTAGACCCTGTGAGTAATGTCTGAGAATATTAGAGCATTCTGATAAATGCGCAAGATTATATTTAGAAAAAACTACAAAATCCTACCCAGAATGCAATATGCCCTATAGGGTGATCTGAAAATGTGTCAAAAAGATCCGGGTTTTCGGCACAAAATTTTTGCCTAGACCATGTGAGTAATGTCTGAGAATATTACAGCATTCTGATATATGTGCAAGATTTTATTTAGAAAAAACTACAAAATCCTACCCAGAATGCAATATGCCCTATAGGGTGATCTGAAAATGTTTCAAAAAGATCGGGTTTTCGGTATAAAACTTTTGCCTAGACCCTGTGAGTAATGTCTGAGAATATTAGAGCATTCTGATAAATGCGCAAGATTTTATTTAGAAAAAACTACAAAATCCTACCCAGAATGCAATATGCCCCATAGGGTGATCTGAAAATGTGTCAAAAAAATCCGGGTTTTCGGCACAAAATTTTTGCATAGACCCTGTGAGTAATGTCTGAGAATATTAGAGCATTCTGATAAATGCGCAAGATTTTATTTAGAAAAAACTACAAAATCCTACCCAGAATGCAATATGCCCCATAGGGTGATCTGAAAATGTGTCAAAAAAATCCGGGTTTTCGGCACAAAATTTTTTCATAGACCCTGTGAGTAATGTCTGAGAATATTAGAGCATTCTGATATATGCGCAAGATTATATTTAGAAAAAACTACAAAATCCTACCCAGAATGCAATATGCCCTATAGGGTGATCTTAAAATGTGTCAAAAAGATCCGGGTTTTCGGCACAAAATTTTCGCCTAGACCCTGTGAGTAATGTCTGAGAATATTAGAGCATTCTGATAAATGCGCAAGATTATATTTAGAAAAAACTACAAAATCCTACCCAGAATGCAATATGCCCTATAGGGTGATCTGAAAATGTGTCAAAAAGATCGGGGTTTTCGGCACACAATTTTTGCCTAGACGCTGTGAGTAATGTCTGAGAATATTAGAGCATTCTGATATATGCGCAAGATTATATTTAGAAAAAACTACAAAATCCTACCCAGAATGCAATATGCCCTATAGGATGATCTGAAAATGTGTCAAAAAGATCCGGGTTTTCGGCACAAAATTTGTGCCTAGACGCTGTGAGTAATGTCTGAGAATATTAGAGCATTCTGATAAATGCGCAAGATTTTATTTAGAAAAAAAACTACAAATTCCTACCCAGAATGCAATATGCCCTATAGGGTGATCTGAAAATGTGTCAAAAAGATCGGGGTTTTCGGCACAAAATTTTTGCATAGACCCTGTGAGTAATGTCTGAGAATATTAGAGCATTCTGATATATGCGCAAGATTATATTTAGAAAAAACTACAAAATCCTACCCAGAATGCAATATGCCCTATAGGGTGATCTGAAAATGTGTCAAAAAGATCGGGGTTTTCGGCACAAAATTTTTGCATAGACCCTGTGAGTAATGTCTGAGAATATTAGAGCATTCTGATATATGCGCAAGATTATATTTAGAAAAAACTACAAAATCCTACCCAGAATGCAATATGCCCTATAGGGTGATCTGAAAATGTGTCAAAAAGATCCGGGTTTTCGGCACACAATTTTTGCCTAGACGCTGTGAGTAATGTCTGAGAATATTAGAGCATTCTGATAAATGCGCAAGATTTTATTTAGAAAAAACTACAAAATCCTACCCAGAATGCAATATGCCCTATAGGGTGATCTTAAAATGTGTCAAAAAGATCGGGCTTTTCGGCACAAAATTTTCGCCTAGACCCTGTGAGTAATGTCTGAGAATATTAGAGCATTCTGATATATGCGCAAAATTATATTTAGAAAAAACTACAAAATCCTACCCAGAATGCAATATGCCCTATAGGGTGATCAGAAAATGTGTCAAAAAGATCCGGGTTTTCGGCACAAAATTTTTGCCTAGACGCTGTGAGTAATGTCTGAGAATATTAGAGCATTCTGATAAATGCGCAAGATTTTATTTAGAAAAAACTACAAAATCCTACCCAGAATGCAATATGCCCTATAGGGTGATCTGAAAATGTGTCAAAAAGATAGGGGTTTTCGGCACAAAATTTTCGCCTAGACCCTGTGAGTAATGTCTGAGAATATTAGAGCATTCTGATAAATGCGCAAGATTTTATTTAGAAAAAACTACAAAATCCTACCCAGAATGCAATATGCCCTATAGGGTGATCTGAAAATGTGTCAAAAAGATCGGGGTTTTCGGCACAAAATTATCGCCTAGACCCTGTGAGTAATGTCTGAGAATATTAGAGCATTCTGATAAATGCGCAAGATTTTATTTAGAAAAAACTACAAAATCCTACCCAGAATGCAATATGCCCTATAGGATGATCTGAAAATGTGTCAAAAAGATCGGGATTTTCGGCACAAAATTTTCGCCTAGACCCTGTGAGTAATGTCTGAGAATATTAGAGCATTCTGATAAATGGGCAAGATTTAATTTAGAAAAAACTACAAAATCCTACCCAGAATGCAATATGCCCTATAGGGTGATCTGAAAATGTGTCAAAAAGATCGGGGTTTTCGGCACAAAATTTTCGCCTAGACCCTGTGAGTAATGTCTGAGAATATTAGAGCATTCTGATAAATGGGCAAGATTTTATTTAGAAAAAACTACAAAATCCTACCCAGAATACAATATGCACTATAGGGTGACCTGAAAATGTGTCAAAAAGATCGGGGTTTTCGGCACAAAATTTTCGCCTCGACCCTGTGAGTAATGTCTGAGAATATTAGAGCATTCTGATAAATGCGCAAGATTTTATTTAGAAAAAAACTACAAAATCCTACCCAGAATGCAATATGCCCTATAGGGTGATCTGAAAATGTGTCAAAAAGATCGGGGTTTTCGGCACAAAATTTTCGCCTAGACCCTGTGAGTAATGTCTGAGAATATTAGAGCATTCTGATAAATGCGCAAGATTTTATTTAGAAAAAACTACAAAATCCTACCCAGAATGCAATATGCCCTATAGGGTGATCTGAAAATGTGTCAAAAAGATCGGGGTTTTCGGCACAAAATTATCGCCTAGACCCTGTGAGTAATGTCTGAGAATATTAGAGCATTCTGATAAATGCGCAAGATTTTATTTAGAAAAAACTACAAAATCCTACCCAGAATGCAATATGCCCTATAGGATGATCTGAAAATGTGTCAAAAAGATCGGGATTTTCGGCACAAAATTTTCGCCTAGACCCTGTGAGTAATGTCTGAGAATATTAGAGCATTCTGATAAATGGGCAAGATTTAATTTAGAAAAAACTACAAAATCCTACCCAGAATGCAATATGCCCTATAGGGTGATCTGAAAATGTGTCAAAAAGATCCGGGTTTTCGGCACAAAATTTTCGCCTAGACTCTGTGAGTAATGTCTGAGAATATTAGAGCATTCTGATAAATGGGCAAGATTTAATTTAGAAAAAACTACAAAATCCTACCCAGAATGCAATATGCCCTATAGGGTGATCTGAAAATGCGTCAAAAAGATCGGGGTTTTCGGCACAAAATTTTCGCCTAGACTCTGTGAGTAATGTCTGAGAATATTAGAGCATTCTGATAAATGGGCAAGATTTAATTTAGAAAAAACTACAAAATCCTACCCAGAATGCAATATGCCCTATAGGGTGATCTGAAAATGCGTCAAAAAGATCGGGGTTTTCGGCACAAAATTATCGCCTAGACCCTGTGAGTAATGTCTGAGAATATTAGAGCATTCTGATAAATGCGCAAGATTTTATTTAGAAAAAACTACAAAATCCTACCCAGAATGCAATATGCCCTATAGGATGATCTGAAAATGTGTCAAAAAGATCGGGATTTTCGGCACAAAATTTTCGCCTAGACCCTGTGAGTAATGTCTGAGAATATTAGAGCATTCTGATAAATGGGCAAGATTTAATTTAGAAAAAACTACAAAATCCTACCCAGAATGCAATATGCCCTATAGGGTGATCTGAAAATGTGTCAAAAAGATCCGGGTTTTCGGCACAAAATTTTCGCCTAGACTCTGTGAGTAATGTCTGAGAATATTAGAGCATTCTGATAAATGGGCAAGATTTAATTTAGAAAAAACTACAAAATCCTACCCAGAATGCAATATGCCCTATAGGGTGATCTGAAAATGCGTCAAAAAGATCGGGGTTTTCGGCACAAAATTTTCGCCTAGACTCTGTGAGTAATGTCTGAGAATATTAGAGCATTCTGATAAATGGGCAAGATTTAATTTAGAAAAAACTACAAAATCCTACCCAGAATGCAATATGCCCTATAGGGTGATCTGAAAATGCGTCAAAAAGATCGGGGTTTTCGGCACAAAATTATCGCCTAGACCCTGTGAGTAATGTCTGAGAATATTAGAGCATTCTGATAAATGCGCAAGATTTTATTTAGAAAAAACTACAAAATCCTACCCAGAATGCAATATGCCCTATAGGGTGATCTGAAAATGTGTCAAAAAGATCGGGGTTTTCGGCACAAAATTATCGCCTAGACCCTGTGAGTAATGTCTGAGAATATTAGAGCATTCTGATAAATGCGCAAGATTTTATTTAGAAAAAAACTACAAAATCCTACCCAGAATGCAATATGCCCTATAGGGTGATCTGAAAATGTGTCAAAAAGATCGGGGTTTTCGGCACAAAATTATCGCCTAGACCCTGTGAGTAATGTCTGAGAATATTAGAGCATTCTGATAAATGCGCAAGATTTTATTTAGAAAAAACTACAAAATCCTACCCAGAATGCAATATGCCCTATAGGATGATCTGAAAATTTGTCAAAAAGATCGGGATTTTCGGCACAAAATTTTCGCCTAGACCCTGTGAGTAATGTCTGAGAATATTAGAGCATTCTGATAAATGGGCAAGATTTAATTTAGAAAAAACTACAAAATCCTACCCAGAATGCAATATGCCCTATAGGGTGATCTGAAAATGTGTCAAAAAGATCGGGGTTTTCGGCACAAAATTATCGCCTAGACCCTGTGAGTAATGTCTGAGAATATTAGAGCATTCTGATAAATGGGCAAGATTTAATTTAGAAAAAACTACAAAATCCTACCCAGAATGCAATATGCCCTATAGGGTGATCTGAAAATGTGTCAAAAAGATCGGGGTTTTCGGCACAAAATTATCGCCTAGACCCTGTGAGTAATGTCTGAGAATATTAGAGCATTCTGATAAATGCGCAAGATTTTATTTAGAAAAAACTACAAAATCCTACCCAGAATGCAATATGCCCTATAGGGTGATCTGAAAATGTGTCAAAAAGATCCGGGTTTTCGGCACAAAATTTTTGCCTAGACCCTTTGAGTAATGTCTGAGAATATTAGAGCTTTCTGATAAATGCACAAGATTTTATTTAGAAAAAACTACAAAATCCTACCCAGAATGCAATATGCACTATAGGGTGATCTGAAAATGTGTCAAAAAGATCGGGGTTTTCGGCACAAAATTTTCGCCTCGACCCTGTGAGTAATGTCTGAGAATATTAGAGCATTCTGATAAATGCGCAAGATTTTATTTAGAAAAAACTACAAAATCCTACCCAGAATGCAATATGCCCTATAGTCTGATCTGAAAATGTGTCAAAAAGATCGGGGTTTTCGGCACAAAATCTTCGCCTAGACCCTGTGAGTAATGTCTGAGAATATTAGAGCATTCTGATAAATGCGCAAGATTTTATTTAGAAAAAACTACAAAATCCTACCCAGAATGCAATATGCCCTATAGGGTGATCTGAAAATGTGTCAAAAAGATCCGGGTTTTCGGCACAAAATTTTCGCCTAGACCCTGTGAGTAATGTCTGAGAATTATAGAGCATTCTGATAAATGGGCAAGATTTTATTTAGAAAAAACTACAAAATCCTACCCAGAATGCAATATGCCCTATAGTCTGATCTGAAAATGTGTCAAAAAGATCGGGGTTTTCGGCACAAAATTTTCGCCTAGACCCTGTGAGTAATGTCTGAGAATATTAGAGCATTCTGATAAATGCGCAAGATTTTATTTAGAAAAAACTACAAAATCCTACCCAGAATGCAATATGCCCTATAGGCTGATCTGAAAATGTGTCAAAAAGATCGGGGTTTTCGGCACAAAATTTTCGCCTAGACCCTGTGAGTAATGTCTGAGAATATTAGAGCAATCTGATAAATGGGCAAGATTTTATTTAGAAAAAACTACAAAATCCTACCCAGAATGCAATATGCCCTATAGGGTGATCTGAAAATGTGTCAAAAAGATCGGGGTTTTCGGCACAAAATTTTTGCATAGACCCTGTGAGTAATGTCTGAGAATATTAAGAGCATTCTGATATATGCGCAAGATTATATTTAGAAAAAACTACAAAATCCTACCCAGAATGCAATATGCCCTATAGGGTGATCTGAAAATGTGTCAAAAAGATCGGGGTTTTCGGCACAAAATTTTCGCCTCGACCCTGTGAGTAATGTCTGAGAATATTAGAGCATTCTGATAAATGTGCAAGATTTTATTTAGAAAAAACTACAAAATCCTACCCAGAATGCAATATGCCCTATAGGGTGATCTGAAAATGTGTCAAAAAGATCGGGGTTTTCGGCACAAAATTTTTGCCTAGACCCTTTGAGTAATGTCTGAGAATATTAGAGCTTTCTGATAAATGCACAAGATTTTATTTAGAAAAAACTACAAAATCCTACCCAGAATGCAATATGCACTATAGGGTGATCTGAAAATGTGTCAAAAAGATCGGGGTTTTCGGCACAAAATTTTCGCCTCGACCCTGTGAGTAATGTCTGAGAATATTAGAGCATTCTGATAAATGCGCAAGATTTTATTTAGAAAAAACTACAAAATCCTACCCAGAATGCAATATGCCCTATAGGATGATCTGAAAATGTGTCAAAAAGATCGGGATTTTCGGCACAAAATTTTCGCCTAGACCCTGTGAGTAATGTCTGAGAATATTAGAGCATTCTGATAAATGGGCAAGATTTAATTTAGAAAAAACTACAAAATCCTACCCAGAATGCAATATGCCCTATAGGGTGATCTGAAAATGTGTCAAAAAGATCGGGGTTTTCGGCACAAAATTTTCGCCTCGACCCTGTGAGTAATGTCTGAGAATATTAGAGCATTCTGATAAATGTGCAAGATTTTATTTAGAAAAAACTACAAAATCCTACCCAGAATGCAATATGCCCTATAGGGTGATCTGAAAATGTGTCAAAAAGATCGGGGTTTTCGGCACAAAATTTTTGCCTAGACCCTTTGAGTAATGTCTGAGAATATTAGAGCTTTCTGATAAATGCACAAGATTTTATTTAGAAAAAACTACAAAATCCTACCCAGAATGCAATATGCACTATAGGGTGATCTGAAAATGTGTCAAAAAGATCGGGGTTTTCGGCACAAAATTTTCGCCTCGACCCTGTGAGTAATGTCTGAGAATATTAGAGCATTCTGATAAATGCGCAAGATTTTATTTAGAAAAAACTACAAAATCCTACCCAGAATGCAATATGCCCTATAGGATGATCTGAAAATGTGTCAAAAAGATCGGGATTTTCGGCACAAAATTTTCGCCTAGACCCTGTGAGTAATGTCTGAGAATATTAGAGCATTCTGATAAATGGGCAAGATTTAATTTAGAAAAAACTACAAAATCCTACCCAGAATGCAATATGCCCTATAGGGTGATCTGAAAATGTGTCAAAAAGATCGGGGTTTTCGGCACAAAATTTTCGCCTAGACCCTGTGAGTAATGTCTGAGAATATTAGAGCATTCTGATAAATGCGCAAGATTTTATTTAGAAAAAACTACAAAATCCTACCCAGAATGCAATATGCCCTATAGGCTGATCTGAAAATGTGTCAAAAAGATCGGGGTTTTCGGCACAAAATTTTCGCCTCGACCCTGTGAGTAATGTCTGAGAATATTAGAGCATTCTGATAAATGTGCAAGATTTTATTTAGAAAAAACTACAAAATCCTACCCAGAATGCAATATGCCCTATAGGGTGATCTGAAAATGTGTCAAAAAGATCGGGGTTTTCGGCACAAAATTTTTGCCTAGACCCTTTGAGTAATGTCTGAGAATATTAGAGCTTTCTGATAAATGCACAAGATTTTATTTAGAAAAAACTACAAAATCCTACCCAGAATGCAATATGCACTATAGGGTGATCTGAAAATGTGTCAAAAAGATCGGGGTTTTCGGCACAAAATTTTCGCCTCGACCCTGTGAGTAATGTCTGAGAATATTAGAGCATTCTGATAAATGGGCAAGATTTTATTTAGAAAAAACTACAAAATCCTACCCAGAATGCAATATGCCCTATAGGATGATCTGAAAATGTGTCAAAAAGATCGGGATTTTCGGCACAAAATTTTCGCCTAGACCCTGTGAGTAATGTCTGAGAATATTAGAGCATTCTGATAAATGGGCAAGATTTAATTTAGAAAAAACTACAAAATCCTACCCAGAATGCAATATGCCCTATAGGGTGATCTGAAAATGTGTCAAAAAGATCGGGGTTTTCGGCACAAAATTTTCGCCTAGACCCTGTGAGTAATGTCTGAGAATATTAGAGCATTCTGATAAATGCGCAAGATTTTATTTAGAAAAAACTACAAAATCCTACCCAGAATGCAATATGCCCTATAGGCTGATCTGAAAATGTGTCAAAAAGATCGGGGTTTTCGGCACAAAAAGTTCGCCTCGACCCTGTGAGTAATGTCTGAGAATATTAGAGCATTCTGATAAATGGGCAAGATTTTATTTAGAAAAAACTACAAAATCCTACCCAGAATGCAATATGCCCTATAGGCTGATCTGAAAATGTGTAAAAAAGATCGGGGTTTTCGGCACAAAATTTTCGCCTAGACCTTGTGAGTAATGTCTGAGAATATTAGAGCATTCTGATAAATGCGCAAGATTTTATTTAGAAAAAACTACAAAATCCTACCCAGAATGCAATATGCCCTATAGGGTGATCTGAAAATGTGTCAAAAAGATCGGGGTTTTCGGCACAAAATTTTCGCCTAGACCCTGTGAGTAATGTCTGAGAATATTAGAGCATTCTGATAAATGCGCAAGATTTTATTTAGAAAAAACTACAAAATCCTACCCAGAATGCAATATGCCCTATAGGATGATCTGAAAATGTGTCAAAAAGATCGGGATTTTCGGCACAAAATTTTCGCCTAGACCCTGTGAGTAATGTCTGAGAATATTAGAGCATTCTGATAAATGCGCAAGATTTTATTTAAAAAAAACTACAAAATCCTACCCAGAATGCAATATGCCCTATAGGCTGATCTGAAAATGTGTAAAAAAGATCGGGGTTTTCGGCACAAAATTTTCGCCTAGACCTTGTGAGTAATGTCTGAGAATATTAGAGCATTCTGATAAATGCGCAAGATTTTATTTAGAAAAAACTACAAAATCCTACCCAGAATGCAATATGCCCTATAGGCTGATCTGAAAATGTGTCAAAAAGATCGGGGTTTTCGGCACAAAATTTTCGCCTCGACCCTGTGAGTAATGTCTGAGAATATTAGAGCATTCTGATAAATGTGCAAGATTTTATTTAGAAAAAACTACAAAATCCTACCCAGAATGCAATATGCCCTATAGGGTGATCTGAAAATGTGTCAAAAAGATCGGGGTTTTCGGCACAAAATTTTTGCCTAGACCCTTTGAGTAATGTCTGAGAATATTAGAGCTTTCTGATAAATGCACAAGATTTTATTTAGAAAAAACTACAAAATCCTACCCAGAATGCAATATGCACTATAGGGTGATCTGAAAATGTGTCAAAAAGATCGGGGTTTTCGGCACAAAATTTTCGCCTCGACCCTGTGAGTAATGTCTGAGAATATTAGAGCATTCTGATAAATGGGCAAGATTTTATTTAGAAAAAACTACAAAATCCTACCCAGAATGCAATATGCCCTATAGGATGATCTGAAAATGTGTCAAAAAGATCGGGATTTTCGGCACAAAATTTTCGCCTAGACCCTGTGAGTAATGTCTGAGAATATTAGAGCATTCTGATAAATGGGCAAGATTTAATTTAGAAAAAACTACAAAATCCTACCCAGAATGCAATATGCCCTATAGGGTGATCTGAAAATGTGTCAAAAAGATCGGGGTTTTCGGCACAAAATTTTCGCCTAGACCCTGTGAGTAATGTCTGAGAATATTAGAGCATTCTGATAAATGCGCAAGATTTTATTTAGAAAAAACTACAAAATCCTACCCAGAATGCAATATGCCCTATAGGCTGATCTGAAAATGTGTCAAAAAGATCGGGGTTTTCGGCACAAAAAGTTCGCCTCGACCCTGTGAGTAATGTCTGAGAATATTAGAGCATTCTGATAAATGGGCAAGATTTTATTTAGAAAAAACTACAAAATCCTACCCAGAATGCAATATGCCCTATAGGCTGATCTGAAAATGTGTAAAAAAGATCGGGGTTTTCGGCACAAAATTTTCGCCTAGACCTTGTGAGTAATGTCTGAGAATATTAGAGCATTCTGATAAATGCGCAAGATTTTATTTAGAAAAAACTACAAAATCCTACCCAGAATGCAATATGCCCTATAGGGTGATCTGAAAATGTGTCAAAAAGATCGGGGTTTTCGGCACAAAATTATCGCCTAGACCCTGTGAGTAATGTCTGAGAATATTAGAGCATTCTGATAAATGCGCAAGATTTTATTTAGAAAAAACTACAAAATCCTACCCAGAATGCAATATGCCCTATAGGGTGATCTGAAAATGTGTCAAAAAGATCGGGGTTTTCGGCACAAAATTTTCGCCTAGACCCTGTGAGTAATGTCTGAGAATATTAGAGCATTCTGATAAATGCGCAAGATTTTATTTAGAAAAAACTACAAAATCCTACCCAGAATGCAATATGCCCTATAGGATGATCTGAAAATGTGTCAAAAAGATCGGGATTTTCGGCACAAAATTTTCGCCTAGACCCTGTGAGTAATGTCTGAGAATATTAGAGCATTCTGATAAATGGGCAAGATTTAATTTAGAAAAAACTACAAAATCCTACCCAGAATGCAATATGCCCTATAGGGTGATCTGAAAATGTGTCAAAAAGATCGGGGTTTTCGGCACAAAATTTTCGCCTAGACCCTGTGAGTAATGTCTGAGAATATTAGAGCATTCTGATAAATGGGCAAGATTTAATTTAGAAAAAACTACAAAATCCTACCCAGAATGCAATATGCCCTGTAGGGTGATCTGAAAATGTGTCAAAAAGATCGGGGTTTTCGGCACAAAATTTTCGCCTAGACCCTGTGAGTAATGTCTGAGAATATTAGAGCATTCTGATAAATGCGCAAGATTTTATTTAGAAAAAACTACAAAATCCTACCCAGAATGCAATATGCCCTATAGGCTGATCTGAAAATGTGTCAAAAAGATCGAGGTTTTCGGCACAAAATTTTCGCCTCGACCCTGTGAGTAATGTCTGAGAATATTAGAGCATTCTGATAAATGGGCAAGATTTTATTTAGAAAAAACTACAAAATCCTACCCAGAATGCAATATGCCCTATAGGCTGATCTGAAAATGTGTAAAAAAGATCGGGGTTTTCGGCACAAAATTTTCGCCTAGACCTTGTGAGTAATGTCTGAGAATATTAGAGCATTCTGATAAATGCGCAAGATTTTATTTAGAAAAAACTACAAAATGCTACCCAGAATGCAATATGCCCTATAGGGTGATCTGAAAATGTGTCAAAAAGATCGAGGTTTTCGGCACAAAATTATCGCCTAGACCCTGTGAGTAATGTCTGAGAATATTAGAGCATTCTGATAAATGGGCAAGATTTTATTTAAAAAAAACTACAAAATCCTACCCAGAATGCAATATGCCCTATAGGCTGATCTGAAAATGTGTAAAAAAGATCGGGGTTTTCGGCACAAAATTTTCGCCTAGACCTTGTGAGTAATGTCTGAGAATATTAGAGCATTCTGATAAATGCGCAAGATTTTATTTAGAAAAAACTACAAAATCCTACCCAGAATGCAATATGCCCTATAGGGTGATCTGAAAATGTGTAAAAAAGATCCGGGTTTTCGGCACAAAATTATCGCCTAGACCCTGTGAGTAATGTCTGAGAATATTAGAGCATTCTGATAAATGCGCAAGATTTTATTTAGAAAAAACTACAAAATCCTACCCAGAATGCAATATGCCCTATAGGGTGATCTGAAAATGTGTCAAAAAGATCGGGGTTTTCGGCACAAAATTTTCGCCTAGACCCTGTGAGTAATGTCTGAGAATATTAGAGCATTCTGATAAATGCGCAAGATTTTATTTAGAAAAAACTACAAAATCCTACCCAGAATGCAATATGCCCTATAGGGTGATCTGAAAATGTGTCAAAAAGATCCGGGTTTTCGGCACAAAATTATCGCCTAGACCCTGTGAGTAATGTCTGAGAATATTAGAGCATTCTGATAAATGCGCAACATTTTATTTAGAAAAAACTACAAAATCCTACTCAGAATGCAATATGCCCTATAGGGTGATCTGAAAATGTGTCAAAAAGATCGGGGTTTTCGGCACAAAATTATCGCCTAGACCCTGTGAGTAATGTCTGAGAATATTAGAGCATTCTGATAAATGCGCAAGATTTTATTTAGAAAAAACTACAAAATCCTACCCAGAATGCAATATGCCCTATAGGGTGATCTGAAAATGTGTCAAAAAGATCGGGGTTTTCGGCACAAAATTTTCGCCTAGACCCTGTGAGTAATGTCTGAGAATATTAGAGCATTCTGATAAATGGGCAAGATTTTATTTAAAAAAAACTACAAAATCCTACCCAGAATGCAATATGCCCTATAGGCTGATCTGAAAATGTGTAAAAAAGATTGGGGTTTTCGGCACAAAATTTTCGCCTAGACCTTGTGAGTAATGTCTGAGAATATTAGAGCATTCTGATAAATGCGCAAGATTTTATTTAGAAAAAACTACAAAATCCTACCCAGAATGCAATATGCCCTATAGGGTGATCTGAAAATGTGTCAAAAAGATCGAGGTTTTCGGCACAAAATTTTCGCCTCGACCCTGTGAGTAATGTCTGAGAATATTAGAGCATTCTGATAAATGGGCAAGATTTTATTTAAAAAAAACTACAAAATCCTACCCAGAATGCAATATGCCCTATAGGCTGATCTGAAAATGTGTAAAAAAGATCGGGGTTTTCGGCACAAAATTTTCGCCTAGACCTTGTGAGTAATGTCTGAGAATATTAGAGCATTCTGATAAATGCGCAAGATTTTATTTAGAAAAAACTACAAAATCCTACCCAGAATGCAATATGCCCTATAGGGTGATCTGAAAATGTGTCAAAAAGATCGGGGTTTTCGGCACAAAATTATCGCCTAGACCCTGTGAGTAATGTCTGAGAATATTAGAGCATTCTGATAAATGCGCAAGATTTTATTTAGAAAAAACTACAAAATCCTACCCAGAATGCAATATGCCCTATAGGGTGATCTGAAAATGTGTCAAAAAGATCGGGGTTTTCGGCACAAAATTTTCGCCTAGACCCTGTGAGTAATGTCTGAGAATATTAGAGCATTCTGATAAATGCGCAAGATTTTATTTAGAAAAAACTACAAAATCCTACCCAGAATGCAATATGCCCTATAGGGTGATCTGAAAATGTGTCAAAAAGATCCGGGTTTTCGGCACAAAATTATCGCCTAGACCCTGTGAGTAATGTCTGAGAATATTAGAGCATTCTGATAAATGCGCAACATTTTATTTAGAAAAAACTACAAAATCCTACTCAGAATGCAATATGCCCTATAGGGTGATCTGAAAATGTGTCAAAAAGATCGGGGTTTTCGGCACAAAATTATCGCCTAGACCCTGTGAGTAATGTCTGAGAATATTAGAGCATTCTGATAAATGCGCAAGATTTTATTTAGAAAAAACTACAAAATCCTACCCAGAATGCAATATGCCCTATAGGGTGATCTGAAAATGTGTCAAAAAGATCGGGCTTTTCGGCACAAAATTTTCGCCTAGACCCTGTGAGTAATGTCTGAGAATATTAGAGCATTCTGATAAATGCGCAAGATTTTATTTAGAAAAAACTACAAAATCCTACCCAGAATGCAATATGCCCTATAGGGTGATCTGAAAATGTGTCAAAAAGATCCGGGTTTTCGGCACAAAATTATCGCCTAGACCCTGTGAGTAATGTCTGAGAATATTAGAGCATTCTGATAAATGCGCAACATTTTATTTAGAAAAAACTACAAAATCCTACTCAGAATGCAATATGCCCTATAGGGTGATCTGAAAATGTGTCAAAAAGATCGGGGTTTTCGGCACAAAATTATCGCCTAGACCCTGTGAGTAATGTCTGAGAATATTAGAGCATTCTGATAAATGCGCAAGATTTTATTTAGAAAAAACTACAAAATCCTACCCAGAATGCAATATGCCCTATAGGGTGATCTGAAAATGTGTCAAAAAGATCGGGCTTTTCGGCACAAAATTTTCGCCTAGACCCTGTGAGTAATGTCTGAGAATATTAGAGCATTCTGATAAATGCGCAAGATTTTATTTAGAAAAAACTACAAAATCCTACCCAGAATGCAATATGCCCTATAGGGTGATCTGAAAATGTGTCAAAAAGATCCGGGTTTTCGGCACAAAATTATCGCCTAGACCCTGTGAGTAATGTCTGAGAATATTAGAGCATTCTGATAAATGCGCAACATTTTATTTAGAAAAAACTACAAAATCCTACTCAGAATGCAATATGCCCTATAGGGTGATCTGAAAATGTGTCAAAAAGATCGGGGTTTTCGGCACAAAATTATCGCCTAGACCCTGTGAGTAATGTCTGAGAATATTAGAGCATTCTGATAAATGCGCAAGATTTTATTTAGAAAAAACTACAAAATCCTACCCAGAATGCAATATGCCCTATAGGATGATCTGAAAATGTGTCAAAAAGATCGGGATTTTCGGCACAAAATTTTCGCCTAGACCCTGTGAGTAATGTCTGAGAATATTAGAGCATTCTGATAAATGGGCAAGATTTAATTTAGAAAAAACTACAAAATCCTACCCAGAATGCAATATGCCCTATAGGGTGATCTGAAAATGTGTCAAAAAGATCGGGGTTTTCGGCACAAAATTTTCGCCTAGACCCTGTGAGTAATGTCTGAGAATATTAGAGCATTCTGATAAATGGGCAAGATTTAATTTAGAAAAAACTACAAAATCCTACCCAGAATGCAATATGCCCTATAGGGTGATCTGAAAATGTGTCAAAAAGATCGGGGTTTTCGGCACAAAATTTTCGCCTAGACCCTGTGAGTAATGTCTGAGAATATTAGAGCATTCTGATAAATGCGCAAGATTTTATTTAGAAAAAACTACAAAATCCTACCCAGAATGCAATATGCCCTATAGGGTGATCTGAAAATGTGTCAAAAAGATCCGGGTTTTCGGCACAAAATTATCGCCTAGACCCTGTGAGTAATGTCTGAGAATATTAGAGCATTCTGATAAATGCGCAAGATTTTATTTAGAAAAAACTACAAAATCCTACTCAGAATGCAATATGCCCTATAGGGTGATCTGAAAATGTGTCAAAAAGATCGGGGTTTTCGGCACAAAATTATCGCCTAGACCCTGTGAGTAATGTCTGAGAATATTAGAGCATTCTGATAAATGCGCAAGATTTTATTTAGAAAAAACTACAAAATCCTACCCAGAATGCAATATGCCCTATAGGATGATCTGAAAATGTGTCAAAAAGATCGGGGTTTTCGGCACAAAATTTTCGCCTAGACCCTGTGAGTAATGTCTGAGAATATTAGAGCATTGTGATAAATGGGCAAGATTTTATTTAGAAAAAACTACAAAATCCTACCCAGAATGCAATATGCCCTATAGGGTGATCTGAAACTGTGTCAAAAAGATCGGGGTTTTCGGCACAAAATTATCGCCTAGACCCTGTGAGTAATGTCTGAGAATATTAGAGCATTCTGATAAATGCGCAAGATTTTATTTAGAAAAAACTACAAAATCCTACCCAGAATGCAATATGCCCTATAGGGTGATCTGAAAATGTGTCAAAAAGATCGGGGTTTTCGGCACAAAATTATCGCCTAGACCCTGTGAGTAATGTCTGAGAATATTAGAGCATTCTGATAAATGCGCAAGATTTTATTTAGAAAAAAACTACAAAATCCTACCCAGAATGCAATATGCCCTATAGGGTGATCTGAAAATGTGTCAAAAAGATCGGGGTTTTCGGCACAAAATTTTTGCCTAGACCCTTTGAGTAATGTCTGAGAATATTAGAGCTTTCTGATAAATGCACAAGATTTTATTTAGAAAAAACTACAAAATCCTACCCAGAATGCAATATGCACTATAGGGTGATCTGAAAATGTGTCAAAAAGATCGGGGTTTTCGGCACAAAATGTTCGCCTCGACCCTGTGAGTAATGTCTGAGAATATTAGAGCATTCTGATAAATGCGCAAGATTTTATTTAGAAAAAACTACAAAATCCTACCCAGAATGCAATATGCCCTATAGTCTGATCTGAAAATGTGTCAAAAAGATCGGGGTTTTCGGCACAAAATCTTCGCCTAGACCCTGTGAGTAATGTCTGAGAATATTAGAGCATTCTGATAAATGCGCAAGATTTTATTTAGAAAAAACTACAAAATCCTACCCAGAATGCAATATGCCCTATAGGGTGATCTGAAAATGTGTCAAAAAGATCCGGGTTTTCGGCACAAAATTTTCGCCTAGACCCTGTGAGTAATGTCTGAGAATATTAGAGCATTCTGATAAATGGGCAAGATTTTATTTAGAAAAAACTACAAAATCCTACCCAGAATGCAATATGCCCTATAGTCTGATCTGAAAATGTGTCAAAAAGATCGGGGTTTTCGGCACAAAATTTTCGCCTAGACCCTGTGAGTAATGTCTGAGAATATTAGAGCATTCTGATAAATGCGCAAGATTTTATTTAGAAAAAACTACAAAATCCTACCCAGAATGCAATATGCCCTATAGGGTGATCTGAAAATGTGTCAAAAAGATCGGGGTTTTCGGCACAAAATTTTCGCCTAGACCCTGTGAGTAATGTCTGAGAATATTAGAGCAATCTGATAAATGGGCAAGATTTTATTTAGAAAAAACTACAAAATCCTACCCAGAATGCAATATGCCCTATAGGGTGATCTGAAAATGTGTCAAAAAGATCGGGGTTTTCGGCACAAAATTTTTGCATAGACCCTGTGAGTAATGTCTGAGAATATTAAGAGCATTCTGATATATGCGCAAGATTATATTTAGAAAAAACTACAAAATCCTACCCAGAATGCAATATGCCCTATAGGGTGATCTGAAAATGTGTCAAAAAGATCGGGGTTTTCGGCACAAAATTTTCGCCTCGACCCTGTGAGTAATGTCTGAGAATATTAGAGCATTCTGATAAATGTGCAAGATTTTATTTAGAAAAAACTACAAAATCCTACCCAGAATGCAATATGCCCTATAGGGTGATCTGAAAATGTGTCAAAAAGATCGGGGTTTTCGGCACAAAATTTTTGCCTAGACCCTTTGAGTAATGTCTGAGAATATTAGAGCTTTCTGATAAATGCACAAGATTTTATTTAGAAAAAACTACAAAATCCTACCCAGAATGCAATATGCACTATAGGGTGATCTGAAAATGTGTCAAAAAGATCGGGGTTTTCGGCACAAAATTTTCGCCTCGACCCTGTGAGTAATGTCTGAGAATATTAGAGCATTCTGATAAATGCGCAAGATTTTATTTAGAAAAAACTACAAAATCCTACCCAGAATGCAATATGCCCTATAGTCTGATCTGAAAATGTGTCAAAAAGATCGGGGTTTTCGGCACAAAATCTTCGCCTAGACCCTGTGAGTAATGTCTGAGAATATTAGAGCATTCTGATAAATGCGCAAGATTTTATTTAGAAAAAACTACAAAATCCTACCCAGAATGCAATATGCCCTATAGGGTGATCTGAAAATGTGTCAAAAAGATCCGGGTTTTCGGCACAAAATTTTCGCCTAGACCCTGTGAGTAATGTCTGAGAATATTAGAGCATTCTGATAAATGGGCAAGATTTTATTTAGAAAAAACTACAAAATCCTACCCAGAATGCAATATGCCCTATAGTCTGATCTGAAAATGTGTCAAAAAGATCGGGGTTTTCGGCACAAAATTTTCGCCTAGACCCTGTGAGTAATGTCTGAGAATATTAGAGCATTCTGATAAATGCGCAAGATTTTATTTAGAAAAAACTACAAAATCCTACCCAGAATGCAATATGCCCTATAGGGTGATCTGAAAATGTGTCAAAAAGATCGGGGTTTTCGGCACAAAATTTTCGCCTAGACCCTGTGAGTAATGTCTGAGAATATTAGAGCAATCTGATAAATGGGCAAGATTTTATTTAGAAAAAACTACAAAATCCTACCCAGAATGCAATATGCCCTATAGGGTGATCTGAAAATGTGTCAAAAAGATCGGGGTTTTCGGCACAAAATTTTTGCATAGACCCTGTGAGTAATGTCTGAGAATATTAAGAGCATTCTGATATATGCGCAAGATTATATTTAGAAAAAACTACAAAATCCTACCCAGAATGCAATATGCCCTATAGGGTGATCTGAAAATGTGTCAAAAAGATCGGGGTTTTCGGCACAAAATTTTCGCCTCGACCCTGTGAGTAATGTCTGAGAATATTAGAGCATTCTGATAAATGTGCAAGATTTTATTTAGAAAAAACTACAAAATCCTACCCAGAATGCAATATGCCCTATAGGGTGATCTGAAAATGTGTCAAAAAGATCGGGGTTTTCGGCACAAAATTTTTGCCTAGACCCTTTGAGTAATGTCTGAGAATATTAGAGCTTTCTGATAAATGCACAAGATTTTATTTAGAAAAAACTACAAAATCCTACCCAGAATGCAATATGCACTATAGGGTGATCTGAAAATGTGTCAAAAAGATCGGGGTTTTCGGCACAAAATTTTCGCCTCGACCCTGTGAGTAATGTCTGAGAATATTAGAGCATTCTGATAAATGCGCAAGATTTTATTTAGAAAAAACTACAAAATCCTACCCAGAATGCAATATGCACTATAGGGTGATCTGAAAATGTGTCAAAAAGATCGGGGTTTTCGGCACAAAATTTTCGCCTAGACCCTGTGAGTAATGTCTGAGAATATTAGAGCATTCTGATAAATGCGCAAGATTTTATTTAGAAAAAACTACAAAATCCTACCCAGAATGCAATATGCACAATAGGGTGATCTGAAAATGTGTCAAAAAGATCGGGGTTTTCGGCACAAAATTTTTGCCTAGACCCTTTGAGTAATGTCTGAGAATATTAGAGCTTTCTGATAAATGCACAAGATTTTATTTAGAAAAAACTACAAAATCCTACCCAGAATGCAATATGCACTATAGGGTGATCTGAAAATGTGTCAAAAAGATCGGGGTTTTCGGCACAAAATTATCGCCTCGCCCTGTGAGTAATGTCTGAGAATATTAGAGCATTCTGATAAATGGGCAAGATTTTATTTAGAAAAAACTACAAAATCCTACCCAGAATGCAATATGCCCTATAGTCTGATCTGAAAATGTGTCAAAAAGATCGGGGTTTTCGGCACAAAATTTTCGCCTAGACCCTGTGAGTAATGTCTGAGAATATTAGAGCATTCTGATAAATGCGCAAGATTTTATTTAGAAAAAAACTACAAAATCCTACCCAGAATGCAATATGCCCTATAGGGTGATCTGAAAATGTGTCAAAAAGATCGGGGTTTTCGGCACAAAATTTTTGCCTAGACCCTTTGAGTAATGTCTGAGAATATTAGAGCTTTCTGATAAATGCACAAGATTTTATTTAGAAAAAACTACAAAATCCTACCCAGAATGCAATATGCACTATAGGGTGATCTGAAAATGTGTCAAAAAGATCGGGGTTTTCGGCACAAAATGTTCGCCTCGACCCTGTGAGTAATGTCTGAGAATATTAGAGCATTCTGATAAATGCGCAAGATTTTATTTAGAAAAAACTACAAAATCCTACCCAGAATGCAATATGCCCTATAGTCTGATCTGAAAATGTGTCAAAAAGATCGGGGTTTTCGGCACAAAATCTTCGCCTAGACCCTGTGAGTAATGTCTGAGAATATTAGAGCATTCTGATAAATGCGCAAGATTTTATTTAGAAAAAACTACAAAATCCTACCCAGAATGCAATATGCCCTATAGGGTGATCTGAAAATGTGTCAAAAAGATCCGGGTTTTCGGCACAAAATTTTCGCCTAGACCCTGTGAGTAATGTCTGAGAATATTAGAGCATTCTGATAAATGGGCAAGATTTTATTTAGAAAAAACTACAAAATCCTACCCAGAATGCAATATGCCCTATAGTCTGATCTGAAAATGTGTCAAAAAGATCGGGGTTTTCGGCACAAAATTTTCGCCTAGACCCTGTGAGTAATGTCTGAGAATATTAGAGCATTCTGATAAATGCGCAAGATTTTATTTAGAAAAAACTACAAAATCCTACCCAGAATGCAATATGCCCTATAGGGTGATCTGAAAATGTGTCAAAAAGATCGGGGTTTTCGGCACAAAATTTTCGCCTAGACCCTGTGAGTAATGTCTGAGAATATTAGAGCAATCTGATAAATGGGCAAGATTTTATTTAGAAAAAACTACAAAATCCTACCCAGAATGCAATATGCCCTATAGGGTGATCTGAAAATGTGTCAAAAAGATCGGGGTTTTCGGCACAAAATTTTTGCCTAGACCCTTTGAGTAATGTCTGAGAATATTAGAGCTTTCTGATAAATGCACAAGATTTTATTTAGAAAAAACTACAAAATCCTACCCAGAATGCAATATGCACTATAGGGTGATCTGAAAATGTGTCAAAAAGATCGGGGTTTTCGGCACAAAATTTTCGCCTCGACCCTGTGAGTAATGTCTGAGAATATTAGAGCATTCTGATAAATGCGCAAGATTTTATTTAGAAAAAACTACAAAATCCTACCCAGAATGCAATATGCACTATAGGGTGATCTGAAAATGTGTCAAAAAGATCGGGGTTTTCGGCACAAAATTTTCGCCTAGACCCTGTGAGTAATGTCTGAGAATATTAGAGCATTCTGATAAATGCGCAAGATTTTATTTAGAAAAAACTACAAAATCCTACCCAGAATGCAATATGCACAATAGGGTGATCTGAAAATGTGTCAAAAAGATCGGGGTTTTCGGCACAAAATTTTTGCCTAGACCCTTTGAGTAATGTCTGAGAATATTAGAGCTTTCTGATAAATGCACAAGATTTTATTTAGAAAAAACTACAAAATCCTACCCAGAATGCAATATGCACTATAGGGTGATCTGAAAATGTGTCAAAAAGATCGGGGTTTTCGGCACAAAATTATCGCCTCGCCCTGTGAGTAATGTCTGAGAATATTAGAGCATTCTGATAAATGGGCAAGATTTTATTTAGAAAAAACTACAAAATCCTACCCAGAATGCAATATGCCCTATAGTCTGATCTGAAAATGTGTCAAAAAGATCGGGGTTTTCGGCACAAAATTTTCGCCTAGACCCTGTGAGTAATGTCTGAGAATATTAGAGCATTCTGATAAATGCGCAAGATTTTATTTAGAAAAAACTACAAAATCCTACCCAGAATGCAATATGCCCTATAGGGTGATCTGAAAATGTGTCAAAAAGATCGGGGTTTTCGGCACAAAATTTTCGCCTAGACCCTGTGAGTAATGTCTGAGAATATTAGAGCAATCTGATAAATGGGCAAGATTTTATTTAGAAAAAACTACAAAATCCTACCCAGAATGCAATATGCCCTATAGGGTGATCTGAAAATGTGTCAAAAAGATCGGGGTTTTCGGCACAAAATTTTTGCATAGACCCTGTGAGTAATGTCTGAGAATATTAAGAGCATTCTGATATATGCGCAAGATTATATTTAGAAAAAACTACAAAATCCTACCCAGAATGCAATATGCCCTATAGGGTGATCTGAAAATGTGTCAAAAAGATCGGGGTTTTCGGCACAAAATTTTCGCCTCGACCCTGTGAGTAATGTCTGAGAATATTAGAGCATTCTGATAAATGTGCAAGATTTTATTTAGAAAAAACTACAAAATCCTACCCAGAATGCAATATGCCCTATAGGGTGATCTGAAAATGTGTCAAAAAGATCGGGGTTTTCGGCACAAAATTTTTGCCTAGACCCTTTGAGTAATGTCTGAGAATATTAGAGCTTTCTGATAAATGCACAAGATTTTATTTAGAAAAAACTACAAAATCCTACCCAGAATGCAATATGCACTATAGGGTGATCTGAAAATGTGTCAAAAAGATCGGGGTTTTCGGCACAAAATTTTCGCCTCGACCCTGTGAGTAATGTCTGAGAATATTAGAGCATTCTGATAAATGCGCAAGATTTTATTTAGAAAAAACTACAAAATCCTACCCAGAATGCAATATGCACTATAGGGTGATCTGAAAATGTGTCAAAAAGATCGGGGTTTTCGGCACAAAATTTTCGCCTAGACCCTGTGAGTAATGTCTGAGAATATTAGAGCATTCTGATAAATGCGCAAGATTTTATTTAGAAAAAACTACAAAATCCTACCCAGAATGCAATATGCACAATAGGGTGATCTGAAAATGTGTCAAAAAGATCGGGGTTTTCGGCACAAAATTTTTGCCTAGACCCTTTGAGTAATGTCTGAGAATATTAGAGCTTTCTGATAAATGCACAAGATTTTATTTAGAAAAAACTACAAAATCCTACCCAGAATGCAATATGCACTATAGGGTGATCTGAAAATGTGTCAAAAAGATCGGGGTTTTCGGCACAAAATTATCGCCTCGCCCTGTGAGTAATGTCTGAGAATATTAGAGCATTCTTAAAATTACGCAAGATTTTATTTAGAAAAAACTACAAAATCCTACCCAGAATGCAATATGCCCTATAGTCTGATCTGAAAATGTGTCAAAAAGATCGGGGTTTTCGGCACAAAATTTTCGCCTAGACCCTGTGAGTAATGTCTGAGAATATTAGAGCATTCTGATAAATGCGCAAGATTTTATTTAGAAAAAACTACAAAATCCTACCCAGAATGCAATATGCCCTATAGGGTGATCTGAAAATGTGTCAAAAAGATCGGGGTTTTCGGCACAAAATTTTCGCCTAGACCCTGTGAGTAATGTCTGAGAATATTAGAGCAATCTGATAAATGGGCAAGATTTTATTTAGAAAAAACTACAAAATCCTACCCAGAATGCAATATGCCCTATAGGGTGATCTGAAAATGTGTCAAAAAGATCGGGGTTTTTGGCACAAAATTTTTGCATAGACCCTGTGAGTAATGTCTGAGAATATTAGAGCATTCTGATAAATGCGCAAGATTTTATTTAGAAAAAACTACAAAATCCTACCCAGAATGCAATATGCCCTATAGGGTGATCTGAAAATGTGTCAAAAAGATCGGGGTTTTCGGCACAAAATTTTCGCCTCGACCCTGTGAGTAATGTCTGAGAATATTAGAGCATTCTGATAAATGTGCAAGATTTTATTTAGAAAAAACTACAAAATCCTACCCAGAATGCAATATGCCCTATAGGGTGATCTGAAAATGTGTCAAAAAGATCCGGGTTTTCGGCACAAAATTTTTGCCTAGACCCTTTGAGTAATGTCTGAGAATATTAGAGCTTTCTGATAAATGCACAAGATTTTATTTAGAAAAAACTACAAAATCCTACCCAGAATGCAATATGCACTATAGGGTGATCTGAAAATGTGTCAAAAAGATCGGGGTTTTCGGCACAAAATTTTCGCCTAGACCCTGTGAGTAATGTCTGAGAATATTAGAGCATTCTGATAAATGCGCAAGATTTTATTTAGAAAAAACTACAAAATCCTACCCAGAATGCAATATGCCCTATAGGCTGATCTGAAAATGTTTCAAAAAGATCGGGGTTTTCGGCACAAAATTTTCGCCTAGACCCTGTGAGTAATGTCTGAGAATATTAGAGCATTCTGATAAATGCGCAAGATTTTATTTAGAAAAAACTACAAAATCCTACCCAGAATGCAATATGCCCTATAGGGTGATCTGAAAATGTGTCAAAAAGATCGGGGTTTTTGGCACAAAATTTTTGCATAGACCCTGTGAGTAATGTCTGAGAATATTAGAGCATTCTGATAAATGCGCAAGATTTTATTTAGAAAAAACTACAAAATCCTACCCAGAATGCAATATGCCCTATAGGGTGATCTGAAAATGTGTCAAAAAGATCGGGGTTTTCGGCACAAAATTTTCGCCTCGACCCTGTGAGTAATGTCTGAGAATATTAGAGCATTCTGATAAATGCGCAAGATTTTATTTAGAAAAAACTACAAAATCCTACCCAGAATGCAATATGCCCTATAGTCTGATCTGAAAATGTGTCAAAAAGATCGGGGTTTTCGGCACAAAATTTTCGCCTAGACCCTGTGAGTAATGTCTGAGAATATTAGAGCATTCTGATAAATGCGCAAGATTTTATTTAGAAAAAACTACAAAATCCTACCCAGAATGCAATATGCCCTATAGGGTGATCTGAAAATGTGTCAAAAAGATCGGGGTTTTCGGCACAAAATTTTCGCCTAGACCCTGTGAGTAATGTCTGAGAATATTAGAGCAATCTGATAAATGGGCAAGATTTTATTTAGAAAAAACTACAAAATCCTACCCAGAATGCAATATGCCCTATAGGGTGATCTGAAAATGTGTCAAAAAGATCGGGGTTTTTGGCACAAAATTTTTGCATAGACCCTGTGAGTAATGTCTGAGAATATTAGAGCATTCTGATAAATGCGCAAGATTTTATTTAGAAAAAACTACAAAATCCTACCCAGAATGCAATATGCCCTATAGGGTGATCTGAAAATGTGTCAAAAAGATCGGGGTTTTCGGCACAAAATTTTCGCCTCGACCCTGCGAGTAATGTCTGAGAATATTAGAGCATTCTGATAAATGTGCAAGATTTTATTTAGAAAAAACTACAAAATCCTACCCAGAATGCAATATGCCCTATAGGGTGATCTGAAAATGTGTCAAAAAGATCCGGGTTTTCGGCACAAAATTTTTGCCTAGACCCTTTGAGTAATGTCTGAGAATATTAGAGCTTTCTGATAAATGCACAAGATTTTATTTAGAAAAAACTACAAAATCCTACCCAGAATGCAATATGCACTATAGGGTGATCTGAAAATGTGTCAAAAAGATCGGGGTTTTCGGCACAAAATTTTCGCCTAGACCCTGTGAGTAATGTCTGAGAATATTAGAGCATTCTGATAAATGCGCAAGATTTTATTTAGAAAAAACTACAAAATCCTACCCAGAATGCAATATGCCCTATAGGCTGATCTGAAAATGTTTCAAAAAGATCGGGGTTTTCGGCACAAAATTTTCGCCTAGACCCTGTGAGTAATGTCTGAGAATATTAGAGCATTCTGATAAATGCGCAAGATTTTATTTAGAAAAAACTACAAAATCCTACCCAGAATGCAATATGCCCTATAGGGTGATCTGAAAATGTGTCAAAAAGATCGGGGTTTTTGGCACAAAATTTTTGCATAGACCCTGTGAGTAATGTCTGAGAATATTAGAGCATTCTGATAAATGCGCAAGATTTTATTTAGAAAAAACTACAAAATCCTACCCAGAATGCAATATGCCCTATAGGGTGATCTGAAAATGTGTCAAAAAGATCGGGGTTTTCGGCACAAAATTTTCGCCTCGACCCTGTGAGTAATGTCTGAGAATATTAGAGCATTCTGATAAATGTGCAAGATTTTATTTAGAAAAAACTACAAAATCCTACCCAGAATGCAATATGCCCTATAGGGTGATCTGAAAATGTGTCAAAATTATCCGGGTTTTCGGCACAAAATTTTTGCCTAGACCCTTTGAGTAATGTCTGAGAATATTAGAGCTTTCTGATAAATGCACAAGATTTTATTTAGAAAAAACTACAAAATCCTACCCAGAATGCAATATGCACTATAGGGTGATCTGAAAATGTGTCAAAAAGATCGGGGTTTTCGGCACAAAATTTTCGCCTAGACCCTGTGAGTAATGTCTGAGAATATTAGAGCATTCTGATAAATGCGCAAGATTTTATTTAGAAAAAACTACAAAATCCTACCCAGAATGCAATATGCCCTATAGGCTGATCTGAAAATGTTTCAAAAAGATCGGGGTTTTCGGCACAAAATTTTCGCCTAGACCCTGTGAGTAATGTCTGAGAATATTAGAGCATTCTGATAAATGCGCAAGATTTTATTAAGAAAAAACTACAAAATCCTACCCAGAATGCAATATGCCCTATAGGGTGATCTGAAAATGTGTCAAAAAGATCGGGGTTTTCGGCACAAAATTTTCGCCTAGACCCTGTGAGTAATGTCTGAGAATATTAGAGCAATCTGATAAATGGGCAAGATTTTATTTAGAAAAAACTACAAAATCCTACCCAGAATGCAATATGCCCTATAGGGTGATCTGAAAATGTGTCAAAAAGATCGGGGTTTTCGGCACAAAATTTTTGCATAGACCCTGTGAGTAATGTCTGAGAATATTAAGAGCATTCTGATATATGCGCAAGATTATATTTAGAAAAAACTACAAAATCCTACCCAGAATGCAATATGACCTATAGGGTGATCTGAAAATGTGTCAAAAAGATCGGGGTTTTCGGCACAAAATTTTCGCCTCGACCCTGTGAGTAATGTCTGAGAATATTAGAGCATTCTGATAAATGTGCAAGATTTTATTTAGAAAAAACTACAAAATCCTACCCAGAATGCAATATGCCCTATAGGGTGATCTGAAAATGTGTCAAAAAGATCGGGGTTTTCGGCACAAAATTTTTGCCTAGACCCTTTGAGTAATGTCTGAGAATATTAGAGCATTCTGATAAATGCGCATGATTTTATTTAGAAAAAACTACAAAATCCAACCCAGAATGCAATATGCCCTATAGGGTGATCTGAAAATGTGTCAAAAAGATCGGGGTTTTCGGCACAAAATTTTCTCCTAGACCCTGTGAGTAATGTCTGAGAATATTAGAGCATTCTGATAAATGCGCAAGATTTTATTTAGAAAAAACTACAAAATCCTACCCAGAATGCAATATGCCCTATAGGCTGATCTGAAAATGTTTCAAAAAGATCGGGGTTTTCGGCACAAAATTTTCGCCTAGACCCTGTGAGTAATGTCTGAGAATATTAGAGCATTCTGTTAAATGCGCAAGATTTTATTTAGAAAAAACTACAAAATCCTACCCAGAATGCAATATGCCCTATAGGGTGATCTGAAAATGTGTCAAAAAGATCGGGGTTTTCGGCACAAAATTTTCGCCTAGACCCTGTGAGTAATGTCTGAGAATATTAGAGCAATCTGATAAATGGGCAAGATTTTATTTAGAAAAAACTACAAAATCCTACCCAGAATGCAATATGCCCTATAGGGTGATCTGAAAATGTGTCAAAAAGATCGGGGTTTTCGGCACAAAATTTTTGCATAGACCCTGTGAGTAATGTCTGAGAATATTAAGAGCATTCTGATATATGCGCAAGATTATATTTAGAAAAAACTACAAAATCCTACCCAGAATGCAATATGACCTATAGGGTGATCTGAAAATGTGTAAAAAAGATCGGGGTTTTCGGCACAAAATTTTTGCCTAGACCTTGTGAGTAATGTCTGAGAATATTAGAGCATTCTGATAAATGCGCAAGATTTTATTTAGAAAAAACTACAAAATCCAACCCAGAATGCAATATGCCCTATAGGGTGATCTGAAAATGTGTCAAAAAGATCGGGGTTTTCGGCACAAAATTTTCGCCTAGACCCTGTGAGTAATGTCTGAGAATATTAGAGCATTGTGATAAATGCGCAAGATTTTATTTAGAAAAAACTACAAAATCCTACCCAGAATGCAATATGCCCTATAGGGTGATCTGAAAATGTGTCAAAAAGATCGGGGTTTTCGGCACAAAATTTTCGCCTAGACCCTGTGAGTAATGTCTGAGAATATTAGAGCATTCTGATAAATGCGCAAGATTTTATTTAGAAAAAACTACAAAATCCTACCCAGAATGCAATATGCCCTATAGGGTGATCTGAAAATGTGTCAAAAAGATCGAGGTTTTCGGCACAAAATTTTCGCCTCGACCCTGTGAGTAATGTCTGAGAATATTAGAGCATTCTGATAAATGCGCAAGATTTTATTTAGAAAAAACTACAAAATCCTACCCAGAATGCAATATGCCCTATAGGCTGATCTGAAAATGTGTAAAAAAGATCGGGGTTTTCGGCACAAAATTTTTGCCTAGACCTTGTGAGTAATGTCTGAGAATATTAGAGCATTCTGATAAATGCGCAAGATTTTATTTAGAAAAAACTACAAAATCCAACCCAGAATGCAATATGCCCTATAGGCTGATCTGAAAATGTTTCAAAAAGATCGGGGTTTTCGGCACAAAATTTTCGCCTAGACCCTGTGAGTAATGTCTGAGAATATTAGAGCATTCTGTTAAATGCGCAAGATTTTATTTAGAAAAAACTACAAAATCCTACCCAGAATGCAATATGCCCTATAGGGTGATCTGAAAATGTGTCAAAAAGATCGGGGTTTTCGGCACAAAATTTTCGCCTAGACCCTGTGAGTAATGTCTGAGAATATTAGAGCAATCTGATAAATGGGCAAGATTTTATTTAGAAAAAACTACAAAATCCTACCCAGAATGCAATATGCCCTATAGGGTGATCTGAAAATGTGTCAAAAAGATCGGGGTTTTCGGCACAAAATTTTTGCATAGACCCTGTGAGTAATGTCTGAGAATATTAAGAGCATTCTGATATATGCGCAAGATTATATTTAGAAAAAACTACAAAATCCTACCCAGAATGCAATATGACCTATAGGGTGATCTGAAAATGTGTCAAAAAGATCGGGGTTTTCGGCACAAAATTTTCGCCTAGACCCTTTGAGTAATGTCTGAGAATATTAGAGCATTCTGATAAATGCGCATGATTTTATTTAGAAAAAACTACAAAATCCAACCCAGAATGCAATATGCCCTATAGGGTGATCTGAAAATGTGTCAAAAAGATCGGGGTTTTCGGCACAAAATTTTCGCCTAGACCCTGTGAGTAATGTCTGAGAATATTAGAGCATTCTGATAAATGCGCAAGATTTTATTTAGAAAAAACTACAAAATCCTACCCAGAATGCAATATGCCCTATAGGGTGATCTGAAAATGTGTCAAAATGATCGGGGTTTTCGGCACAAAATTTTCGCCTAGACCCTGTGAGTAATGTCTGAGAATATTAGAGCATTCTGATAAATGCGCAAGATTTTATTTAGAAAAAACTACAAAATCCAACCCAGAATGCAATATGCCCTATAGGGTGATCTGAAAATGTGTCAAAAAGATCGAGGTTTTCGGCACAAAATTTTCGCCTCGACCCTGTGAGTAATGTCTGAGAATATTAGAGCATTCTGATAAATGGGCAAGATTTTATTTAGAAAAAACTACAAAATCCTACCCAGAATGCAATATGCCCTATAGGCTGATCTGAAAATGTGTCAAAAAGATCGGGGTTTTCGGCACAAAATTTTCGCCTAGACCCTTTGAGTAATGTCTGAGAATATTAGAGCATTCTGATAAATGCGCATGATTTTATTTAGAAAAAACTACAAAATCCAACCCAGAATGCAATATGCCCTATAGGGTGATCTGAAAATGTGTCAAAAAGATCGGGGTTTTCGGCACAAAATTTTCGCCTAGACCCTGTGAGTAATGTCTGAGAATATTAGAGCATTCTGATAAATGCGCAAGATTTTATTTAAAAAAAACTACAAAATCCTACCCAGAATGCAATATGCCCTATAGGGTGATCTGAAAATGTGTCAAAATGATCGGGGTTTTCGGCACAAAATTTTCGCCTAGACCCTGTGAGTAATGTCTGAGAATATTAGAGCATTCTGATAAATGCGCAAGATTTTATTTAGAAAAAACTACAAAATCCTACCCAGAATGCAATATGCCCTATAGGGTGATCTGAAAATGTGTCAAAAAGATCGAGGTTTTCGGCACAAAATTTTCGCCTCGACCCTGTGAGTAATGTCTGAGAATATTAGAGCATTCTGATAAATGGGCAAGATTTTATTTAGAAAAAACTACAAAATCCTACCCAGAATGCAATATGCCCTATAGGCTGATCTGAAAATGTGTAAAAAAGATCGGGGTTTTCGGCACAAAATTTTTGCCTAGACCTTGTGAGTAATGTCTGAGAATATTAGAGCATTCTGATAAATGCGCAAGATTTTATTTAGAAAAAACTACAAAATCCAACCCAGAATGCAATATGCCCTATAGGCTGATCTGAAAATGTTTCAAAAAGATCGGGGTTTTCGGCACAAAATTTTCGCCTAGACCCTGTGAGTAATGTCTGAGAATATTAGAGCATTCTGTTAAATGCGCAAGATTTTATTTAGAAAAAACTACAAAATCCTACCCAGAATGCAATATGCCCTATAGGGTGATCTGAAAATGTGTCAAAAAGATCGGGGTTTTCGGCACAAAATTTTCGCCTAGACCCTGTGAGTAATGTCTGAGAATATTAGAGCAATCTGATAAATGGGCAAGATTTTATTTAGAAAAAACTACAAAATCCTACCCAGAATGCAATATGCCCTATAGGGTGATCTGAAAATGTGTCAAAAAGATCGGGGTTTTCGGCACAAAATTTTTGCATAGACCCTGTGAGTAATGTCTGAGAATATTAAGAGCATTCTGATATATGCGCAAGATTATATTTAGAAAAAACTACAAAATCCTACCCAGAATGCAATATGACCTATAGGGTGATCTGAAAATGTGTCAAAAAGATCGGGGTTTTCGGCACAAAATTTTCGCCTAGACCCTTTGAGTAATGTCTGAGAATATTAGAGCATTCTGATAAATGCGCATGATTTTATTTAGAAAAAACTACAAAATCCAACCCAGAATGCAATATGCCCTATAGGGTGATCTGAAAATGTGTCAAAAAGATCGGGGTTTTCGGCACAAAATTTTCGCCTAGACCCTGTGAGTAATGTCTGAGAATATTAGAGCATTCTGATAAATGCGCAAGATTTTATTTAGAAAAAACTACAAAATCCTACCCAGAATGCAATATGCCCTATAGGGTGATCTGAAAATGTGTCAAAATGATCGGGGTTTTCGGCACAAAATTTTCGCCTAGACCCTGTGAGTAATGTCTGAGAATATTAGAGCATTCTGATAAATGCGCAAGATTTTATTTAGAAAAAACTACAAAATCCTACCCAGAATGCAATATGCCCTATAGGGTGATCTGAAAATGTGTCAAAAAGATCGAGGTTTTCGGCACAAAATTTTCGCCTCGACCCTGTGAGTAATGTCTGAGAATATTAGAGCATTCTGATAAATGGGCAAGATTTTATTTAGAAAAAACTACAAAATCCTACCCAGAATGCAATATGCCCTATAGGCTGATCTGAAAATGTGTAAAAAAGATCGGGGTTTTCGGCACAAAATTTTTGCCTAGACCTTGTGAGTAATGTCTGAGAATATTAGAGCATTCTGATAAATGCGCAAGATTTTATTTAGAAAAAACTACAAAATCCAACCCAGAATGCAATATGCCCTATAGGGTGATCTGAAAATGTGTCAAAAAGATCGGGGTTTTCGGCACAAAATTTTCGCCTAGACCCTGTGAGTAATGTCTGAGAATATTAGAGCATTGTGATAAATGCGCAAGATTTTATTTAGAAAAAACTACAAAATCCTACCCAGAATGCAATATGCCCTATAGGGTGATCTGAAAATGTGTCAAAAAGATCGGGGTTTTCGGCACAAAATTTTCGCCTAGACCCTGTGAGTAATGTCTGAGAATATTAGAGCATTCTGATAAATGCGCAAGATTTTATTTAGAAAAAACTACAAAATCCTACCCAGAATGCAATATGCCCTATAGGGTGATCTGAAAATGTGTCAAAAAGATCGAGGTTTTCGGTACAAAATTTTCGCCTCGACCCTGTGAGTAATGTCTGAGAATATTAGAGCATTCTGATAAATGGGCAAGGTTTTATTTAGAAAAAACTACAAAATCCTACCCAGAATGCAATATGCCCTATAGGGTGATCTGAAAATGTGTAAAAAAGATCCGGGTTTTCGGCACAAAATTATCGCCTCGACCCTGTGAGTAATGTCTGAGAATATTAGAGCATTCTGATAAATGGGCAAGATTTTATTTAGAAAAAACTACAAAATCCTACCCAGAATGCAATATGCCCTATAGGCTGATCTGAAAATGTGTAAAAAAGATCGGGGTTTTCGGCACAAAATTTTTGCCTAGACCTTGTGAGTAATGTCTGAGAATATTAGAGCATTCTGATAAATGCGCAAGATTTTATTTAGAAAAAACTACAAAATCCAACCCAGAATGCAATATGCCCTATAGGCTGATCTGAAAATGTGTCAAAAAGATCGGGGTTTTCGGCACAAAATTTTCGCCTAGACCCTGTGAGTAATGTCTGAGAATATTAGAGCATTGTGATAAATGCGCAAGATTTTATTTAGAAAAAACTACAAAATCCTACCCAGAATGCAATATGCCCTATAGGGTGATCTGAAAATGTGTCAAAAAGATCGGGGTTTTCGGCACAAAATTTTCGCCTAGACCCTGTGAGTAATGTCTGAGAATATTAGAGCATTCTGATAAATGCGCAAGATTTTATTTAGAAAAAACTACAAAATCCTACCCAGAATGCAATATGCCCTACAGGGTGATCTGAAAATGTGTCAAAAAGATCGAGGTTTTCGGTACAAAATTTTCGCCTCGACCCTGTGAGTAATGTCTGAGAATATTAGAGCATTCTGATAAATGGGCAAGGTTTTATTTAGAAAAAACTACAAAATCCTACCCAGAATGCAATATGCGCTATAGGGTGATCTGAAAATGTGTAAAAAAGATCCGGGTTTTCGGCACAAAATTATCGCCTAGACCCTATGAGTAATGTCTGAGAATATTAGAGCATTCTGATAAATGCGCAAGATTTTATTTAGAAAAAACTACAAAATCCTACCCAGAATGCAATATGCCCTATAGGGTGATCTGAAAATGTGTCAAAAAGATCGGGGTTTTCGGCACAAAATTTTCGCCTAGACCCTGTGAGTAATGTCTGAGAATATTAGAGCATTTTGATAAATGTGCAAGATTTTTATTAGAAAAAAACTACAAAATCCTACCCAGAATGCAATATGCCCTATAGGGTGATCTGAAAATGTGTCGAAAAGGTCGGGGTTTTCGGCACAAAATTTTCGCCTAGATCCTGTGAGTAATGTCTGAGAATATTAGAGCATTCTGATAAATGCGCAAGATTTTATTTAGAAAAAACTACAAAATCCTACCCAGAATGCAATATGCCCCATAGGGTGATCTGAAAATGTGTCAAAAAGATCGGGGTTTTCAGCACAAAATGTTTGCATAGACCCTGTGAGTAATGTCTGAGAATATTAGAGCATTCTGATAAATGCGCAAGATTTTATTTAGAAAAAACTACAAAATCCTACCTAGAATGCCATATGCCCTATAGGGTGATCTGAAAATGTGTCAAAAAGATCGGGGTTTTCGGCACAAAATTTTCGCCTAGATCCTGTGAGTAATGTCTGAGAATATTAGAGCATTCTGATAAATGCGCAAGATTTTATTTAGAAAAAACTACAAAATCCTACCCAGAATGCAATATGCCCCATAGGGTGATCTGAAAATGTGTCAAAAAGATCGGGGTTTTCAGCACAAAATTTTTGCATAGACCCTGTGAGTAATATCTGAGAATATTAGAGCATTCTGATAAATGCGCAAGATTTTATTTAGAAAAAAACTACAAAATCCTACCTAGAATGCAATATGCCCTATAGGGTGATCTGAAAATGTGTCACAAAGATCGGGGTTTTCGGCACAAAATTTTCGCCTAGACCCTGTGAGTAATGTCTGAGAATTTTAGAGCATTCTGATAAATGTGCAAGATTTTTATTAGAAAAAAACTACAAAATCCTACCCAGAATGCAATATGCCCTATAGGGTGATCTGAAAATGTGTCGAAAAGATCGGGGTTTTCGGCACAAAATTTTCGCCTAGACCCTGTGAGTAATGTCTGAGAATATTAGAGCATTCTGATAAATGCGCAAGATTTTATTTAGAAAAAAATACAAAATCCTACCTAGAATGCAGTATGCCCTATAGGGTGATCTGAAAATGTGTCACAAAGATCCGGGTTTTCGGCACAAAATTTTCGCCTAGACCCTGTGAGTAATGTCTGAGAATATTAGAGCATTCTGATAAATGTGCAAGATTTTTATTAGAAAAAAACTACAAAATCCTACCCAGAATGCAATATGCCCTATAGGGTGATCTGAAAATGTGTCGAAAAGATCGGGGTTTTCGGCACAAAATTTTCGCCTAGACCCTGTGAGTAATGTCTGAGAATATTAGAGCATTCTGATAAATGCGCAAGATTTTATTTAGAAAAAACTACAAAATCCTACCCAGAATGCAATATGCCCTATAACTGCCGCCAGCCTAGGACGGACGTTTTACCGAAGCATTCACAGAGAACGATTTCCCCTAGCCAATGTTTCTGATACGGACCTTGTAAATTGTAATGAACTACAGGTAATTTTCTTTTACTAGCTGGCTCCCCGCGGTATCTAGAACCGCGTGTGGTTTGCTTGGCGTTTTCTCGCCGGTTATTTTAACTTCTAGGGCTAGATTTTTGTTATGTTTTGCTATATTAGTCGGATTGGTGACGTTATTTCTTAGTTCTTGCAGTTTACCAGTTAGTTTTCCGCCCTTTTTCTTTATTTGCATAGGTATGTTTGTAGTGTTCCCCTATATTTTTATGTTTGTAGACTATTCTTTTATTTGCTTTCGCTCCGTTTTTCAGGTGTTATTAGACGGTTTCGTTAGCCTTTTATTCGGTTTTTATTTATTTGTCCTTGTGTTTTTATAGGGTTCTGTTTGGTTTCATAACCAGTTACTATTACTCGTACCGCTAGCTATAACTTGTCATAAGTTCAGCGTTTGGTTTTCTGTTCACCGTCTTATTTTGCATAGGTATGCGTCTCGGTTTTCATTTCTTTTGTAAGGTTTTCGTTATAGGTCTTCGTGCCATTGTTTAGCTCATTAGTCTTCTTTTAGTCATTAGTTTCTTATTGTGCCCTAGTATTAGCATTTATTCGGTTTTTGTGTTCCTCCGTTTTCAAAGCGTTTTATCTAGGTTGTAGTGATTTAGTTATTATTGTGGAACCTGGTGGCACTAGCTTAATAGAAGTCTAATATAGGAAATTTCTGTTCACCGTATTTAGTTGATGTTGTCACTGGGGTGACCATGCTAATTATTTTGCTAATACTGTATTTTAGCGAGTTTAGCGACTGGGGTAATCTCGCTAAGGTCATTCTATTTTTGCTTAGAGTATGTGGCGACAGGGGTGGCCTCGCCAATCAATACTTCGGCTAGTTAAGCGACGGGGGTGACCTCGCTAAAACTCATAATATTTTTTCTGGGAGTATGTGGCGACATGAGGGACCACGTCAATAAAATGTTTCGGCCTGTTAGCGACTGGGGTGACCTCGCTAAATCCATAAGTGTTTTTCTTGGAGTATGTGGCGACAGGGGGGACCTCGTCAATACAATGTTCCGGCCTGTTAAGCGACGGGGGTGACCTCGCTAAATTCAAAGTATTTGTACTTAGAGTATGTGGCGACAGGGGGTGGCCTCGCCAATACAATGTATTAGGAGGGAACTCGTTCATACGTTTGTTGTGACCTTTAAGCGGCCGCAATAACCTCATTAGAGTTTGTAGGCGACAGAGGTGACCTCGCTATAGTTGTGGGCGACAGGGGTGACCCCGCTAAAGTTTGTAGATTGACCGGGATAACCTCGCTAAAGTTTGTAGAGCGACAGGGATGACCTCGCTAAACTTTGTAGACCGACAGGGGCGACCTCGCTAAAGTTTGAAAAGCTACAGGGATGACCTCGCTAATGTTTGAAGAGCGACAGGGGCGTCGACTTCGCTAAAGTTTGTAAAGCGACAGGGGAGACCTCGCTAAAAGTTTGTAGAGTGACAGGGGTGACCTCGCTAAAGTTTGTAGAGCGACAGGGTCGACCTCGCAAAAGTTTGTAGAGCGACAGGGGTGACCTCGCTAAAGTTTGTAAAGCGACAGGGATGACCTCGCTAAAGTTTGTAAAGCGACAGGGATGACCTCGCTAAAGTAGGTAAAGCGACAGGGGAGACCTCGCTATATTTTGTATCTAAAGTTTGGAGAGATAGATTTTGTCGGCCGATTTGGTTGACAACGTTTGGAAAGCAACCGGGGTGACCTTGCTGCAGTATGGTCAGATTTACTTGTCGGTCTGCTTTACGTAACAGTAGGAACAAGTTTGCTGGTCTAGTCTGTGAATTGACCGGAGTGGGTTCGGTTAAAGTATACGGCTTAACACTTGCGACCGCTAAAATTTGGACGGTTACAAAAGTTCGCTAAAGATATGAATAAAGAGGTTTGACGCCATTCTTCGCCAACGTAGTCCATTTAGTGGAGACGGCCGCCTCGGCATGATGGTCGCGCGGCCCCGGCCATTGGCTATCAAGAGAGATAGCAGGTGGAGGCAGGTTCGTCCTCAGTCATAGGGACGAAGCCAGGAGATTGCGTAATTGCAGTTTGTCGTGCATGCGGCATTGTGGGGTACTTTGACCATACCTGTCCTATAGTCGTCTTGAAGCTTGCACCTTGTAGGGTTACATAACAGTATCTTTGTAATGTAATTTGTCTCCTTTGTTACCGTATATATTATGGTGAAGGTAAAGGTAAAATAATAATAATAATAATAATAATAATAATAATAATAATAATAATAATAATAATAATAATAATAATAATAATAATAATAATAAATAAAAAAAAATAGATAAAAAAAGATACCTAGTCTTGCTTGCTTGTCACCGGTCATGCAAAGTTATTATAAATCAATTACGTCATGCCGCTTGTCACTGTAGTTGTTTTTTCCAAAGGCGACCAAGCCACCGGTCTACCAAATATAAACATATAGGCATGATATGATGCATGTGTATATATGTATTCTTCAGTTGGTTTAGCTGTTGAGTTGCTCATCATATGGTATTAAAAATTGCTGTCTAGGCTATCCTAACCCGAACTCTGTTGACCTTGGGGGGATCTTCTCAGTATCTCAATTTCGGACCTAGTTCGGAGCCTGGGGTCAACGGAAGGTCGGCATCCATTAGATCACTCTTTCATATGGCCCCGTACTTGCCTCTCGGATGGCACAGGTTAGCTTATTGTTCCGAGCGTTTGATATCTAACCAATGGTTGATGTCGAACAGCGGAACCCACCTTTCGTTGACCCCTTGGCACGTAGCGAAATGGGGGTGGCAAACCCGAACTTGGGTAACGTTTTTCCTCAATTCCGTTTGCGGTGCCCCGTCACTTGTGAGCGAAACTAAGGGTAGAATATATATATGCATCAAAGTACGGATTGGCAGCGACTCTACAATCATCCTCGCTATAGTGAGTCGTCTGGTAAATGAAACGTGCGAGAATTTGAGCTTCATATATGTAGAGACATTGCTTAAACATAAAAAAACTAGACCCTTGTAGGAGGGTGAACTTCTACCGGGCCGAAAAGGAAGGCGGGTATATGATGTTAGGCCCAGACGTACAATGCAGTAATTAGGAGTTTGACTGACATTATGGAAATCTGTAAATTACGTAAATTTTATTGTACGTGGTAGGTCACTTTAGTCATCTTTGACAAAGACAGTCTAGTACTATTGCGTCTTTTATTTATGCCCAGCAGCCGTTGAGTGTTTTTGCACTGTCTGTTCATGGCCCGATGCATGGTTTAGTTGTCGCGAGATTTCGTGCATATATCCATACCTAACCAGTGGACCTCTAATGTGAACAGTTAACTCGAGGTCGGTGGCAAATAGGATGTAATTGCTAGTGTGTGCTTGTGCGTGGAGAAGAGCTTGGTTATGGTTTTTTCTCAACATCAAAGGTTCGAACATATTAAAAAAAAAAACAACAACAACAACAACATTAAGTTACTGGATGCGCAGAGTCAGCTCCGTAGAACAGAAAATGTATTAAACGAATTACTATGTCTTGGCTAACATCAGCTCAAAGGAAGACTTTATTAAATGATATATGATCCATGCATATTCAGCGGAAATAAGTAAGCAAACGGTTAATCCAAATCTACAGCTTTGATAGGGTACAAGGTTTATTTTTAGACTTTGATTGGCAACTTTAATTTTTGTAGCCACTTCCTATAGGGCCGACCGCGCGCACAGAACTATAGCCCTCCCGGTTATGAAATATTTGACGCAGACTAAGAGACAGGCACTGAACACCCGTTCGTCAGACGTTCAAGGAGCCAGTATTGCTGGAAAACGTTGTCCCTATGGTGTGTGCATTTTGCCGGGGTACCATATTTCATCCAAGTGAGTCATCAACCTCTCTCAAAATGGCCGCGCCCTCTTTTCTTTTCCTTTACAAACCAGTCAATGGTATACGGGCTTTGGGTTTTTCTGAGTAATGGGAGAGATCAATAATGTGCAGTTTCAGTTATGGTGGTTCAGCAAGCTTTCTTAGGTAGTAGACCGGATTCGCGTTATGTAACGCAGATGACACACTGTGTCATGGGCGGGAGCGAAACCATCCATAACTTATTATCACGCAATGGTTATGAGTATGCAGTGAGGATATATTACTATTCTCATTGCATACATAATTAGCATCGCGTACAAAATTATGTTAATTCCTTAAATTCTCACGTGACTAGTCCATAATGCTTTGCGGCCCAACAGTACAAAGCAGCCGCTCGCTCGAGGTCAGTTCCACTCACTGTTTTAAATTTGTGGGCAAGCGTTTTCTCACCCCACCCACCCACCCCTGGCGGCAGTTGACGGCTCACACCTCGCATTTCTCGCTGCATACTTGTCGCCATTGCGGTCGCGGAACCATCCATAACTTATTATCACGCAATGGTAATGAGTATGCAGTGAGGATATATTACTATTAGTTGCCTATCCTTTCACGGTCACATGAAAATCACTCTAGCTAGCAATCAATATTAATTGACTGTCATTGATTACAATAGATTGTGTTTCATTCAGGCAACTTAGAAACATTTCCATGTGGAAATGAATCAGTAATGTTTAAGATTTCTTTTTGTATTGTTTTTAAATTTATGCGAATTTATAAATGATATTATATTAACACAACAGTTATAGTTTGCAAATTGTAAGTTTATAAAATATATGTAATTAATATAACCAACAAGGAACCTACACATGGTGTCTGACAAACCAGACAGCAGACTGGACTTTTCATATTCTAAACATGTATGTATAATAGATGGGTCAAAACATGGTATTTTGGTTCTCTGTTCCCCTCCGTAACACTCAACATTTGTTATTGTGACCAAGATACTGATGTTTGTATATTTGTTTATACTCTCATCATAGTAGTACTGGTAGGTATCATATACAAACATCTGTATCTTGGTCACAATAACAAATGTCAGGTGTTGCGGAGGGGAACAGAGAACTAAAATACCGTGTTTTGACCCAGATATTAGTTAAATTATTATATCAATTTTATAATAATTTAATATAAACAATTATGTTTCGATAAAATTGACGACAACAAGCTATAAAGTTTTAGTACATACACAATACACAACCTCATAAGAACGCGCGCTCTCATTGGTAAGCTATCTCAGGATTAATTGTTAACTATTTAAAATAGACAGTCACAAATTATTATTGCATATTGGTTATGAATTACAAAGACAATGGCGTAAGTCCTAAGTAATTATTGATTGCACATTAAATGTCAGTCTTAGTTCTTTTTTATAAAGCTTTTCGTAAACAAGGCATTCCAGTAAATTTCAGTACAACATTCAAGAGAGCCTACCGGAGCCGCTCCACAAAAACCCGCTCTTCATCGAAATTTTCATCTGGCTGGCAAAAATTTAATTCGAGAACTTGCTGGCATTTGGATGAATTAAATACTAAGCTTCCTGGCAAAATATTCACAGAGTACTATTTTGCTGGGAAAATATTTATACAAAACTGTCACTACTGGCACAATGAAAATCTTTTTGGCTTCTGTCAATCAAGCCAGCCAGGTTATCAGAGGGCCTGATACTCAGGCTAAGTTTATCGTAAACAGTATGCCTCGCTCATTGTCGGGTCAACGCTATTAACCTCGTGTCCATCCACACCATCTAATTACGCAGTCACCTAAATATCTTCTACTATCACATTTCACGCACTTCAACATCCCAAAACGTTTTACTGGTTAGCTTTTGTTGCACCGACTATCGCTGCTTAACTAGCCAATATGAATAACCGAAGAAGCGTCTTTAACCAATTTTCCAATCCAGGTATGTCTGTCTTTTCTCTACTCTACTTTACAATAACAGTTGTTCGTCGGAGGCGAGATGGTTGTCGAGCGGGGGTTTACCTAGGCTCAGTTTTCAGCCGTTGGGGTTTCGTGCAAGGTGAACGCTCGTCCGATAACTGATCTCTTCGCCTTAGGTATTAAAAAAATATTCGTTTTAGTATATATTTTATCTATAATAATAACACTTTCATTATTCTCTACCCACATAAATGTACAAAAACAAACGAAAACTTGCCACTTAGATTGATAGTTTTCTGATCACCGCACGCTCGTTGGTGGCGTCAAAAGCGCGTGCATTTCAACTACAAACTCATTCATAATCTAGAAACACATCGTCCATAATATCGCCATAGAAGTGGTAATCGACTTGTCCTCCTAGCCCAAGTTACTTGTTCCTTAGTTTTCTCTGTTTGATTTTCTCATTGCATCCATTGTCACACAGTAACTCCTTCCCTACTTGAGAGTCCGATTACCCTAACGTTTATAAACAACTTTTCGCTGGTGGCAAGTACCTAGAATCGTCGCCACTCGATCTCTAGATCTCTCGCGACCTGATGGAATTTAACATTTATCTAGCCGTTATCGGTAAGTGACTTATTTGTGTTTACAACAATGTTAACTTTTAGGCGGTACTTTAAAGCGAAATTTCTTTTGATTAGTTCTCAGCTAGCCTGCAGAGCAGGCGTTCTTTTGGCTTTTTTTCGTAGCTTTCTTTCGGCTTATCCTATTTTTCCGTAGCTTTGCCTTTATGGACGAGCGAGAGATGGAACCGAACTAAAACTTGGGAGTAGGGGGTGGAGGAGGGGAAGCGGCACCGATATTCGACATGGTATACAAGAATTAACAACAAATGTCACAAATGAATGAATTGTCATATAATATCAGTTTCTTAACAATTTTGATGAATTCATCTCGTTGCTTTCCTGGTGTAAGCTAGTGAGCTCATGATATAAGGTTTCTTAACAAAAATGTTCTAAATAGTAGTATAAAAACATAATCATCTATAGCAGTAGTTTCAATATACAATAAACAGAATATTACTGGGGCGCTTAAGTTAAGTGGCATTTTTACGGCGATGCTGTTTAAAAAGGTACGCACGAGTGACAACAAATGAAAAAATATACAAGATATATTAATAGAATAAAAAATAGGAAAGATTGACATTTTTAGAAAAATTACTGAAACGAAATAACATATAACAACCAAATGATAGACAAGGGGACACGAAAGGTATCGGTGAAACATAGTGTAAGAATTTCAGATACACTTTATTAAGTTTTAGTTTAGAGATATATATTCTTTAATTTTAACCTCATTTGCGCAGTAGAAATCATTAAATTATTATTATTATTATTACTTCAACAAAGCATTATAATATCTTTACTTAAATTTGGCATTTCGAAATGCTCAAATATCAGATATGTATTATTTTTAGTTACTAGCCGTTGTACTACAGGATCCTCATGGCAACACACCTCCAACAATACGAAGTCTTACTAACAATCCATATCTAGTATTCCAGGTCCTTGAAAATACACTACCGTACGCACTATTCAGTACAAGTAATCAAGACATGCTAAAGTTTTAAAAAGAAACTATTGTTGTAGACGAAAAATAGAATGTAGTGTTTATTAGACAAATCAGTAGATGGCCTTTACCAACGAAACTTTGCAAACTTCGTTTTGTGAAACTTTTGTGGCGAACGGTCGATTAACAGGTATATTTAGATGGCCTTTACCAACGAAACTTTGCAAACTCCGTTTTTTGAAACTTTTGTAGCGAACGGTCTACCGAGATAGAAGCCTTAGTCGACAGAATGTAGTGTTTAGTAAACAAATCAGTAGATATTTATAAGTATTAGTTTAATTTTACTCTGTTTGTTAAATGAATTTTACAGTGCGACTCGCCGTACCGTAGTCACCTACAAAAACTTTTGATGAATTTTTGACATTATTTTGACATGTTTTCATCTCAATCTGACCAATTACAGACATCAAAGTATCTAAAGTCTCCGCCTCTGATCGATATTAACTCCGCCTCTCGATATAAACTCCGCCTCTCGATATAAACGTGTATCTGATTGGTCCGATTGAGATAAAAAAATGTCAAAATAATGTCAAAAATTCATCAAATGTTTTTGTAAGTGACTACGATACGGCGAGTAACACTGTAAATGAACATAAGGTTTTGCGGCAATCATTAACTAGTGTCCAATTTGGATGCTGAGATATTTCAAATTGATTTTCAGTGCCAATGGCAAATCAAAGTTTAAGCGCAAGGTGAGTATTTCGAGTGTGTTCTGGCATTCTATATTTGATTAAATAATAACCCCACTGATTGATTGACAACTGCTTATGAATCTACCATATATCGTTCTACGCTTGGTCAAAGTGCATCATTGAACATATAGTCAATGTGATTATGAATGTGATTATAGCTGTCTACTGGGAAACAAGTCAATTTGTAAAAGTGGGCTCTTCTTAGTTGACCACTCAGGTGAGATATCCATTATGTATGAGCTATATTATGATCAATTTATAACAATAATTGTTTGAAAATACTAAGAAAATATTAATTTATGTTCAGTCCATTGAAAATAGAGAGCAACTAACAAAGAAAATAAGGAAACAATTTTGTAATATTTAATATCATCAGAGATTTCAAATAACTTACTTTTGATGAAGGTTTTTGGAAAACACTAAAGGGCTCAAAGATTGAAATATAGATCATTATTATTTGTCAATTTCAGGCTGAATGCCGTTCCAGGATTGGAAAAAAGCTCGGGATAACATACCTGAAATGGATAGAATTATAAATCAACTAGGCAGGTTATTTCAGAAATTGTCTTGGGAAGGTTTAGTGTCAGCAAGAAATGATTGACTGGTGATGTGAGAATGATGAAGATATATATCAACTGACACTTGTCACGTTATAGTCAAGAAAGAAGTTGATCACTGCACAGCAGTATAATCAATCTGAATGACTAGTGACATGGTGGGATGATGATGATATCAACCTGACTTCTGTTACTAAGTCAATCAATCCATTCAGCAATTGTTCCCTACTCCATTTTCACAAAGAAATAAGATACATGCAATCATGACTGAGACATAAGTTTAAATCTCTGTGGGCTTGCAAAAATTATTTGTAATCATTGTACTCTGGTTCAACTCCAGTGAGAAACCTTTCAAATAGCATACATGTATATTACCTTGTGCATACACCACTGAATTGAAATAAAAAATTAAGGGATCATTGATTGAAGTTGCCTTTTTACTCTTGCTATAGTCTAGGTAAAGTCTTATTTATACAGTCTTATTTTTACCGTTTGTAAATTAAAGCTCATATACGCACTGTCAGCACTGAAGAGTTAAGCACAGCCACAATAGTCTCTTCCTGGCTGAACGTTAACAGTTTTTGCATTTTTGCACGAATTTTAATTGTGAAACGCGCGTAGCATGCACGAAGCTACGCTGACGGATATTTTGATATAAGCGATATAAGCCTTTTTTAACTAAGTCTATATTAAAATTTGCCACCCGGCTTTTTTCCTGGCTGTCAAAGAACGTTCGCGAATTCTCCCTGTTTCTTTTTCTTTTTTTTCCTGGCTGGCAAAAAATGTCGATTTTTTTTGGCGCTTGCTGGCTAATAATTCCAAATATTGGTCTATTCTCCTGGCTGGCAAAATATTCCGGTTTTTGACCACTTTTTCCTGGCTGGCAAAATATTTCGGTTTTTGACCACTTTTTCCTGGCTGGCAAAATATGTTTCAAAATTTCTCTTGCTAGGAGTGAAGAGCGGGTATGTTTTTCCCAGGAACGTTAATTATTAACTATAATCACCGTGGGAACATTCAGGGGGGTTCCACTTGGTCACATAATCGATTTTAAGGAAAGAGGTCGTTGGGGTCTCTTGAACATTTTAGGATCTTAAAGTTATTTAATTGAACTGTGTGAAGTGCTGTCAGTGCTCATTTCAAAAATCATCAATCAACAAACAACATTCAAAACAACTGACGCTTAATGTACAATCACTTAAAGTAAAATAAATCTTGTCGTCATCAATTTTATTTAAAAATGTTTATAAATGAATAATCGTTAATACAGTAAAAACTCGCATATAAGAACAAGTGGGTTAAGAACACCCAGCCAGAATTTTCGCGTTTTAAGTACCATGTAAATAAGAACACAATACGCCTGAAAAATTAAAAAGTGATTTTTTTTTTAAATAAGATCAATATTTATATATGTGCTAGATTACAGTGTTACCAGTAACAGACTCCAAGCCTGACCTGACAATAATTTATTTTTCTACTGTTTTGATATTATTATTGCAGATTTTTTTAATAACATTTTTGAACTTACACATTGATATCATCTACATGTATTGGTAGTCTATATAGTAATATATATTTTAGAAACATTTTTTTTTAAACACCTTAAGAACACCTTCAGGCTGATTTTTCAGTAAACACCCCTTAAATAAGAACAAAATCAGCCTGAAGAAAAATAACATTTCAATCGTTTTATTTTAACGAAATGACAGAAAATCAAAAGTGAAAATACAGAGCGCGCGCTCAATAACGTGTGACGACAAGTCAAAATGTATTCAAAACACATTGAAATTCTCAACTGTTTTTGTCATTTTTTCCCCTAAATACTTTTTTTAACAGCTAGCTAAAATCGCATAATTTTAGTGTTAAAACTACTATGTATTTTTGAACGACGGAGGAATTAAGAAAAGTTCAAGAACAGTTTTTTTAATCTAGCTTTCTCAATCAAACTGAAGAATCGTGTGATGCCGTCATGCAGTAGCGCACGCTCTTCAAGTCAAAATTCATTCACAAAATGTTCTAGTGTGTCGCTTTTTGTTTAACTTGTTTTAACTTTGTCGCATATTTTGTATTTTTGGGGATAGCATTTTCTTTCATTTCAACGATTTCTTCGTCCGTGACTTCTGCGAAACGACTAGTCACCATTTTGAAAAAAAAGCTGCAAAAGTTATATTAACCTACCGGATTTATTATATTCACTTGTAAAAAAAATACTAATATTATATCATTGTAAACACATATTGTTTCATAAAATTTCAATTGAAATATTTTAAAATTCTAAATCAATTTGAAACATTATTTGGGAATTTGATAATAATAATAATAATAAAGTGTATAATTAACAATGAATTTATTTACATTGCCTTGTTATTCATGGTTATGGTAATAATTTAGTTTATCATATAACTCAGTATTATCCATTCCTTGATAACGTTTTTATGGGTATTTCCTAAATATTTACAGGGTCTGGCTGGGATTTGTGCATGGTATTGCCAGGATATTCACAGGATATTTCCAAAATATTTACAGGGTCTGACGTCTGGAATTTGTTCATGGTATTTACAGGGTATTTACAGGATATTTCCAAAATATTTACAGGGTCTGGCTAGGATTTGTGCATGGTATTGCCACGATATTTACGGGTTATTTCCAAAATATTTACAGGATCTGGCTGGGATTTGTGCATGATATTGCCAGGCTATTTACAAGATATTTCCAAAATATTTACAGGGTCTGGCTGGGATTTGTGCATGGTATTTACAGGATATTTCCAAAATATTTACAGGGTCTGGCTGGGATTTGTGATGATATCACCAGGGTATTTCCAAGATATTTACAGGGTCTGGCTGGGATTTGTGCATGGTATTGCCAGGATATTTACAGGGTATTTCCAAATTATTTACAGGGTCTGGCTGGGATTTGTGCATGGTGTTGCCGGGATATTTACAGGATATTTACAAAATATTTACAGGGTCTGGCTGGGAATTGTCCATGGTATTGCAAGGATATTTACAGTATATTTCCTAAATATCTACATGGTTGTGCTGGGATTTGTGCATGGTATTTACAAACTATTTACAGGGTTTGCTATGGTTTTCTTATGGATTTAAGAGGCAATTTACACGATATTTCCAAAATATTTACAGGGTTTTTACAGGCTTCAAGACTTTTAAAAGTACATACGTTTACAGGGTAATTTACAGGATATGTACAGATATTCCCCAAAATTTACATACCATGTAAAACTACAATTTCCCTGTCAATTCAATTTACAGTATTTTTACATAGATTTTACATGAAATTTACAAACTATGTAAATCGATTAACTTTTCCAGTGTTTGGTTGCTTTTACGTAAGATAAAACATCACATAGCTTTTTGGGGATTCCTGTGGTGCCTAGGAGATTAGCGCTACATATCGTGACCCTTGTTAAACAGTTAACGTAATCTATTTTTTACGATTTTTTTTATCGTACGTAAAAGCAACCAAAAGCCGGGCTCCCTGTGTACACCGCTTACCCTTCTCCTGAGCGTAAAAATTGGCTTCCCCCGCTATACTCCCGTGCGCTGGATTTTGTAACTTCCGATCATTTCCGTAAACTTCCGATCGAAATATTACTAAAAGGACGATCTTCGCTGAAAGAAAAGTCAAAGAAATAAAAAACCTAGCAAAGAAAACTGAAATCTGAGGATCTTCCTCAGGTTTCAGTTCCCCTCAAGACTGAAATTACAAGATGAAAAGTACAATAATTTCCACGGCTAGCGATGGCGAAGTACCCGGCGGATTTGAGGGAAACTTGTCATCGCTACAAAGTTTTTTAATCAAAAAAGGATTTTAAAAAGTTTATGGATAAACTATCAATGGATATTACTTTTCTGTAAGTAGAAAATTGTAGTAAATGTAACTATGCTGTCATGGAGTTGTCGTTTTAATTTTATGTCATTTTTTTTCAGTCTTTTCAAATCAATTCGGTAGTCTTTTTCAACAAAAACCTGCTCAAAATTACATTTTTGACCAACAATATCATTCATTCAGGACTGATTTGAAATGCTTATTTTATTAAGCTTATTTTCATACAGAAATACAGTGCATTGTTTGTCTTGTGAGACTGCGAAGTGAAGTTAGAAAAGTAAAAGTGAATGTCAGTCAAACACGGCCGATAAGTAGCTTGGTTCAGGTTTCACCCTTTCAAAACAATTGCATTTTAAATATATTAAAATGAATGAATGAATGTTTTTATTTGCTCATTTTTTTATATGTATTTTACATATTTTTTTTTATAAAGTTGTTATAGCTTACATATATATATATATATATATATTACTTTTACTTTATTTTACAAAATTGTTTTTATAATATTTTGAGCGTGAGGGCTAAATTAACTAAAGTTTTCTAGTTAGCCCCCAGCCTTTTTTATGTTACCATCATGAGCAGGATTAGGTAGAAAAATAAGTGGATACATATATAGAAAATACTAGATACAACACGGAAATGCACACTATATGTAAAGGGAAAAAAATAAGTTTAAAGAAGAAACTATGAAGGATTTGAGGTGTCTGTATAATAACAGTAAGTTAAGTAAGAAAAAATTACAGTCGTTGCGAAGCCAAGAGGTAGTTTTTCAATTTCGTTGGGAAAGAAAAGGTACTTAAGGATTTTAGGTCAGCTGGGAGATTTTTCCAAAGGTCTATTGCCATCAATGAGATAGATTGTTTACCTGTATTTGTTCTTACTCTTGGTTTACATAGATTTTGGTTGGTTGCATATCTTGTATTATAAGAGTGGAGCTTTCTAGCATATTCAAACATATTATCAAATACACTAGGTAGTATTCCACAATGCCACAAATGCATAAATTTCAAGACATGCAAAGAATATACGTTATTTACTGATAGTATTTCTAAAAGATTCAGTAGAGGTTTTGCACTTTCTGTTTCCCATCCATATTGCATAGCAAAGAATATAAGTCTGATTATATGATCCTGTTTAACTTGAACTTTTTGTAGATGACTTTTATAAACACTGCCCAATGCCATAATTGCATATGATATATAGGGGTAGATTAAGTTGTAATAGAGCTGTTTTAGTTGTGTTAAGGATAGATAGTATCTCAGTTTGGATATTATTCCCGTATTACGTGATATGCGGGCACATATGTATGAAAATTGATATTTAAATGACATTGTATCATCAATTATTGTACCTAAATATCTAATATGTTTTTTTCTTTCTATCGAGTACGAGGTTCCGTAGTTACTCTTAATTTGAATATCTATAGGTGCATCTTTTTTTTTGTCTGGATTTAACGAGCATGAAATTGGTTTTCGAAACATTTATAGATAATTTATTTGCGTCACACCATTTCTTAACTTTTTCTAACTCGCAGTTTATTGGTTTTTTTTTCCAAACATTTTAAGTTATTAGAAGACACAAATAAATTAGTGTCGTCAGCAAAAAGCTCAACTCTTTGGAGCAATTTGGTAGGTCATTTATATAGAGCAAAAACAGCAACGGACCAAGTGTACTTCCTTGAGGAATTCCACAAGTTATAGTTTGAAGATCTGATTCAGCATTGACAATAGTTACATATTGCTTCCTATTTGTGAGGTAGTTACTGGACCATTGCAGCGGAATTCCTCTTATACCGTGTTTTTGTAACTTGTTTAGTAATATGGAATGGTTTACAGTGTCGAAGGATTTAGAGAAATGTAAAAAAACACCACAAGTATAAAGATTGTTATCAATAGCTTTACGAAGATTATTTGTAATTTCAGTGATTGCTTGTGCAGTTGAACGTCCCTTTCGAAAGCCAAATTGGTGTTCATAAAGGATATTCTGTTTGTCAATGTAGTTTATAATCTGTTTGTAAATTAATTTCTCAAATAATTGACTAAAAGTTGATAGGGTGCAAATGGGGAGGTAGTTTGCAGGCTCCGTACTGGCACCTCCTTTGTCAATAGGAGTGGCTTTGGATATTTTCAATTTCTCTGGAACAATACCCTGAAGTAGGGATTGGTTAAAGATCGTCGATATTGGGTCACTGATGATTCTGACTACACTACACAAGACATTTGTAAGATAGTTTATTAGGATTCTTTCGCCAGTCAGGAGTAATATGACAAACAACCTACTAATATACACTATATTATACACTATAATTGCATTACCCAACTAGTTGATGTAAAAACTGCCAGATACGAAAAACCGCTAAACCACGTAAAAAACCACCCTAGGGATGTGGCCAAAAAACCGTGGAAAGTTGCGGAAACGTAGTCCCCGACCTAATGCAGAATTACAGAGCAACCTTCGCTCTCCAGGGGTTAGAGAGCGTCACATATTAACGATTGTTAAGACTATGTAAAAAACTTACAAGGATTGCCAAGGTCAAGAATTCTCCCAAGATCAAAACGAAGAAAACTGTGCCGCGTGAAGCCTGACTAGCCTAGATGGTTAAACTCTGTTACACGTGCCCATGTATACTCACTACCCATGAGCCTTTGCTCATACCCAGGCCCCTTTAACCGTGCCGGCAGAATATCAATTTCTGACAGCAACGCTCCTTCGTCGCTGATTGTCAGAAACTCCATATTCTGACTACACTACACAAGACATTTGTAAGATAGTTTATTAGGATTCTTTCGCCAGTCAGGAGTAATATGACAAACAACCTAGAAGACAAAGAAAGGGGAACAAATAAGTTAAACATACATAAGTTTATTGCAAAATTTATTAAAGTCCAAGGCTTTTTGACACTGAAGCTCTAGAACTAATGTTATCCATAACATAGCCGTCCTTGGCCGAGGCAGACTTCCACCGTCCGTGCCTCTGGAACACCCTGTCCCCAATACCAGCATTCGCTGCTGCAGTGCCCCCCGGCCCTTAGGGAATGTGTACTAAACGTGCGGATATCAGGAACGATAGATTTAAAACAAGATTTAAAGGCTTCCCGTATAGTAGAATAACTAATGGGCTTATTGCTCCCAACCAAACGATGACCCGTGCCAGTCTTACTAATAGGTCGGAACAAAAACTCCTCAGAAAAACTATCGATATGAGCTAAACCTAGATACGTTTCGAGGATAGAAACAGGACACGACTGAGAACCAGTTAGCCTAGAGATAACAACCTCATCGCCGAGGCGAAGTTGGTCGGTCTTACTCGATTCTACTGTGATAATAATACCATTATCAATGAAACGAATGTTGTTCCTCTTAATATTCAAGACCTCCTCGATACGGAAAAACCCCGCAAAAGCTAGCACAAACACACAAACGTTACGCAAGCATAACAAATTATTTAAATCAGAGTGAATAACTAAATTTTGAAGGTGTGCAGCCGTAAGGGGCATCTTCCTGTTGTTACGGTGTCTGCCAAAAAATCTGGAAGCAGCATCGCGAACAGCGACCACGACCGGATGACGCGTGGGGGAGTCGAAGCCAGCCAAAGAATGAGCCCACTGGATGGCGTAGAATGCTGAGTCAATGGTTGAGGCGGAATTTGCGGTATCCATCAAGGACTGCAGGTACAGAGCAACATCTAAGGGGCTGGCTGGGAGGACTTCCATGTGCTCGTAACAGGCTGCGAAACGTTTCCAGCGAAGAAAAGCTCTTTTATACGAATTAGTGGTTCCCTCTGCTCTTGATGACAGAACCGTTGCCTTTAGACGCTCGAGGCTGTCTTGAAGACGCTCGTCATCCCAACTCTTCCCCTCTGCCCATATGCCTTTGTTGAAAATGTCTGCAAAACAAATAAACACATGCAATGAGTAGAACCAGAAAATCAGCACCGTAGCTAACCATCCCAGAACAATGCAAAGCTACCTAACCCGCATTTTTACCATAGCCTATAACGGCCATCATAGTGAGGGCACACGGGGCCTTTACACTCACTCACTTCACAAGCCGACAAGGCTGTAAGTGTCCGTAGCCAAAGAGGCCCTGCTCATTCTCAGCCGACAAGGCTCTGAGCTCACAAAGACCAACCTGGTCATGCGTGCACCGCCGCCCGCTGGGCTAGGTCCAACAAGACCAGATACAAACCAATATGACCTACAGCACGCACAACTGTAACCACACTGGGCTAAGCTCAAATCCAGCTCAAGGAGCTCTGCATCACCGTGACCGACAGGGTCGAGTGCCTACTGCATGTGCCCATTCTGCTGTATCCATTTAGAACTCATGAAGCTCTTGCATACCTAAGCAAACCGGAAGAAAAAAAGAACAACAACAACATAAAATCATGATAACAATAGAAAAATAGACACCAAACGTATCAATGGGATAACGACGACATTGAAATAGGAAAATTTCTTTATTAGCGATCCGTCATATTTCAAAACAAAAACAAAAATTAATGTGGTATACAAAGTATAAAGCACACTTCTCCCCTTAATGTGCTGCGCAACTACAACTGGCACAAAAATCTCCCGATAGTCCTCGTCTTGGAGGGACTGAAAAGTCAATAAATAACGCTAGGACCGGAGCACGGTTAGGATTGGAGTTAAGGAGGTTATTCTTGGCCTTCCCAATGACAAACACATCCGAGAAGGGGGGAAGGACCACCCAGTCATGCACAAAGGGATTCCAATAAGAAGACCTCCATAGTGGTACAAGTAGGGAACCACGTGCGTTACACAACCTCATGTGCGCGATACTTTTGCCAATAAGCGAGATGGGGGGAACCACCCAATTAACGTCGTAGTGCCAATTCTGCAGTAACGCATCAACAGCTTCAGTACCAGGTTGAAAAAAATCTTGAGTTAAATCTAGTGAGTTTTGTGTTGTAGAAACAAGCGAAACGGTCAATGGTATGAGGGCCCCACAAACTGTCCAAGTAGACAAATACTTCCTCTTTGACCGTATAATCATCAGAATCAATAATTTTGCTTATGCTATCAGCCGTGCAGTTCAAGTCCCTTGGGATCCAAACTGGGGAAACACATACCTTGTTTGTGCTGCGAAGCACAAAAATTTCTAATGCTAAATCCTGTAGCTCTCTAACTTTGCTACCGCACTCAATGATAGAAACAACGTTCTGATTGTCTGAGTACCACGCCACATGGCTGTTTTTCACCTGCTCAATGTACGACGATAACGCCAAATTAACAGCTGCTAGCTCCCTCCAAGTTGACGACTTTGCACACTCAGCTTCAGACCAATTTGCCTGAAAAATACGATTGTCAAAGTTAACGTGCGCTCCGCATCCGGAGCCCGATGCGTCTGAATAGACTACTTTCACCGGTACGGTGCAACTCTTCCAAAACGGAATGCCATTAAGTGACTTCAGATTAGATCTCCAAAAAAGGAGTTCGCGTTGGGCTGGACCGTCAAGAACAACCAAGGAATTCCAGTTTCCCCTGCTGTTGACAACAAAATGTAAGTAACGAGACATAATTCGCGTGACAGAACCACAACAAATACTCAAGGAAATAATGCATCCTACAATAGAAGCAACACACTTGACACGGCATACATAAACGCCTGACGTGTTGTCAATACTATCACACATTTTATCCAATAAATTCTGTAACTTATCAATCCTTCTCTGAGAGGCCTGTATAACCCCTGCATTGGAGTCGATTACGCAACCCAGCCAAGTAATCCTGGACAACGGTGACCACGAGGATTTCTCTTCATTTAGAACAAATCCAAGATCCGCTAACGTAGTGCGGACGGTAGAACTGAATGAAGAACAACGATCAAAATCGCCCGAGGCTCCAATACCGTCGTCCAAGTACACCACCATAGGAATGCCTTGAGCTCGCCAGTGACAAACAACAGGCCTAAGCAGCTTGGTGAAGATATACGGAGCTGAGGATAAACCAAACGGTAGAATTGTGAAATGAAAATATCTAGGATGAGTATAATTATTCAAACACCAACTGAACGAGAGAAATTGACGGTGTTCCGGAAAAATATCCAAATGATGGTAGCCGGACTTAAGATCAAAGGTGAAAAACAAGTCACCAGGCTTGGACATTTCACGTAAGGTAGCCAAATCCTCACACTTGAATTTCTGCTTATAGATAAATAAGTTAATGTGTCGTAAGTCTAGAATTAATCTTTTCTTTCCACACGATTGCACTGACACAGACAAAGGATTGAGAATAACGGGCCTTTCATAAACTTCTTCCACTCGAGAATCCGATAACAAATCCAAAATGGCTTCGTCAACAAAAGTAGCATGTTCAAACGCAGAGTTATTGTTATTCTTAACAAAAGGCGTAGGACTTGTGATGAAAGGAATCTTATAACCTTGTTCTATTGTCTGTAGAATGAATTCACTAGCATGAATAGCATTCCATTGAGCAATTGCTTTTTTAAGTCGCCCTTTAAAGGACTTGCACACAAAGGAATCTAAGTCACTTTCGCAATATGCAAAATATTCGGTTTGTAAATTATCGTTCATAACATCCAAAATGAAAACGTCATCTTCACAAATTGAAGAGTCAAGTTCAATGGATTCGGGGTCTTCTACAGTAGAATAAATGTGTAGCTTACCTTCATCCTCTTGTCATTTCTTACCCTGATACGAATGCGACTGATTGGCGTAACTAGTAGCACTTGCTTCGGGACAAGAAGCTCTCCAATGACCAAAGCGGCCACAAGCAAAACAAGAACCCGGCTTTTTCCAGGCTTGAGGAAAACGATTCTGCACATTCTGCACGCCCGAGGAGACGGGTTGGGAGTAATCTTGAAACCTAAACTTAGGTGGGATAGACTGCTTTTTGGCCTTTTTCTTAGCAGCTTCGGCTTTGGACGCTTTCTCGGCTCTTTCCTCCGCCCTGCGAATTTTCTTCTCGTCGGCTTCGTCTTTTGCCAACTCGTGCTGCTCGTATTCAGCGGCCGTTCTCCATCCAAACTCAGACTGGTCAGCCAACAAAACCAATTTCTGCCTGTCTTCGATGAGAGCAATACCTTCGTCTAGAGATTCGATCGCCTTCGCAGGATTCTTTGCGTTGATTGAGTCTTTGGTCTCTTCTAAAGCTACCTCCAATTTCGCGTTGAATTTGTACTGGATCTCGTTTCCTTTTCGTTTGAAAACCTTGTGCTCATTAGTTTTGATTCTCTTGATTTCCCGCGTTTGGAGATCGTTCGCTTCGGCATGGGCTCTTTTTAGCTGATCAACGGTCTTATTTAAGGTTACAGCGAGACGATCAAAGAGTTTTTCGTTATTCTGAGCAATAGAGGACGTGATAAGGTCAGTGATTTCTTTGCCCACTTGTGGTTCGGTATCAGAAGGCATCGTAGTTGTAGCCGAAAAAATGAGTAGTCAAATAAACCGAAGAAAACTGTGCCGCGTGAAGCCTGACTAGCCTAGATGGTTAAACTCTGTTACACGTGCCCATGTATACTCACTACCCATGAGCCTTTGCTCATACCCAGGCCCCTTTAACCGTGCCGGCAGAATATCAATTTCTGACAGCAACGCTCCTTCGTCGCTGATTGTCAGAAACTCCATTAGTCACTAGCCAATTTAACACAATTGTGGAATTCCTATTGTTGATTTATTTGATTTGATATAGTTTATCGCATCTTGTACTTCATGAGTTGTTATGCCTCGGAACATGAAGCTTTTTTGAAAAGATTTGTAAATACAATTTAAAGGATCTATATTGGATTCCGGTAGTTTAGATGCTAAATCTTGACCAACATTAATGAAATGAGTATTTAACTTATAGTTATTTATACTTATATATATTTAACTTTAACAATAGTATCTTTTCCGGGGTAACATTTATTCTTAAAAAGTAGTTTAGTAATCGGTTTCTGTGAGGATCCTTTTTTGTTGTTAATTATCGTTCCAATAATTTTCCAAGTAGCTTTGAGATTATTACTGTTTAAGTCAAATTGGTCTTGATAGTATTTTTTCTTAGCAGCTTCTGATCATATAGAAGATTACACAATATACCAAATATGTCTAACCTTTGTACAACATTCTAAGCATTTCAAATCTGTCCTGAACGAATGAAATTGTTCGTCAAAAATGTAATTTTGAGTACGTTTTTCTTTAAAAGACTACAAAATTGAGTTCAAATTTGAAGACTGAAAAAATGCATAAAATTAAAACGACAACAACTCCATTACGGCATAGTTACACTTACTACAATTTCCTACTTACAGAAAAGTAATATTCATTTATCCATAAACTTGTTTTTAATATCCTTTTTTGATGAAAAAACTTTGTGTCGATGCATGACAACTTTCCTCACTATCGCTAGAAGTGGAAATTCTTGTACTTTTCATTTTGTAATTTCAGTCTTGAGGGGAACTGAAACCTGAGGAAGATCCTCAGATTTCAGTTTTCTTTGCTAGTTTTTTTGTTTCTTTGACATTTCTTTCGGCGAAGATCGTCCATTTACTATAAATATTTCGGAAGTTTACGGAAATGATCGGAAGTTACAAAATCCAGCGCACGGGAGTATAGCGGGGAAAGCCAATTTTTACGCTCAGGAGAAGGGTAAGGTGTTTTGGTGTTACTAAAAATAGCTTGGATGTGAATTTACATGTCGCGCGGGCTAATATAGGAGTTTCGCTCTCTTATTTATCCTCTCTTGGGTTACCGCAATTCTGTTGTTATTTGGCACTATTTAGTACTACTTGTTTTATGGGTAGAGTACAAACACTAAAAGTGTGCAATACTTTGTACTATTTACCACTAAATAGTGTTGATTAAACAATAGAGAACAGAAGAATTTGCTTAATTTAGCAGTATTTAGTTGAATTTATGTTACACATTTTTAGTGTTTGTACTCTATAATATTTGCACTATAAATCTCAAATATATATATATATATAAATTTAAACCTAGCATGTTATGTATATAATAGAACAAATGCAGTTGAACCATGAAATAGAATCAAACAAAGTACAAACGAATAAAATTACAGAGATGTTTGTAGGTTGATATTTTCGATTGATGATAACTGTATTAGACTTTTGTCAAGCTTTCGTTTTTTCAGTCCCGATGGCTCATTCAATTGAAAGCTTGACAAAAATCTAATACAGGTTCAAGTAACTTACAGTTTAATATTACGAACAAATATTGACTATGCAAACTCAATTTGCATTGCTAATTTGATTCCCTGGGGATTATCATTATGCAAATGAGATAATAAAAGGCAATTCACGTGGCCTATAGTGTCACTCTACTCGAGGCAGCCGCGGAAAACATCGTCTCCGTTATAGCTCTAGCGTTTCAAACCCGTCTTCCTTTCTCATGGCCGACCAAGTTCCTGCTGCTCCATCTCAGGGCGAAGTTGTTCGAGTCTTAAACCCACCAGCAATTGTTCCGCCTGTAAATGCGGCCCAAAACGCTCCACAGAATGCTGTTCCGAATGCTGATCAAAATGCTGCTCAGGTCGAAGCACAAAACGTTGTCCAGAAAGCTGCTCCTGACGCTCAGGACGTTGCAGCGCCTCAGGTAATATTCCTCTCGCTATAGTGTGTTGGTTCCGTTTTAAGTCGTTTTGTGGCGTTATGTTTTTGAGGTAGTATGTTTTTAGCTAGTGTGGTTATAGTTCGCAGTTTTGGTCGTGTTTGCATTCTTGTATCGTCTTCGCACGTGGATATGGCAGTTTAGTTTTGTTTGTGTTAGGTCTCTGTGTCAACTTTAGCCTCGTTATTCTTTGTGTTTTCTATTTACTGTAAACTAACATTTTTCTTTACTACCGGTAAATTAATATATCGGTTATCGCTATTCATAATTTTCCCCCGCTAATATGTAATATTTCCTTTGCCGGTTATTTGTATTTGGTGTGGCTTGTATATTATCAGTGCAGTTTGTCTAAGTGCAGTTTGTTTCAGAAATGCGTGTTTAATGCCTGTGTGGTTTTTGTTAAATGCCTGTGTGGTTTTTGTTAAATGCCTGTGTGGCTTGTTTAATGCCTGTGTGGCTTGTTTAATGCCTGTGTGGTTTTTGTTAAATGCCTGTGTGGCTTGTTTAATGCCTGTGTGGCTTGTTTAATGCCTGTGTGGCTTGTTTAATGCTTGTGTGGCTTGTTTAATGCCTGTGTGGCTTGTTTAATGCCTGTGTGGCTTGTTTAATGCTTGTCGGTGGCTTGTTCAATGCCTGTGTGGTTTTTTGTTAAATGCCTGTGTGGCTTGTTTAATGCCTGTGTGGCTTGTTTAATGCTTGTCGGTGGCTTGTTCAATGCCTGTGTGGCTTGTTTAATGCCTGTGTGGCTTGTTTAATGCCTGTGTGGCTTGTTTAATGCCTGTGTGGCTTGTTTAGGCCTGCCCCTGGACCTTAAATCGCATTAAATCGCCTTAAATCGCCTTAAACCGCACTAAAACGCCTTAAAACTTCACTTGAAGTTTGGCCATATTTTCTTAAATCGCCTTAAATCGCCTTAAACCGCACTAAACCGCACTAAACCGCCTTAAAACTTCACTCGAAGTTTGGCCATATTTTCTTAAATCGCATTAAATCGCCTTAAAACGCTTTAAATCGCATTAAATTACGGCGATTTAAGGTCCAGGGGCAGGCCTTTGTTTAATGCCTGTGTGGCTTGTTTAATGCCTGTGTGGCTTGTTTAATGCCTGTGTGGTTTTTGTTAAATGCCTGTTTGTTTAATGCCTGTGTGGCTTGGAATTGTCTATGCGGCTTAAAATATTGCTGATATTGCCTGTTAGGCTTGAATATTGCCTGTGGGGCAATGCTCTCAGTGTGTGGCTGTTGCGTTAAGATAAATGTTACTATGTCCATATCATGTTTTATGGTTGTATGTAATTTTATCGATTTTTTGGGCTATTTTTTATTCCTGAATAATTTTGGTTCATTAGCGGAGTTGAATTTACGATTTGTGTGCGTGGACTAACGCTTGTCTTAAAACCATGAGGGAAAAGGCGTCCGTGCCATTGGACCAATTCAAGCAGTATCTTGAGGTGCTCTTGGGAGATAAGGATCAAGAGAAAGTTATGGATATGATCGCGAAGGTGGATAGAAACAATCAAGTACGGTTTGGCCGTGCAAATATGCAGAACTATTGGTGCCATAGGTATGGGCATTACCAGGGCGCTTGCCCAGAGCGCCGGAACCAGGGCAGTCAGGCACCGAAGCCTCCTACATCAAGAGTGAATAGATAGACAGACCAAGGAATGTATAAGCAAACGTATGACGTAAATACAGTCTAGAACTTGAAATAAATGATATGATTAAGTCATTTGGTGTATGATTTGATTTATAGGGGTTTTTATTTATAGACCATAAAAGGGAATAAATGATTTATTCACTTGCATATTTCTTATCTTTGAGGAAGAATATTTACAGTTTTATTTTTTGGTTCTCAATCGGGGTGAACAACTCCTGCTGGTTTTCCACTACGGCAAATCACCAGACGACCTGAATACAGGCGTGTTGAAGTTGCTCTCTCCTGATCGGGAAGCCGTTGGTATCCTATTACGTCGATAAATGATGTTTAATTTTAATGTGCTTTGGCTCTATCCGCTTGTCTGGGTTTGAAGCCTGTTTTGAACCGTTTTTTCTCAGACAACGGGACATAAGAGGAGATTCGAGACGATGCTGACAATTGGTTGGAGTTCCGGAAAAAGGCTAAAGCAATCGAGTCAAAAAAGTTCCAAATTAATCAGTCATGGGTGGATATCGACGGCGTTCCCGGTCAGGAGGGGCAACAAAACTCCAGTGTGCTGGAGAGAAGTAATCTCAACGGGTGTGGTCCCTGATCTGCATAGGCTCAGGCTTAGTCGGGGGTGTCCATCAGAATATCCAGGCATGGGAAGAACTTCTCCATGAGCATCCACAAAAGGAGCAAATTCGGGAGTGGATAAAGAACAAGGTGGAAATTTGAAATTTTCTCAGTCATTTTCGGGGTCCTTTAAAGGAGCAAGGTATGAGACGGAATTACCCCCTACGCAAGATGTTTCCGAATCACCCGTCTTGTAGAAAATATTCAGAGTTCAGGGAATACTAAGTCGGCTTACAACTGGTGCATTTAGAGTGTGGGGAGAGGTTGGTCCTGATGACCCGCCGCATCTGGTGATGCCATTGACAGTTGAGCCATCAAAACCTCGACTATGTTTGGACGCGAGGTTCCTGAACCTCTGGATGAGAGATGCTCCCTTCGTATTAGATCGCTTAGCGGATGTTCCCCGTTATGTTTACAAGTCGTCATTTATCACGAAGTGTAACGATAAGTCCGGTTATGACCACGTGATGGTCACAGAAAGCTCTCAAACTTATGTAGGTTTCTCATTTGGTGGTCTATGGTTGGTATGCAGAACGCTACCTTTTGGATGGGAAATCTCACCCTATATATATCATACCATTGGTCTGGCAGCAACAGGGTTCTTGAGATCTCAAGGGGTCCCTTGCTCCTTGTATATAGACGATCGTTTGAATGGTGAGCTCATTACTGCGACCGGTCGGTGGGCTAAGTTGCCACAGGAGCGTCCGAAAGATTTCCGTTATGAAGCAGCAAAAGCTGCCCTCTATGTGGTACTTTCTGTGCTGATAGCTTTCGGCTATACAATTGGCATAAAGAAGTCTGTTCTCGCTCCTACAACATCATTAGAATATCTAGGCCTTACTGTTGACTCTGAGAAACAGTCGTTCCTGATTCCACAACGCAAGAAGTAGTCGTTTGCTATTTTAAGGGAACTCATTCTCTCTAGCAAGCAGCCCATACCACTAAAAACGCTTCAGCGTTTCCAGGGCAAATGTATCTCTTTTTCGTTGGCAGTACCTGCAGCAAAACTGTTCATTAGAGAGATCAGTAAAATTCGACCTGAACGTGCGGGGAAGGATACAGCTAACTTAAGCGAGATCCAGAGGGAAGAAGTCTCTTATTGGCGTTTTCTTGACAACTGGGATGAGTCTATTGCTTGGAGGGACGAGAAACATCATACGGTCTCCCTTTCCACTAATGCCTCTGGATATGGGTGGGGGGGGGGGGGGGGGGGGTGTCATTCACCGTACGTCTGGAGACATCTCTTTTGGAGATTATTGGGAGGTCGATGACAAGACGCTTTTAAAACATCTCTTCTAAGGAGATGAAGGCACTGGTGTACGCCATTAGAGCTTTCCCCGACAACATACGTAATTCCAGACTTGACGCTTTTGTTGATAGTCAGGTTATGATTGGGGCATGGGAGTCTCAAGGGGGAAAGACCTCTCTTGAGTTAGTCAGAATCACAAAGCAGCTGTTTTGGGAAGTTTCTTCACGAAATATTCATCTCAACCTGCAGTATGTTGAGTCCACGAGATTGTCCCTGGAGTCGTTTGCAAAAGTGGATAACGCTTTTGGAGGCAAAACGGGGCACTCTTTTGACCTCATGGCCCTGGATTCTAATGTGGTGAGAGGCAAGAACAATATTCCTTTAGCCCATTTTTCTCCTGCACCAAGCCCTATGTCAAGGGGTGTGAACTCGTTTGCCCAAGATCTGCATGTTGCACCAGATATGATGAATCCGTATGTCTTTCCTCCCTTTAACCTGATAGGTCCCGTGCTTCGGTTATTGGTTAGCTTCAAGAGGCCCTTTTCTATAATGGTCCCAGAGCTCACGCCTAACTCGTATTGGTGGCCGGAGCTAATGGCACGCTGCTCAGAGAGAGTTTGTCTAGGCAAAAAGGGAGAGCGTCATGTCCTGTTTGCTCCTTTTAAGTCTGGTTACACCCTTATACCATGTCCAGCTACAATGTGGGCGTGTCGAGTAACGCGTTTTTGACAGTCTTATTTCACTAAATCATTAAGATCGGGTGATTCTAATGTCAGTTTGCTTTTAAAAGAGGGTCGAACAAGTTTGTTTGCCCGGTACGAGGTTTAGAGGTATACTTTAAAATCTCTAGCCTTTTACGAGTAAATCTTGCACCGGGTTTTCTTTTCCGGTCGATAACTAAGACGAATACTGTTAGTCCATGTTGCTTGCAGCCGACTGCAGCCCAGGCGCGCCTGAATTTTTATACCTCACTGTTGGGTGGCCGGTTTTCCGATAAACAGCTCACCTTACATTGTTTTCGTAGCGGTGCAGTCGTCTCTTTGGCCTTAGAGGGCATAAGCCTTCATGAAATTATGGACCACGTCGGGTGGAAGAGTAGCAAGACCGCTTTGCACTACATAAAGTTAAAGCATGTGATCAATCCGGAGGGAGCAGCGGCGAGGCTAGCAAATTTGCCTACTGATACGGCCGAGATGTATAGGCGCACAAACTCGTTAGAAGGTTTTTCTCAGGCTTTTGGCAATTAAAATAGTGAACGCAGTGGTTCTGTAGTGGTTAGTAAATTTAAGGTCATTGGAAAAATATGCGCTCCTTTAACATAATGTTATGGGAGTAGAGCGGTTTTTGTATGAGGTGGAAAATGACCATACTGTCTCGAAATAAACAGAAACATTCAAAAATTCATCGGTAACATTACCATAACTGTACAGTACTGCCACGGTTAATACCCCATTACTCATACAACAACCACTCTACAGATAATTTAAGTAATGGTAAATAATATTTAGGTAAGGATTGGATAAGGTTTGTGAAAGAGTGATGATGTTAGTTGTTACTAAGTTTACCTTATAATAAAGTTAGAAGAATGAGTAATTATTTTGGAGAGCGAGTATGGTGGTATGTTATTGGCAACGAGTACTGAAATTGTGTAGGCGTGGGGAAGGCCAGAGCTATCCCCATTCCTTATTACCATCTCATGAATAACAATACCCGGGGAAGAATATTACACTATGCAAACTCAATTTGCATTGCTAATTTGATTCCCTGGGGATTATCATTATGCAAATGAGATAATAAAAGGCAATTCACGTGGCCTATAGTGTCACTCTACTCGAGGCAGCCGCGGAAAACATCGTCTTCGTCCCACCCTCCCGCCCACTCAAAGGAAGCCGGGTTTGAATCACCTTCGATGTTTCTTGCTTTGGCCTAGGCGTGTCCCAGGCCATCGCTATCCCCATTCATTATTACCATCTCATGAATAACAATACCCGGGGAAGAATATTACACTATGTCGTGACTAAGAGGATGTTTACAGGAGGAGCCAACAATCAGCTGGGACAATTATAACTGTTCTTACATCCCAGCCAGATATGAGTCAATTTGAGTCCCAGGAAACGTTTGGGTTGGCACAAGAATGTTTCCCAGGAAAATAATTTTTTTAGAACCAAAAAAAAAGAAACCGCTTAACAGTGTTTTCAAATATATAGATTTCGTGAATACAATAATGGTCCCGGGTAAAATTTTAAAACCAAGAAAAATGGTTGTTTAAGTGTTGTTTTATATAATTATAAACAAAACATCAGTGTTTGAGACTGGTACGAGAAACGGGGCTACCCGAAAATTTACGTTTTCCAGGTAATTTCAGAATGACAGGATGTATATAATGAAAAACGTGAGAGCGTGGAATAATCAAGGTACAGAATTTAATTCCCAGGAACTTACTTATGAGAACAGTTTTTTTTAAAAGAACACCCCCGTTGGCTCCTCCTGTGTTTACATGAATAAGAGCTACCAGTTCTGTGCGAAAAATCCTTGCGTCTCAAGTACAGCATGTGATGCAAAAACAGGTTAAAACAGGTTTGAACCAGTTCACCAGTAATTTTACTGATCGAAGAGCTAACAGAATGATCTGATTGCCTTTTAAAAAAGTTTAATTAAGAGTTTAACCGAATAACTAATCTTTATTTTATAATTTGACATGATTTCACAATAACAAATAACGATAAATCAGTTTCGGACTTTTAGCATAAAACTTGTTTAAACCGGTTCGTTTGGTTGTTGAATCCACAGGGATCCCCTTCGAGATTGAGTTCAGAATTAGGTAAGCTGCCAGCGCTCGCTCGCTGATGCTCCAGGAGGAGCCAACGGGGGTGTTCTTTAAAAAAAACTGTTCTTATAAGAGTAAGTTCCTGGGAATATAAATTATGTACCTTGACTATTCTACGCTCTCACGTTTTTCATTATATACATCCTGTCATTCTGAAATTACCTGGAAAACGTAAATTTTCGGGTAGCCCCGTTTCTCGTACCAATCTCAAACACCGATGTTTTTGTTTTTTTCCTGGGAAACATTCTTCGGCCAACCCAAACGTTTCCTGGGACTCAAATTGACTCATATCTGGCTGGGATGTAAGAACAGTTATAATTGTCCCAGCTGATCGTTGGCTCCTCCTGATGCTCGCTCGCTTGGCAGCAATTAGTTTCGCTGCTCGCCTTATGGCTCGCAGCAATAAATCCAAATGTAGTACGAGTACCTCGCTTTAGAGTTTTCAGTAAGAAAAAAAGCTTTTAAACTGGTATAGTCGGCTATGTTTATCACTCGGCTGTCATGATTGTAATACTGTTTGTTGTGCGCGTGACACACAGGGTGATCACACACGCAGTTATAAACTGATCATATGACAGTCTAAAAGAAAAATACAAATCGGCATTTTTATAATTGAAATAACAGAAGATCAAGACCAAATACTTCCACGTTTAAAAGCTTTTTTTCTTACTCAAAACTGTAAAGGGAGGTACTCGTACTACATTTGGATTGATAGAAATTACAATGATTGCATTAGTCGCCATTTCTTTTTCAAAGTTTGACTTTATCGAGGGAATCCAGTTCGAGATTTGTCACTTCAAATATTCCATTCTAAAAAAGCCACATGTCGCTTAGTTCAAGTTATTTGTAGCCTGTAGGTCAGTATGGATAGTCTAGACTATGAGAATGGTGATATAAAAGTACTCTAGGTAAGTTTTGCGTACTTTATTTAGTCATAATAGGTGTTTACATTACTTGACCCTTCAAATGTCACGCAATATTTTAACCAAAATGCGATGTGTTTGAGACCTTCTAAAATTTCACTATTTTAATAGCCCAAAAATATTATTTCACATTTAGCAAGTAGAAGAAATTATCTTTCACTGAGACATAATTTTAGACCACAGAATCATGTGCCAGTGTGTGATTTTTGAAGTTAAAGTTAGGTAAATTTTGGATATGATAAATAAGAGAAAAATCGATAATATCGAAAAATCGTGAAAATATTCACATTGTAAAGTATTTAAATAAAACTCATTTCAGATTGTCCTTGTTTATGTCTACTTTAAGGAAATGTTGTTTTAGTTGTCATAATTTTAATGATCTCTTTGTAAGCCAGCTCGTTTTGGAGTACGTTGACGACCTAGGAAAATCGCCTCAAATGGCCCGAAATAAAATTAAAAATAAATTTATATCTTCAAAAATAAAAATCCAAACGAGCTTAAAAATACACCATTAGTTATAGGTTATGTAAGATCAGCTGACTTTGTGGCCAATCCGATTATTAGATTTCCAATAATTAGAAATCAGAAATTGTTCAAGATTGTTTTCTGATTCCTGTTTTCTGAAAACAGAAAATTGAATTATCTATCTTTCAAACTTGATTTGAAACTCCAAAAGCACACTTGTACAAATTTTTTGAGTTCCGATTCCTGATTTCTGAAAATCAAAAATCAGAAATGGGATTTCCGTTTTCTGATTTCTGAAATCAGAAATCAGGAATCAGATTTTCTCTTTCATGCTACAAAAAAAAACCGTGGAGGGGTAGGGCGCTGTGCTTTTTACTTCCGGTCAAGGATGGCCCCTCCTACTTTGCCACAGGGAACCCACAGTACACGTGATTTTTAGTTTGTATCCCATCCGCATTTGGCGCGAAATTGTCACTTAGAGAAGATGGAGAGCTGTGAAGTGAAGTTTAAAGAGATAAAGAGATTATCAAGACAGTTTCAACGCAAAATGTCACTAAAAACGCGCTTGTTACGCTGTTTGATTTAGACGAGACCTGCAGCCTTTGGCTAAAGGAACTTCACTTTGGAAGCTTACTCAATGTACTCAATAGAAATTGGTCCTGCACAAGAACGAAATGCCTGGAAGGGGAAAAAGCGGGCTTTAAACGATGCAGACGACGACAGTACAGATTCAGACGTCGACTTCTGTTGTGCAGCTTATAAACTTGCCACTGCAAGTAAAACATCTGCCAAGAAAGACAAGGGTAGCAAAGGGAAGCGACCAGTTCCATCTCCAAGAACGCCGGCTGAAGGGAAGTGAAGTGATTATTCAAGATAACAGTGTCGGGGAGTGGCAAAATAAAAAATTGATACCAACAAGAAACTACTTAGTGCAGTACGACGAGAATACTGATTGCGAGACTGTCAAGCAAAAGATAGCCTGAGTTGATGGTTCATCGATTTCACGTTGAGCCACAGGCTTCCAACACTATCAATCTGTGGTATTGGGCTTCCTGTGGTATTTAACGACTTGTTTCGAAGTTCAATACGGATAACGTTCAAATATGGTCCCGTTTGAAACCTTTTCTTGAGTCAGTAATATTGTCTTTTAGATAATAAAAGATTATGAGTTTACGAACGTTTCTGTGTGGTTTTATTGGGTTTTGGTGGCCATTTAAGGAGGTTTTAAGGATGGTGAATTTCAACGGTCATCGCCGTGTATTGCTATAGTTAGATGTACTGTGGGTTCCCTGTGGCAAAGTAGGAGGGGCCATCCTTGACCGGAAGTAAAAAGCATAGCGTCCTACACCTCCACGGGTATGTTTGTAGCATGAAGGAGAAAATCTGATTCCTGATTTCTGATTTCAGAAATCAGAAAACTGAACTCCAATTTCTGATTTTTGATATTCAGAAAACAGGTATCGGAACTCAAGACATTTGTAAAGTGTGCTTTTGGACTTTCAAATCAACTTTCAAAGATACATAATTCAGTTTTCTGTTTTCAGAAAACAGGAATCAGAAAACAATCTTGAACAATTTCTGATTTCCAATTATTGAAAATCTAATAATCAGATTGGCAACAAAGTCAGCTGATCATGTAAGCCTACAAACTGAGAAAGTTTGAGCGATTTGATAATTTTCAAGATTTCCAAGGTCTGGGCGATATTTCCTGACTCTTGCTCTTAAGTAACTTCACTTAGTATTCTAAAGAAACGTTTATATTGTATCTTTGTTTTCGATTGCTAAACTGAGCAAGAATTCAGCCTTTTTTAGATGTTAAGAGGCTGTCTCGGTAAGAGCGGACCAGTGGACTTCGGTTTATAATTAAAAAATATATTTCCTTCATTTTCTGCCTGTGAGAAGTACTTTATAGGTAATTCACAAAATCGGCAATTTTTAAGCGATATCTATTAAAATGATTTTTTCAGACGCGTTTGAAGTTTGGAACTCATTTGTCGGCTTTTTCGCATAATTTTCGAGGGAATTTTGGGCAACTTCACAAATTCGTCACTCAGCAACGTGCACGTATTTTGATTATTTTTTAACATAGCTAGAAAGGACATTATTAGAACATCTAATTGACACAATATCATAGCTATTGCTTTTTTATTCGCGAAAAAACAGTATTCCAAACACACCATAGTTGAATGGTTTTCCAAAAAGGTGCGAAGTGGCTCCTGTTTAAAGGTAAAAAACTCAAACTTCCGGGTAAGAACCACTCTAAACAAGTAGATATTTGCAAATTCCACACCTTAGCGAATAATAAAATGCAAAAATATCGTGCGGTTATGATCTTCTTCATTGAAGTTTTCACGGGCTGGTCTAACTTCGTCGACTTCAAAGGCGGCATTGAATAAACATTGAAATATAGAATCCATACTTCTAAATACAGATATATATAATTTAAACACTTTGTATAAGTTAAGAAAATGTTTTAGCTACGAAGAAGTCTTTGAGATATCGATATTTGATTTTTCTATTAACTTGGTATAGCGTGACTTTGATGTTTACATGTACATTTCAAGACGTCGTGTCTGTGTCACTCGGTCAGCATTTTCTAGCGAATTTTATCATCCTTTAGTCCGCTTAGTTTTGCTTTAATGATTACAGGAATTCAGATTGTCAATAGCATCAATCTCTTGAAATTGATACTGTCAAACTAAAAATAATCTTCGTAAAGTTTAGTTTTTCCATGTAAAGTGACTGATTGAACTGATGTGATAACAACTAATAAGCTTATGTAAAGCGATTTTTCATAAAGTAACTTTGTTGTAGACGATTTGGTCGAGAGTTTGCATAAAATGGGATCAATAAAAAATTTTTTAGAGTAACCATCACATCAACGGAGTTCCACGGCAGTTTTGTAATTTTAGAAAAGTGTAGTGTCTTTATTTTGGTTTAAAAATGTCAAGCAACTCGAAAAATACGGATGTCACTTATTTCAATTAGTAAAGTTTACGCACGGTAACGGTCAGAGATATATGGCCTGCACTCAAGCCTTTATTTAGGGTATATGAAAAGCAAACGATATTTATATATATAAATAGATATTTATATTACAACTTCATACACCTTGCCTATATTTTATCCTTCTAACGAAAAAAAGTTAATTCACGCTTTCAGTGGAAAGTAATCGCCACTGAAGATCGCTGTGCTACTGCAATCGGTGCCGATTGTTGCTATCAAGTCTTACCAACTAACACGGCGACATATTCAAGTTTTAGGTATGCCCATGCATGCATTGCGAATACCACGGTCCATAAAATGCCTTTAAAAATGGCGTGGCAGGCCGATTTCAAAGCCCCAAAACACACAAAGATTTAAACAGAAAAACAAAATGGTTTACTTAACACGTACATTCCTGTGTTAGTCAGCCACTATTTTCTGACTTTGTCCCATCTATATTCACTTAAATTCATCCTTCATAATCGAGTCACGATGACCTCGAAAATTCGGACATTAGTTTAAATTTTATTTGACTGTAATTCACATTATATCCAATATTTCAATATATCAGACACAACGTTTTCAGGTTTTCTTTTTTTTTTAAAGGACATATGATTCTAAAAGGTATTATAGAACTGGTTCTTTTTTTTCTGATTAGGATAGGACCATTTCATATTTCATAGGGAGGCTGGGCCAGTTTGCTCGATATTTTGTTTTGCCCTTTTGCCGTATTTGACGTTTCAGGTTATTTTTTAGGTTTTTTAAGGATCGAAACCTTACTCAAAGTCGAAATTTTGGGGATTTAACATACCCCAATCAAATATCCGTTCCTTACTAGAAAAGCTTAACTTTACGAAGATTATTTTTAGTTTGACAGTATCAATTTCAAGAGTTGATGCTATTGACAATTTGAATTCCTATAATTATTAAAGCAAAACTAAGCGGACTAAAGGATAGTAAAATTCGCTAGAAAATGCTGACCGAGTGACACAGACACGACGTCGTGAAATGTATACATGTAAACATCAAAGTCACGCTATACCAAGTTAATAGAAAAATCAAATATCGATATCTAAAAGACTTCTTCGTAGCTAAAACATTTTCTTAACTTATACAAAGTGTTTGAATTATATATATATCTGTATTTAGAAGTATGGACTCTATAATTCAATGTTTATTCAATGCCGCCTTTGAAGTCGACGAAATTAGACGAACCCGTGAAAACGTCAATGTTTGCTTGCACATAGCTAAATGAAGAAGATCATAACCGCACAATATTTTTACATTTTATTATTCGCTAAGGTATGAAATTTGCAAATATTTACTTGTATAGAGTGGTTCTTTCCCGGACGTTTGAGTTTTTTACCTTTAAACAGGAGCCACTTCGCACCTTTTTTGGAAAACCATTCAACTATGGTGTGTTTGGAATAATTTTATTTCGCGAATAAAAAAAGCAATAGCTATGATATTGTGTTAATTAAATGTCCTAATAATGTCCTTTCTAGCTATGTTAAAAAATAATCAAAATACGTGCACGTTGCTGAGTGACGAATTTGTGAAGTTGCCCAAAATTCCCTCGAAAATTATGCGAAAAAGCCGACAAATGAGTTCCAAACTTCAAACGCGTCTAAAAAAATCATTTTAATAGATATTGTGAATTGCCTATAAAGTACTTCTCACAGGCAGAAAATGAAGCAAATATATTTTTTAAACCCAAGTCCACTGGTCCGCTCTTACCGAGACAGCACAACAGTCGCTTGTAGGTAAACTACGGCGTTGTTGCCTATCAATCAGTACCGGAAACCAGTGACGTCTATTGATAGTAAAGAATAGAATAACCCGAGAAATATTATACAATGATTTGAACGATTCAGTAGTTTCTTAACTACGAACTTGATCCATTTAAGCCCGATAAAAAACAGTGTCATTATCTATAATGTTACACTGCGAGATCCTGAAATGCTATATAATACTTTTTCTGTTCGGATGTTGTTGAAATGAAGATGATAGTCTATTTCTTGAGCTGTTCGTGCACTGAACACAGGTAAGATTCTTGTACTTAGTTTTTGTCAGCAAACAAATGATATCCTGAATAGCCCATATATAACCATAGTTATGCAATATATCTTCCGAATTGTACCCACAACCAACTTCATATTTTCCTTGACTGTCAACAATTCCAAAGCCAGCATGTGGTTTGTTGTGGATATTTTGAGTAGTAAATTTTCCTCCTTTTCAGATGATGTCTTTTTCCGTTGTGTTCACTGTTTTGTAGCATTTTTAAAGCTTTGTGTGGCAGTTTGTCAGGGGTTCAGACAGCAAAAAGTGTAGCCATTTTTACAGTCAGCCCGCCTTTGCAAAAGGTGACATGTGTTTTGCCGTGACGTCATCTGTGTGTGTATGTACGAATCGGCTCTCGACCAATCAAATAGCGCCTAATATACCAATTTTTATGTAATATACATATAACTCAGGCTAGTTACCGTGACGCATACTCAACGAATGATCATGAATCTTAGAACATTGACATTGGTGATATTTTATGTCATGTTTGTACAATAATTATAATGAACAAATCAATGATACTGTTTTTATGAACTGGACTCGATGGTATTTTTCAGCTCAGTAAGCTCAACATTACCACTGAGCTGCCCATTGGTCGACTTGATAGTACTGCACCGTGTTGCTGTTACTGCCGGCATATGTTTATATGTATGTTTACCACAGGGAAACCGACACAAGTCCTTGAAATTCCTCCTATAATCCTTATTGAAGATGAAGTATATCCATGGGTTGACAGCGCTGTTTGAGTGCCCAAGAAGTAAGCCAACAAACAACACCGTGGGTGAGATATCACAACTGTTTATACCGTAGTAAAAGTTGACCATCATCAAATAGATATGAAATGGTAGCCAACAAACTGCAAAAGCAATGACAACAGTTATCAACATCTTGAGTACACGTCGTTTAGAAACGTCTTCGAGACGCTGATTGGCTTGCGTGAAGTTTCCAGGAACATGTCGTATCCATACTTTATGGATGACGCAAGAGTAAAGGTAGATGATAAGTGTTAGAGGTATGGCATACATCAGAATGAATAGGGCTAGTGTGTAGTACTTTGGTGTTTTTATGTTGTCAAATGCTGGTGTCCAGTCCTCTAGGCAGTGGTACTCTTCGTATACTTTTTTGACACGCATCGAATATAAGGTAGGGGAAGTTATTGCGCATGAGCTAAACCATATCAGGAGGATAACCAGCTTTGTCTTGTTAGCGTTCAGGGAACTTTTCAGTGGAAACATTATAGCAATGTAACGGTTGAACGCAATAGCTGTCATAGAGAGAATACAACATATTTGGCTTATACCACTGACAAAGCTATCGCACTTGCACCAAAACTGCCCCAATGTCCCACCAAACCAAACTGGTGGGAGGCCATTAGCACTACGTACAAAATATCTCACCATCATCGGCATGTTGACAATAGCAACTAGAACGTCGGCTACAGCAACGTTGATGATAAGAAAGTTCACTTCGGTTCTCATTCGTGGTCCAGTCGTGAATACCCGAATAACAATGAAGTTACCGATGACTGATGCGATAAGTAGTACGATGTAAGTAGCCACTTTAGCCCATTCTGCATTGGGATTGGTTGGTGGGACGTAACACCCCTCAAACGTTGTATTGTTGAACAAAGCCATATTAGATATCTGTTTGTCTGTAAGTTGTAAAATGAAATGTTAACAAAATTTATAAATGATAATTGATTAATAAATGTTTATTCTGATCAACACAATCTAATAGCGGAGCTCCGCACGGGCCTAAGGCCCGCGCAAGCGGAGCACCATACTTTAAAAAAAGGTAACCCATCGAGTTTATCATATTTGTTGTCCATACGTCCGTGTACATCGCGATTCTGTTTGGCTACTAAGTTATGGCGGGAATTAAAGAGGGCGCGCGCGCTAAATAGCACTAGATCAACAAAGCAAAGTTGTTCTTTTATCGACAAAAAGTTAAACAAACATCAACAAAATAGTACTTGCTAATAGCTGAGCTTTCATTAATACAAAATATGAACGGAGAAAGATGAACTTCGAAGAACATAAAGAGAGTTTTGATCGAAGAACATCTTGAAGGACACAAAAACGAAGAAATTATACTAAAGAAAAGCAAAAGACTGATAAAAAAAGATCAAGAAAACGTATTTGTAGATACCTTCGCGGCAGAATAGATCTAAAGACTACAGCAATTTAAAAAAATTGATAAAGAAGCGACCTTGTTTGTTATGAAAACTGTCTTCAAATCGCTTCCCTCGGCACAGTTTATTGAAGGATTTTCAAGGTTTGCAGTTGAACTATGAACAATATTTAATCCATCAAAATTCAAGTACATACATTTATTCGTCAAAATATGATCAATATCACAGAAGAGAAGAAAACCTCAAAAACATAATCACCGATAAAGTAAGTTTAAGATTATTATTTGTTTCAAGTTTTTGAGAGACAAACAAATCTGTTTGATATAACGAACGTGAAAAATAAAACACCTAAAAACTTGCAATAATTAAGCCTCAAAAAGGAGAAATACGTTCTCTGTTTTATTATAGAAAGAAAAGAGAAAAGGTGTATCTCCATTTCATTTACTTTTTGAGATAGAAACCGTACATGAAACGATGTTTGTGCATGTGTAAATTGTACTTTTCGTGGCCTTTGGTCGATTGAAAAAGGTGTTTGTTTATGTACTTTTTAAACCTCATAAACGGAAAACATCAAAGAGGAATCGAAATACAAACATAATTTAAAATTGCTGTTTATTTAGCAATATTGACTATGTTATGCTTTCTAAACGAACTTTTTTTAGTATTTTTTACTTCAAAGTCGTTAACTTTTTGTTTACAGAACAGCATGATGTTTTACACAAAGTTTTTCATAACAAAATACCTTGTTTTAAAATCCTTGTCTTTTCAAATCGATCTGGTTTTTGTAGAACTTTTTTTTGAGGCTATTAATTCCATTTCAAAAGAACTTTTTGTTTTGTTTTGTACTGATTTGCCATGATTTCTTTTTAGTAAATCTAATACGATCAAAAGGGGTTTTTTTTACAAAGAAATGTTTTAAAATTTCCTTTTAATACATTGTTAGCATCCTATTGAGGTCTAGTTCAAATAATGTTTTTGTCAATTTGAAGCTCAAAATCTTGATTTTTCTCAGCGTTTTGTCTTGTAAAGCAAAAAAGTGCCTTGGCATTGGCAAACGCGCCAAAAATAGAACTTGTCAAGTTAGCGTGTCGTGACACAAAGTCACATGCGTTTTTCACAAATTAATCTTTCAGAAACGCGTGAAAAAAACCCTTTTTTCCCCTAGAAACGCTATAGTGATATCGATTTTTTTTTTTTAAGTCTACTTTTTATAAATAAAAATTGTTTGGGTTGGATATTTAGTCAACAATTCATTATGCATAAAAAGTATCTTTTTCATAATCTTTAGCAAAAAGCTTGAAGAATATAGTTGACTTATAGTCGAAAATATATATATCCCAGATTCACAGCACGAAAAGTCAAATTTAATAGATTTAAAGTTAACTTTAATCAATTTAAAGTTGCAGTTTCAACTTTAAATCACCTTTAAGATTGTTCAAGAGAATGGTGGATTACATATTAGCGAATCAACTAAGCTAATGTACTTACCCTGTAACATGGGAGGAAAAGGCTTCAAGCAAGTAGAAATGACATATAAAGAAACAAAGATCAAAGTAGCTAATTACATAGCAAGAAACCAAGACCCAAGAATAGACCTAGTAAGAAGATTTGAAGAAAGAAAGACAACGAAGAGATTTAAATCGGTTCTGAAAGACGCGCAGAAATACGCTGAAGAACTCAACATAACATGTGTGTTTGACAATACAAAGACGACCATGACCAACGACGAAGTATCACTAGAGGTTGAACAACCTAGCCCTAAATATATAACAGGATTCCTTACCACTGCAAGGCATAACAAACTAAGGAAAGAAGGAGAAGAACAGAAGTGGCTTGGTGCATTGACAACGATAACAAAGACAATAACATCTCATCTGATAGTCTGATAGTGTTTCAGAAGTGGAAAAATATACCAGATGTGGTATATAGCGTCAACACTAATATAAGACAGGCAAAAATTCAAGAAAATTCAACGTCAGTTGAAAAGAATGTTTTCTGGTTTTCTTTAGTCAAATAATCCAGCCACGAGCCATGTCGATTTATTAAAAAAACATGTTTCGCTTCGTCCAGGCGAGTTTGTTACCCCTAAACATCTAAAAAAGTGTTTGATTAGAGCAACTTTAAAATACGCGGTCACATAATGTTTGTGCGATTTATAAATTCGAAATCGCTCTAATCAAACACTTTAACTATCATCTGAATAGCTGTGCCTGAATGCGAAGTTTAACACGTATATATTCGTTTTTATGAAGCTTATCGAAAACGGGAGATATTTTAGGAAAACTGATCTCAACGATCATTGCTTTACGTTGCATGGAAACGCCGATCGAGTGGAAATGGGCATCAATCAAAACTTCCATCTATGTTTGATTTCTGGTGTAAAATTTATTTTGATCACACCAGGAAAAGTTTATCGATCCGCTAAATGAAAATGAGAAGTGTGGTAAATAAAAACACTACTGGGAAACACCTTATAGACTAATGTAGGAGGGCTTTTTTCAGTAATTTGTGTCCGAATTACCCAAGCTCGTCACTTTCGCTGTGCCTCAAATAAATAATAATAAAGACTTTTTTGACGTAGATAGTTGTGTATAACTGTTTTCTAGTCAGTGATCGAGTTTTGGTTCTCTTTCTGGGGTATTTTCGTCAAAATCGCTCTAATTGTGCTAAAACTCGGTCACAGACTAGAAAACAGTTATACACAACTATCTACATCAAAAACGTATTTATTACTCGGGCTGCCCGCAGGAATTCAAGTTCGTTTTACGAAATAATTCAATAGAGTGAGAAATTATTGCTTCTCATTATAAGACCTATAAGAAAAGAGTATAGAAGACACTAAACAAAGCCTGGATCGGATGAACAATCAGTGCCTCTCACTCTTGATTAGTTTGTACAAAATTTGCCTTCTGTGCATTCGTAGCTAGATGATGACTATAGTTCATAAACAGAAAAACAAATATCATCTGTAATCATGATTCACCTTCTCGATCGTATTTTGCTTTACAACACATTTCTGTGCACATTTCGTAACAGCAAAAAATTAATTTTCCTGTACCAGCTTTACTAATGAATTAGATTTAAGCATTCTTTGAGAGCATTTTACCTAATCTTTTAGCATATTTGTTGTCAACATCAGCGGAAATAACACAAAAACTATAGTCCTCCCCTGTAAAAATTACATCCTTCCCCCTCAAGAAAGTAGTTTGCTGTCAATTCATGACCATTCGGGGATAAGCGAGTCGTAATTTTTGTCTTACAAGCATGGTACGAAAGCCTTAACAATAGCCTTTTGTAATAAGAGCTGTGTGATTGGATGTATCATAGCAACCTTGACGGAGGTTCCTACCCAGTGTTGATATAGCTTCGAGGGGCGAATGTATGACGTAATAAGCAGGGCGCTTGGAGGTAGGGCGGCGAAACGGACCGGGCCGAGCAAAAAATGTGTGATGCGAACGACTGGGAACGAGTCAAGGTAATTCAAGTTTGAAAATATGGCTGCTGGTAGTTTGAATATGGTGAAGTTCTCCACAAAATAAGTGACCAGGAGCTCCTAGAATTATTGTTTCAGGATTAAAACGATGATTATAACCCTTAACAAAACGACGAGGTGTTACAAGAACATAACACAGAAAAGAAGGAAGGTTTCCTTCCAAGGAATCGCACAAAGAACTTTTGGATGCAATAGCAGAAATGTTTGCTCAGTTCTATGAACTTAATTGGAAATTCCAACACAATCAAAGTTTACATGAAAGACATTTTCAATAATCAATGAAATTGTTTTGTATTTCTCAAAGTATCTTGATTTAAACCTTGAATAAAGGAAACTCAGCACTAAAAGGGAGTACAACAGTAATTCACTCTCTTGTAACTTGATCCCTGTTCGCAGCAAGATGACGGAACTGAAAATTTATGTAGTCTTTGCGGAATTAACAGGCGGCTTTACTCAGTCCTGATGCAGCGGTATCTCTGAAACATTTCTTTGAGCCTGTTTTTTTCTACCTCGGCTAACGCTGTTGATGTTGTTAATCCAAATATTAATGTACGAGTGCTTTGCAATGGTTGTCTAGCTGGACTATCGAGCGATATAACATAAATAAAAGCGTTTACCTTTTCACGAATTTTGTGCTGTCTCTCAAAATTAACCCCTGGGTTCCCGAGGATGGATTGTAGGTCGTGTTGGTGTTGAAAGAGCACGTTTTATAGATGCATTTATATCTGTCATTTTTATATTAACCAAACTAGTTATTCTCTGATGTTTACAAGTTCTCAGCAATTAGCATCAGACGATCAATATTATCTGTCTCGCCACTATTTACGTGCGACGTAGAACAGTCCCATGCTTAGAAAAATCGTATCACTTCTATATCAACTTATATCACTCTAAAAGTTTTACAGTCTAAACATTATTTATTACTTTACACTATGCATGATTTCTGAAGAGGTGCTTTAAGGTGTTTTGAAAAACGGCTTTTCGGAAAAAAATTATTGTACTATTTCTCTTTCTGCATTCGTAATCCTTGCCCGACTTTCCCGAAAAAAAAACACTACGAAATCTTTTGTCAAAATATAAATACAGCCTAATACAACAAGTTAGCCCTTTTAATAATCTTAAAAATCACGAACATAAACTCGGAATCCTTGGCATCGCATTACAAGAAGGCGTTGACGGAGGCGGGGTTCGAAGCGTGATTCCAGCGCTCGTTCCCAGGTCCTCTCCGCATCACACATCAAACAAGAGAACGATTGGCGGTTTCCCCGCCCTACCTCCAAGCGCCCTGTTAATAAGCTTTTAAGAGTGATAGATAATTTCATACGGCGTCAAGCGCTTATAAAATGTACAATTGTTAAAATATATAATGACAGCATCGATGATAGTAATATTAAATAATAATAAATAATACATCAGCTTCTAAACTTCATCTAGGTTAAAATTACAAGTGAAACCTAATAGTTTATAGCATTTTTCTTGCTGTATTTTTTTTTTTAAACAACAATATGTGATTCGAGAGCAAAGAATTGCAGACGGATATGATTTGAATAAAATCACTTCTCGGTTCCTATTATTTTATTAATAATACGTATCATTTCTTTTAAAATGGCAGTATGAACTTCTTGTCAGTCTTCCAAATTGTTTTCTTTCTTGGAAGTTAACACGAAGCCGCTTTAAATTCGAAATAAGTTTAAGATATGCAAATTACATTAATCTTGCCGATACATGAAATTTACAAATTTTCTACATTTTCGAGAGTGTAATACAACACGAAAAGTACATTTCCCCAAACCAATTTTACTTGTTTCGTAGAGGCCATTATTTAAACTTACCCTTGAGGTGTTTTTTTTTGGTAAAACTTTTGCGTAGCACATGGAGGATAAATGTGTCCCCTAAAAATAAATTTATTTAAAATAGAAGGATTTTATGAAAGTTCATAAAAGCATTCAAAATGTTACTTTAAATACTATTTAACAATTCTGTGGTCTTTAAACAACGATACATTATTTAGTTTACTTGCGACAAGCTTTTAAAACTGGTATAAATTATCGGTCGAAAATTAGCGAATTTAGCCGAAAACCTATTTTTTCGAATATCTCAAAAACTAAGCGGTATTTTACAAAACTAAATACATAGCAGTTGTTCTTACATCAGGGCCTATCTATGGTTGAAATATGAGCGAAATCTAATTTTCAAGTCTTGCCGCGTTATGTTCGATTTTTGCTGACTATCACTCTTAAAAAGTCCGTGAGAGACTGGGCCTGTATAAAATTAAATTTATTGAAGGCGCCATTTTTAAAATACAACTCGAGGACGAAGAAAGGAATAACGCCAAGCTAGAGGTATATTATAGCTCATTTAATTATATTTTTACATGTTCCATATCAGGTTTAAAGCACATTTCACGAACTTCATGTATCCTATCGCTCATGCTCTGACTCCGAAATCTACGAAAGTTAATCTATTTTGTGAACATTTAGGCTTTTTAGCCATCATATTGAATTATATCAACAATGAAAGCTTTTGGACGGCATAATTGCACTGGCATCTGCTGGAGTCTGGTCAAATTAGCCGCTTTGATTGTGTTCGCATTGTTGCCAATTTTATCATATTTTGATAAAAAAAACGTGCTCATGATGATCGAAAACCACCACCAGTGGAAAGAAAAAGAAAAGTCTATCACATGAAGAGGAGTTGAAGTTATTTTCTGCAACTTAAGAAACAAGAAAGAAAGATATGTCGACACACCATCTTCATGACAAGTAGGAACTAGCAACGGAGAAAAATGTTCAAACTGATCATAACAAAATGACATCGGATCTTTGCTGGATATCGAGTTATACATTGACATAATTAGTACAAATCAAAATACATTGTGTTGTTCGATGACCGAAACTAGATGAGAAATACACTGGATAGTAACAACAACAAACTTCTGAAATTGCAGTCAGGATTCATTATTATCAATTTTTTACGTTTGTCTCTGACTTTAGAAGAATAGACGTTTCGGTCCGTTATCACGGGCCTTCATCAGTAATGTATTCAAGTATTCTGCAATAACGAACTGTGCGACCAGAACGGGTTGTGGCATTTCCCTGATCAGAGAGAACAGGCGCTACTGCTTCTGCTTTTGACGCCGACTGTGATGGAGAAGGTTGAACTTCTGCTACTTTTCTTGACATCAGGAGCTGAACTTCTGCTACTGTTTCGTGACATCAGGAGTTATGCAGGGCTATACCCTTGTCTTGGAGTTGTACGGAAGTTGTTACGGAGTTGTACGGTATGCCAATAAGGCTAAGTGTTGGTCTGCACACTTGTCAAACAATCCTTTCACAGTCTGAACTGCACGCTCTGCTTCTCTGTTCGATTGAGCATACTCGTGACATGAGTAAATCAATAGTCCTTTGCAAAGTTCACAAAGTCCTTTGACGCATAGTTAGGTCCATTATTAGTGATGAGCTTTTCTTGAATGCCGAAGCGACTGAGTATGGTTTTCAGGTTGGCGATGAGAGTAATAGTCTACCACTAGAAGGAAGGTCTTTCCTTTCCAGAAGAATTGGTCTGTGGCTACTTTTTGCCATGGGTAGTCTGGTAGCTCTGATGCAATCAAGGGCTTGACATGGTTTCTTCTAAACTTTCTGCAAACGAGACACTCGTTCACAAGTTCTTCCAGCTGTCGACCTATCCCACACCACCAGACACTCTCTCTTTCTCTAGCACGGCATTTAACAATACCTTAATGGCCTGCATGTAACTTGTCTAGCATGTCCATCCGCATTGAAGCGTAAACTGCAAGTTCTACTGCGAAGGGTACATACAGCTTTACTGGGCCTTTTAGGGAACTCTTCTCCGACGAGCCTTTCTCGCAGAAAGCCATAACTTGCTTGCATATCTCGTCTTCTTGCAGATGGGTTTTTATTTCCTCTAGACATCTTCCACTTGCAGGTAAGTCTGAAAGACATAATAAACATAAAGATGTCCTTATTCTTCCAAGTTGCAATCTTGAGTCGTTGGCTCAGACTTTGGAGCTCTTGATAGGTTGTCCGCACAGTTTAGTTCTTTGCCCGGTACATGAACGATATTAGAGCTATACCTCATCAGACGCATTCTGAAGCGTTGAACACGAGGAGGTAGTCAGTCTAGATCCTTCTTTGAGCTTAAGTTGTAGATTAAGGGCGTGTGATATGTCTGTACTTCAAAGTGTTTTCCGAGTAAGTAGCTGTTGACACGTTCACACGCCCACGTGGTAGCAAGTGCTTCTTTTTAAATTTGGGCGTACAGTTGTTCACATGCAGTTAAGGATCTCGATTGATAAGCCACGGGTCTTCAGCTCTGGTCTTTTTGCTTTTATAAGAGTACTGCACCCAGGCCGTATGAAGATGCGTCGGCTGAGACTCTTGTTTTTGCTTCCGGGTCATAGTGAGCTAAGACTACTTCTTCACTACAGAGAAGTTTCTTGGGGGACTTGAATGCCTCTTTCTGTGGGCTTTCCCACACCCATGAATTCTTTGTGCTAATCAGATCTCTCAAAGGCTTCGACACTTCGGCTAATTTACCAGACACATCTACCACATGACCAAGGAATGTTAAGCTTGTCTTTTGAGTACTCACACTTTTCAGCATTGAGGGTAATTCCTGCTTCTTCAAGCTTGATCAACACGTTTTCAAGGCGCTCGTCGTGCTATGCCTGATTTCTCCCATAGACAAGTGTGTCGTCAAACATATTTACTGTCCCTTCAACTCCAGCAAGTACAGACTGCATTCTCTTTTGAAAGTACTCTGGTGCAGATGTTATTCCAAAGGGTAGCCTGTTAAAGCAAAACCGCCCGAACGGTGTGATGAATGTTGTCAACAGAGCTGTTTCTGGTGTTAGTTTGATTTGATAGAAGTCAGAGTTAGAATCTAACTTGGAAACCACTTAAGCACCACTTAACTGGGAGAGCACGTCGTCGACGGATGGGAGTATCAGTCGTTCACGTTCAACTTGGTCGTTAAGTTTGGTTATGTCAACGCAGACTCTAACACCACCGTTGCTTTTAGGTACGGCTACAATAGGTGCACACCAATCTGTGGGTTGGTCCACCTTCGATATTACTCCTTGTTGTTCCAGTTCCATCAGCTTAGCTTTGAATTTAGGTAAAAGTGGCAGTGCAAATCGTCGTGGCGTGTTCACAGCATAGGGAACAGCGTTGTCATACAATTGAATGTGGTACTTGCCATCAAGTTTTCCTAATCCTTTGAATAGCTTTGGGTGTCTTGCATGTACAGACTCTTTATAAGACTCTTCCACAGTGTGTATAACTTTCACAAGTTGCAGAGCTTCTATGGCAGGTCTCCCCAATAGTGCACATTTCAAATTCCTGACAACGAAGATTTCTTGCTTTGTTTAATTTCCAAGTGATTGGCTTTTAATGTGGCAGAGATGGCTCCACTAGCGTTGAGCTTGGACCCATCAGGTCCTGTCAATGTCCTTTCTGTGTTTGAAGTTTAGCTTTTAGCTTGGACAGGATGAAGTCGAGCACAACTGAGACATCTGCTCCAGTGTCGAGTTTGAATGCAATGTTACTGCCATTAATAGAGACATTTGTCTTTCAGGGGTCTACATGTAGATTATCAATTTCTCCGGAGCTCAGAGCACCCACTCAGAGCACCCAGAAAGTAATCTGTGTCGTCACCAGCCACTGCATTTACTTTTCCACTAAGACACACAGCTTGGAAGTGACCTTTCTTCTTACATTTTCGACAATTTGCATCTTTTGCAGGACACCGGGTTCTTTTATGTGCTGGACTTCTTCCACATCGCTTGAAAGCATCATTGGTTGGATCGCTTTGACTTGCTGGTTGCTTATAGGATTTTCCCTGGCGATTCTGGCCATTCTTTTGAAACTTCTGTGGCTTAGACTTGTGAATCCTGTCTACTTTTGCAGGCTGGCTTACATCACCTTGACCTCTGACTAATGTTTGTTGACTCTTCACTGATTCACTCTTTCGTACACTGTTGATAGCTTTTTCCAAGGTTAGGCCTGCATCCAACTGGAGCTTTTCTGAGAGCCTTTGGTCAGCTAGACCCACAATGATACGGTCACGTATCATCTCGTCGTGTAACGAACCAAACTGACAATGTTCAGCAAGGCCATATATGTCGGTGATAAAGGAATCAACGGGCTCACCTACTTCTTGTTTACGTCGGTTAAACTTCGCACGTTCGTAGATTATATTTTGTCTCTTTACGAAATAGCCGTCAAACTTGCCTTTCACTACATCAAATTTATTTGAGTCGTCGGTCGTGAGGCCAATTTTCGCCAGTATATCATCACTTTTGCCTTCAATAGAATACAGGTGAATGTATTTACTTGGCTTTCCTCATCTCTTTTACTCAAACCAGAGGCAGAACGAAAGCGATCGAAACTCTTAATCCATTTGATCCACTCGGTGGGCTTCGAGAAGTTGAATTCTTCTGGAGGTGATATGTGGTATGACACAGGATTGATCATCCGTGTTCCGCCGTTTTCACTCGAAGTTTCAGGCATCCTTGATACTTTACACAACAAACTTGTTTAATCCGCCATCTTGGAATACACACTTCAAGAATACCTACATGGTAACGAGGCTTGGTACACAGGGTACCCAACACTACATACATGTTTAGTACAAAATAATATTGTATTATTCTTACTCTGTTGTTGGAATTTTGCATCCGAATTAAACATGCGCGATATTACTCATTGAACTTCTACTAGATGTATTTTTAATCATATCCTGCTATATATTATGATCAGGTATGCAAATTCTTAGGTCATTTATTGTCACGCAACACCTTGCGTTACTCGTATACCACGAACGATAGTTTAGCTTAGTTTATGTATTTGTCAAAAATATTGCTTATAAAAACATTCAAAAACTATATAAAGATGTGAAAGGAGAAACAAACGAAATATAAAATGCATAAAAATACTAACAATTGTAGTAAAAATATTAAGCTAATCAAGAAGTACAGTAAAAAAGAAGTTATTAAAAAAGTTCACTACTATTATTATTATTATTATTATTATTATTATTATTATTATTATTATTATTATTATTATTATTATTATTATTATTATTATTATTATTATTGTTATTGTTATATTTTCAAATTAGTTTACAATTTCTCATTAACATAACCTAAAATAACTCATAAGTGGTTAATTGTTTATTTTTGTGCACATTTTAAACATTTTGTTAACATTAATCAACCAATTTAGCTCTTCATATTTTCGGATTAGTGTCTTAAGATAGCTTTGAGAAACATTTTTAATGCTATTTTAAAATACCAACCAATAGATCAAAACACCAAGTGGGCTCTCCTTGGATAAAAACAGTTTTCCTATTTGTGTCTCAAGTTAGGTTTCTATACATATAATATGCTTGTATTAGAGCGTCATCAGTTTGCTGATGACTAACTGAATTTGTTTCAGCTAGTGTCTATGTATATAATTATGTATTGTGTATGATCTAGGATACATCATAAAATGTTTCAATCCCTCAGAACCCCTTCTGTTCATTAGCCCGAGTAAACGCTCTCAGAGCGTCTAGTTATTGTTTATTTGAGGCACAGCGAAATGATATTTCGCGACTCCATACATTTACTGTGAATACGCAAATTACTAACATCACAAGTGACTTGGGCTCCCTGTGGAATTAATAGAAAATAATTGGTAACATTTTATTATTATTATGATTTGTTACGTCCAGTTGCTTAGCTAATGCTTTATAATAATTTTAAAAGACACAAGTAGACACAAGTAACAAAAACTGGCAAACTTTTTGGGGAAACTTTTGAATTCTTTAGTCGAGCGCTTGGCGAGTGATGCCACTTACAACAATAACACAACTATTTTTATGCGCTGTACCCTGAAAACTTAAAAAAACGGCATGAAATTAGTTTTATATGATAAACGGGTATTAATCCCCATACAATTAAACATACGAATAACACATGGGCGTGCAGAGATTATTTTACCGGGCATGAAATATTGAATTTGAACACAAGAGATAAATTCTATATTTCCAAGCGTCCATGCATTATTCTGTTTATTATACAAACAAAAATAATTATTTGTATGCAAAAAAAATATTTTCACTTGAAAAGTCAAATACGATATTTCTCAGTGGCAGCAATCCCTGTAAACCACCGTAATTTATATAATAAAAGGCATTATTTAGGGCGGATATACAACATAAAATGTATTGCATTGTCCCATAAAGTTCCTAAAATGTCGCTAAAATTTAGCATATCGAAGCAATCTAATGTTTAATGACTGCGAGATCCAAAAAACGTGCTTTAATATAAGATTTAGGATATTTGGATTTTTAATTTAATAACCCATTACGTAAAATATTATTTCAAAGCTAAACGAACTGAAGTAGGAAACGCAAGAAATTAAAATTACATGACTAATATTATGTTTATATAACAAATAACACATATATAAAAATAACGTTAACTTGTAAGTCACTAGAAAGAATAAATACAATCAACTATACAATCAGCTACATCATATTGATGTATAAATTACACCTATATAAAGCAAGACAAAAACATGGTGTACCAAATCCTGTACAAAATGTCTTTTCAAAATTTTCTAAACTACAACGAAAGAATAGAATATGTACTGGCCAATAAGAAATCTTCTATCTCAAAACATAAAAACAAGTGGAAAAAAAATATCATTAGCTTTGAAATGAAGAATCTGGTAAAGTGCGTGTGTGATTGTGCGTATTAGTATTTGGGTTTTTTCTTTTTTTCGTATAATTCTTATAGTCATAGATATATAATAAGAAAAGTTAAACTATAAATTCGTAAAATATGTGTATTGTTGTTGTACGTTGTCGTGAATGTTTTTTTATAATTTAGTTCATTAGAAATGTAAATAATATTAACGTTGTGTAGTTATCTCGTGTGTCACATTTATTATGACATTCTTGAATTGTTAATAATGATGTGTGTGTGTGTTCTTTGTTAATTCTCAATAAAAAAAAATTAACATTAGCAAGCGTTTATCATTATACATGTGCGATAAATTGAGCTTACATATCTGTTTTTGCTGAAGTATGTTTGTCTTCGGTTAGAAATTCCCCACCATTATCATTCATGATCTATACCATCACCACCGTGGCCTTAGTTTATCTGTTTCTTAATTTATTCATTTAGCCAGTATCACTGTACAAAACATCTTTTCAAATTTTAATTTTAATGACGTCTTAAGAAGTAGTAACGTCAGCAATCGCTAATCAAAGAAACACGAGTGTAAGGTGGAATATGACAAGCTGAGCGAATCGTCTAGTAACACGTAGCCTAATACGTCACAATGACGTCATATTATTATTCTGTTTTCTTGAAGAAGAAAACAATGGAGGCGTGCTAAGTTCAGCTATAAAGTATGCATGGATTGACAGAATGCTGTTAAAAATAGAAAAAAAAATTATGATAAAATAATAGAATAGAATAAAATTAACAAGATAAAGTAAAAATGAAAAGAAAAGAAAACAATATTGTATAATATTGTCGATCAATGAATTGTTCATGTATCTTTGTTTAGAAACAAATGATTTTTATACCGTCGCTATTATCATTGAAAAATTCGCAGTCGGTGATCACAGCATGGAAACCAAAACTATCAAAACGAAGAAGGTACAGAAAAAGGTTGAATGTAAATTGAAGAGGCTTGAATGATGAAGATCTAGACTACGTAACCCATTTATAATATTATTATTACTATTATAATTATGGTACTTACTTTCTATCGAGAAAACTCTCGCCTTTTCCGCACTTCAGATTGTGGTGATATTTTTTGAGTTTTCACTTTTAAATGGCCCATATTCATTTTGATTATTCTAACTTCAATCTGATTCAAATAAACTCAATAACATTCATTTCCTGTCCATCAAATACACCTTTTATTTTCAAAATAATTGAATTTCGCACTCTATATTTAATTGAACACCGACAAAGTGTACACAACCAGCAAGTTATTCCACGCTTTTATATACAGCTTGTGGGAAATGGTCACCTTTCCACGACCAGTCCGGACATGAAACCTCTTTGAATGTGTCACTAATATATAAATTTCCTTACTTAAATGGGTCTGTCGTCTTAACAACTTTCATGTTTGTTTAGGTTGTAATAAATGGTGTATACTTTACTAAAAGAAATTTTCTTTCGTTTTAATGATCCGAGATAAATGAAAAACTATATTTGAAACTACACTACACAAACCGTAAATCCAAGCTAATAAAAATGAGCACTTTGTCAAAGTGAAAAATCAATGCTAAACATCTTTGTTTTATTACTCTTACTCAAATGCTTATTTCTGTTTTTCTCAGTTTAAATTAAAAATTACATTTAATATATTAATAACAGTGGTTTACGGGGATTTCGGCCACTGAGAAATATCGTATTTGAACACATGTAAAAATACGATAACTTTTCATGTGAAAATGTCAGTTATTGCATAAAAATATTTTTTGTTTTTAGAATAAACAGAAAAATACATGGACGCTTGGAGATAAAGACTTGATCTTCTCTTGATCGAATTCGATATTTCATTCGTTCGCTGCATTCGTGAGGTAGCGAATTTGAACATTCGAAGATAAATTCCATATCTCCGCGCGGCCATGTTATATTTTCTATTGGATTTTTCTTGTAAAAAACTCATTTCATTAATGTTTTATGAACTATATCACATGTCTGTGATATAAACTGATATAAACAGTCACGCTGGGAGCTGTAGAGCAAAAGAGAAGTCTTCAAGAAAAACGAGGCGTAACTGTGAGTTTTTTGGGCTTTTTGAGTGCTCTACAGCACGGTAGCCTTCAAACTAGAGCGCGTGCAAGTAGTAGTAAGGAAAAGAATAACACCACAAATATATAAGCACTAAAATCACAAATTAGCTTACGTTACCATCGCTTACTCGCACAAGCTAAAAGTTAAAACAAAGTTTGGGTTCCGATCAAAGAAGAAGTTATTGTCCATATATATGCAAGTCGGCTAGTATTTTGTAAGACTGTCATGAGCGCCCTCCGGCTAATAGTCTATCGATAGGTGCCAATACAAGCTGTGTAAGCAAAGAAATATTCCAGGCTAATTCTGGAGATTGTTACTGACTATAGTATATCAAATATAAATCCTTATCGCAAATCGAGCCAATTCAACAAAATAATTGAATTGTTTGGTTTTCCAAATCAAGCTTCAAAGAGATATTAATTCTACTTCAAAAACTAGTTTTCATGAGTCACGTGATGAAACTAATAATGATCGTAGTAGGCACTAGTACTATGATCAGCTGTGCTTGTGGTGTAATCATGAAACAAAGAACGACATTTCTCGCGAAGCAACTGATCATATGCAAATGCCCGTCAAGCCTCACTTGGACTTAATAAAACAAAAGCACTGTTTTCAATCAGTCAGAGCAAGGTTTACCGAGCAATAATTTCGGTTGCTGAACAAACATAACAGCTGTCTTGAACCATTTTTTTTATCGCTGTCTTCTTTAAAAAACGGGTGTTGTTCTTTTCATAAGCAGCGAGAGGATCTCTGACTGTCGAATTTGAAAACATCTTGGGCTTAACCTAGGATCAATTTCCGTTCTAGTTTTTGCCTGTCTTTCGGTATATTGGAGGTATATTTGGACTTGAATTATCGTCGATAAACGAAAAGGACGAAAAATTCAACGTTGTTAGCAAACGTTGTAAGTAGGGATAGTTTTCGCCAGAAATGAAGTTCAGTATATTGGACGCATTATTTTTCTCCCACGTGATAAAGAGCGTACGTGGCTTCTAATTGGACGCTTTTCTCACACGAGAAAAAACGATACGCGTTTGGCTTAGAACAATGAAGGAACGAAATATATTGAGTAGATTTTTTACCAGTAAATCTCGATATGTATATGATAAAAGTAATTACTCTAAATATACCTGTGAATTTTTTTTTTTTTTCCAAATAAATTGACAACCAACATTATATTTGTTTTTAAAAGAAAAGGAAGACAAGGTTATGGAAAAAGAGCGTTTGACTGACATTTTTTTACCCCGTTCTGTTTCTATAATTGTAAAAGTTGCATTCTGATTCATCTCTAGGGATCAGTCTATGATATTTTTTAAGGCTATGATTTAGCATCCTTTGAACTAATATTGTTCTTACTAATATTGCCCTATTATTGCTAACGCTTGGACGTGATGTTGTACATCCGGGAATAATAGGTTTACCGATGAGTATTTGTGTGGTGAAATGAAAAGACTTCAATTTCCTAAAAAAGAAATAATTTTACATATACAGTAATTTATATATATATAGCTCCTATTTCAGCTCTTTTTGGATATTTACTTTTCACTGTCGTTATCATTATCACTATTATTTTATTATTATCATTACATCCACATACCTACATAAATGTTTTGTGTTTTTGGGACGTTTTTCATTCCACTTTAAATATTTGAATTGGGCTGTTTTTGTGCGTGCGTGTGTGGGAATAATCATCACATTAAGGGATTATTCATAATTTGATTTAAAGCCAGCCCAACCCAATGAGAGAAATATTGGCCTGACTTCCTAGAAGCCTTATGTTGATCTTCCTTTACTCTTTATAAATCGATCATAGATTTTAGTCTTTTCAAATCATAATAAGATTGAAAATAGAGTGATTGTTGCGAATTCGTTCGACAGTAATCCGTAATTCTCGGGCTAGGCCGCTACTATAACCGTACAACGTACGGATGATTTGTTTTATTTGGTGATTTGTTCTTCCATATATACAATCAGCTTAAGGTTTACTAACGATCAGATGTGAGATATAATATTGAATGTTGCGTAGGTTCCTACTTTTCCTACCTTTGGAAAATGAGTCACAAAAAAACTAAACAATAAAATCTTACAATAGTCTAATTTACCAAGCTTTCGAGCAACTTGCTCTTCATCTGGGTAGACATATAAATAATGTTCTAAAAAAGGAACCTACTGTTAACTGTCTTTGTTAAAAGTGATTTATTGACCCAATAAATTTTATATGGTATGACAGCTCATAAAAATCGAAGAAAAGAGCTGGTCTTAAAAATAATGACTGGTCATATTTATCACAAGGAGATTTTAAAAGATATTCAGTCACAAGAGGAGGCTAGTGCAGAGAAATACGAAAACTCAATTTTCTAAAGTTCTTGAAACGTCGGCCTTCGATCGGCTATTTGTATATAAACATACAAATAGAATAATACAAAAATATATTTCGTAACACAGATATATATGTTCTCTTTTGATTTAGGTAATAGATTTCATTTCAAGAATGCTGTTCCAAGACTCCTATGTTATACGTCATGCATGATTATGTGTATTCAAAACATTTCTGCTCATTGTAGGAAACAAGGAAAACATTGCATGGCCGTACAAAAACGGGGTGGCCAACTATTATTTAAATATTTGAGGATCTTAAATACTAGCTTTTTAACGTTAAAAACTGCTTTGATGTTTTACAATTGAAAATCGTTATAGAATAAGGCTGATTAAAGACATGTAATTACCATTGGGATTCAAGATCAATGAGCAGCAAACAACAAAGGAACACATGCTTTCTAAAATATAATTTTTTTTCACCTAGGTCATTGTTTTTTTTTTGGAAAGTCCCCAAATACAGAGAAACGTACCAAAAATAATATCTAAAATAATATCAAAGCCAGTATTAAAATGAATTATTCCCACATTAGTTTTTAACTTTTGTTATAAATAGTGATACTTAAACAAATAATATTAAAATTAAAGAATTATTTGATTCATTTTTCCTAAAAATATTAAAATTCTTACTTTTGTTTAGTGGAATTTATACTGTTCCAATCCTAACCATTTAATTGGGTAGGAGTTTCATAAGGAATGATGCTTGTCAATTCCATGTGCGACGGGCTCTAGACTTCCTTACACACTTGCATGCATAGAGCTAAAGGTCTATCCGAATGTACCACTATCCTAAATACCGCTCTTGACACCACTCACAGCTCGTCAAAACAACTGACAACTAGGACTCATTAGTATGAGTCTATCGTCAAACGGTTGCCTAGGAACACTCACATGACAAGCCGCACGTCAAGAAGTCGTCAATTTTGTCAATGAAGTGAGTGCCGAGTAGATTAATCTCATTGAAATAACAACGCGAATTTTGATCCTCCAAATGGAATGATATGTTTACGTATGTACTTGATATTTTTCCGGTCGCTAAAGAAACCTAGGACCTAACTTCTAATTATTACAAGCATTGCCGGTGGAAAATCATCTGAATGATTATGAATATTAAGCTTGGGGGGCTTACGCACACCCTATCTTTAACTTTCTCTCGCTTAAATGTCCTTTTTTATTGTCTATTTTGATATGTATTTGATGTTTTTATAAGAATTGAATATTCAATATCACTTGTATTAAGCAAGAAGACAGTATTTGATATGATTGACATCAATTAATGAATGAATAAAAAATATTAGAGAGTATTATTTCGCAATGGTTTTCACTGTACTAATACAGCGATAGAAGTCCAAACAAGTAATCTCAACATATGAAAAGTGTTTTTCTTTTCCAGTATTGTTTTGTTTTTATAATCTGGCTCAATTTACACTTACAGTGAAATAAGATGACGTTGAACAATGCTGAAGAACTATTAATTTGAATGATAAAGAATTTGTGAGCGATTTAAAGTAGCTCTGAGTGAGCGCTCCAATGTAAACATGGTTACCACAAGCTATAACAAACTAGGGAGATGCAGGTTGTACATACCCTTTATATATTTAACAATGTTCAATCTACAGAGAATATCTATATATTCATATAAATACTACATTGTCTTATATTCTCGGCCAGTTATGTTTATTTTAACTTTTAGCTTTGTTGTCAATGATTTGCCTAAAAAAGAACTGATTTGTTTAGATGAGATTCTTTTTGCCACCTTTCTCGACCACCATGAGAAAAAGCAACACACAAAAAAACAGTAAAAATTGAAGAAAAACAGTATCAAAGGAACAGGTTATGTTATGAAACTATCTTGTTAATTATACCCTACCTTATGTTTCTAAAAGGGGTAAGCCATGCTGCAATTAAGGACAAGCTCTGGTTCAGTACGTAGGATAATTCATAAGTAGAAGGTTTTGCATTGCAAGGCATTATTTATTAAAGGGCTGTTGGTACACGCTGGTATCACGGTTGAAAACGAAGCCAAATCACATATGAAGATTAGAGGATTTTGGCTGGGATGTGATGTCATAAGGAGACAAGATATCGGCAGCTTTTTGAAATGCGGTTAATAAAAGAACTCTTCTAGTAATGGAAATACTAATAAGATTTTTGAAAAGAACAAAAGAATGGACGCATGAAAACAATGGAACAAATACAACAATGCAGCGACAGCAAAACTAATGATGATAAATAAGAAATAAAGCAATAATGTGAATAGTAATTATTTTGATGATGATTACTAAGTAACAGAAAAAATATTAAGGATAATACTGTGGATTTGATCAGCTTTCCCGTTCCAAAATGGCTCTTTATCTGCTTACACGTTTCAAATGGCTTAATTATATACAATTTAGAATCGATAAAAAACAATATGAATATAACCCAATTTTAAGTCTTCAAGTCTGCTGTTTTGCCGGGAGTTGAGAATAGGTTTAGTGTTCAACAATTTCTGTTTCTTGCATGCTTGTTCGAATTACATTTGGCGCAAGACTACACTGAATAATTTTGCAGCTGAGTCATGAAATAATGATGTTGGCATTGTTGATGAAGTTGATGATGATGCTCAACGGCCGCTAACTAGTGCGACGCTATTAAGCTACAGGCAGCTCCAATTGAGCAAGACTCTATCTTATTTACAAATGAAAGAAAGATTTATCAACCCTACAGCCCTCCTGACCAATCAAACAAACCAGAACAAGATATAGCAAAACAAAAACACACGTTAAAACATTTCACGGCACTATTACAATAATATATATCAAATTAAATGAAAATCAGAATAAAACAAAATAATCATAAATTTAACTACCGTAAATCATTTGTTTTCGAAATCTTTAGTTATTTGTTTTGTATAGTAGTAGTCTATTATTTTTTGTAAAGATCAAATAGTGAACAAAATATATAGAAAAAGAGTAACCGACAAGCAAAGATATCTAAATCTCCTGCAGTAGTCGTTTGGATGCACTCCTTATTAAATCCAATTAAACGAGCAAGAAGCCAGGAAATGTACACGTGATTTTTAAAATAGAAACAGATAGCTGGTTGAAAGGCAGGTAAATTGAAAACAATATCAACAAAACTATTATGTGATGGATAGTAATTAAATAAATGTCCAAAGGATTAACAACCTTCAATTCCCCAAACTATTCACTCTGTTGAATGGCACAATATAGAGATCCGACTTATTAAAGGCTTAAGGTCCAAACAACAACGACAAACATAAGAACCAAGTACTAATGGACACTAGTTTCAAAAATAGCAGTTTATATATACATTATATATATATATACAATTAGACCAACAAATCACCATGACAATACATGTAGTTCATTACAAGATTGAAAGCAGAATAATCTCAACGCGTATACAGATTTTTTTTAAATTAAACAACGCTGACTTTCCTAATAATTTCAAAAATAGCAGTTTATATATACATTATATATATATATATACAATTAGACCAACAAATCACCATGACAATACATGTAGTTCATTACAAGATTGAAAGCAGAATATTCTCAACGCGTACACAGATTTTTTTTAAATTAAACAACGCTGACTTTCCTAATAATTTGCAATCTTGACGGGGGGAAAATGATCATTTCACTTTTATTTCACGTGGTTTTAACTATTGACCCATAATCCTCTTCGGTTTTCTTGGAATGGTCAATTGCTTCGGGCATGCATAACATTATTTGAAACATGTAGTAAAGTTAATGTTATCTGCGTAAAGAATGGTGATTTCTAAGGCTAATTGATGAGAAGTGGCTTTTAAATTAAATCAACATCCATAGCAAGAAATGCTCACAATTTTAAAACAAAAATACTTTTTGAAACAAAAATACAAAAATACAATTTTAAAACAAAAATACTTTTTTGAGACGTACGTTTATAAATTTGTGATCATAAAATGCATTAACATCATCCTCAAAGATCGTTAATGAAAAGATTTGTTCATGAATAGCGTCAATGAAGTATATACATGCTTTCAAGTTATGAAAGGATTAAACTTACCGTGAGAAATGCGAAGGTCAGTTGCTTTTTCTTACTTTAAACCTTGTAATGTCATGTGAATGGAAACAATTCAGAATAAAGTGGTGTTTTAAATCGTAACTTTAGGTGTACTTCTATGGGTTTTTTTCCAATTGGTTAAAAGCAAACTCTCAATTCTGATTGGCTAAAAGGTGCTCGTGCATGTGCCAAAACCTCCCGTATTCTACACCATTTAAATGCCAACATGTTTTTTTTCCTTGCTACAGGAAGAGATTTATGCCAGTCATTTTATTGTCTCCAAACCAAAGAACGATTTTCCTATGTTTTTCTTCTAATTTCCTCTTATATCATGTTTATTTGTATAAAATGATACAAAGTTTTGACAAAAAAGATACCTTTAAGATATTTTTAATGAACAGCATTTAAATAACAGTTTTGTAGCAAAACGACCATTGATGTCCACCTTAACCCTTTTGTCTTCAAATAAAAGGAAAGCTCAGGCTTAGACAGTCGCCTTTAAGGCTGTAGCGCTTCTCATCACCGTAAGATGGTACCATTAAAATGAAAAAAAGACGCAACTTTGAACTACCGACACATGCTGTACTATATTACACTTTTGATCATGGAAAAGGAAACATTTAAAACGAGCGGTAGAAAGAAAGGGGTTTTGTACAAATATACTCTATGTATACCCCATATCGATAGGCATTCATATATGGCATTCATATCGGGTAGATTTAGAGTAAACCAAAAGAAAGGGCATATATATATAAAATGAATAGGAAATTTAGAAGTAGCTAAAATATATTAAAGAAAAAGAAAAATTACTCGCAACAATATAGATTTGATCACAAATCTCACAATTTTCATACAAAAAACCGTGTTTTAGGCTAAGAATATTTTCAATATCAACAAGCTGAGACAACAATAAATATTGTTTGTATGTAAAATAAATAGTTCTTTTTTTATTTTCTAATTCACAACTATTTTGAAGATTGTTGTTCAATTCGAAAGCTATTCGGCTGCTTTTGTTCATCTTTGCAAATTGAGTTGTTTACAAATTCAAGCCGAAAACATCAGTCCGGGCAATTTATATTTGTGTCGGTTTAGCTATATATTGTTAGGTTATATTAAGTGTAGTTTTAGGTGCTGAATGAACCACTGACAACACTCAAAATAGCAGAATTTATACTATTGCAAGAAAGTAAAAACTATTATTAGTTATAAGACTAATAAGGTTCTATATAGGTCATTTCATATACTGTCTATAGAAAAAGTTTATTCATCAGATAAAGTCAAAAGATTCTATAATACATCACAAGTTGTTTTAGCATGTCAGTTATCTAGTGTTGGGAAGCTAAGAATACCCGATACCCGTTGTTCTCAGTCTAGTTGTTTATCGAGTACCAATCGAGTAGTAGAAAGCATCATGACAAGCAATACACATCTAGTCATTTTCTCCACATAACAATGAATATCATATACACAGGTTTATAACAAATCTATAATACAAATGCAACTTTAAATTGGCGCTGTTTTTTCTTCTTATTTAGTATATATACTAGTGACACAAAAGTACAGTTTCTAATTAACTTGATACGTACATATGTTTGCTCATGTTTTTGCTTTCAATAAAGTGATCAGATGACTGCGATAGCCGATTTTATTTTTACATCGCTTCGGTTTTCTTTGTTGGTTTTATTTATACATATCGCCTGACCTAATTCCCATATTATGACTGAGCAATCCAAATATAATGCAAATTGTAACGATAATTATATAATTATTCTATTTTAATGCACGAAGTATCTTATCAATTGGAAGGCGAATAGACTAGAATACTTTAAAAAATGATATTGCGAGATTAAAACTTAATTACTACGGATCAAAACCCTCTCTCTCTCTCTCTCTCTCTCTCTCTCTCTCTCTCTCTCTCTCTCTCTCTCTCTCTCTCTCTCTCTCTCTCTCTCTCTCTCTCTCTCTCTCTCTCTCTCTCTCTCTCTCTCTCTCTCTCTCTCTCTCTCTCTCTCTCTCTCTCTCTCTCTCTCTCTCTCTCTCTCTCTCTCTCTCTCTCTCTCTCTCTCTCTCTCTCTCTCTCTCTCTTTCCTCCCTCCCCCGTCCCCTCTCATACACACACACATACAAGTCAAAATGAAGACCTTCCGAAAGGAGATGTCTCTCATTATTACTGTATAAACCTTCACTCCGTTTGCTGCTGCTCCTTAAATATCTCTGCTTATCCCGGCTAAATGTGTCAAATTGCAACTCGTATCCTCGGATTTATCAAGTACGTTTTGTGCTTTCATACGCTGATAAACAGATAAAAACCGAACAACCTTTGAACGAATTTAATTCGAAAGCAAATTAGTCCAAATACAATCGAAAGTCTTTTATAAAAGCGATGTTACACGGAACGATTCGCAACGATGATTTTTCGCGCAGTTCATCAAAAGGCGTATTTGGTCGTTTCTATGGAAACAGTCCAATTTTCGTATTTTTTTCAGACCGGGAAATTCATAACAACTTATGAAGTACTGCAATAAATATTTTGTTAAAGCTTTGTCTTGTCATACCTGCAATGTGTTTTTAGACAGTTTAGTGTGTGTTTTCGTTCATTTAATAATGAGAGATTTGGCGATAAAATATTTGCGATTTAAAGTTGTACATCGCTAAGGAAAAATCCCATATAATAAACGATAATATAATAAAAAATACCACACTAGAAATCTATGGTTTTGGACATCCTGTGTTATTTAACGGCTCGTTCGAAGTTCAATATGGATAACGTTCAAATATTGTCCCGTTTGAAATATTTTTTCATTAGTTAGTAATAAATAACGTTTTCGAAAATTTAAGATTATGAGTTTAGGAAGGTTTCTGTGTGGTTTTCTTAGGTTTTGGGCCATTTAAGGAGGTGTTGTGAATTTTACCAGTCGTCGGCGTGTCAACAGAATCTATTGACTCACCGGTGACCGTTGACTCGACGTTCATGACTGAATACGCCATTCTCAAAACCTCCTTAAATGGCCCCCAAAACCCAAGAAAACCACACAGAAACGTTTCTAAACTCATACTATATTATCGAAAAAAAATTTACTGACTAAAGAAAAGTTTCAAACAGCACGATATTTGAACGTTCAGGCCATATTGAACTTCGAACGAACCGTTAAATAGCACAGGAAGCTCAAAGCCACAAATTTCTAGTGTGGTAACTTGCTGTGGCCTGTATTGTAAAATGTCAGACCTCGATCTTTTTTGTCTTCTGTCAAGCCCTCGGTCTGATCATTTTCTCGTACAGACCTAACCCTCGGTTAATAACCTCTTTTGGGGTTCTGGGGGACGCATTCTTGTTTGATTACTGTAAACTACCTCACTAAACAATCTTGCCAAACTATAAATGCTGCGTTCCAGGTTGTTCTAATAGCCATGGAAACAAACCTCTTGGCTTCAAGTTTTACTGCATCCCTAATAGAAAGATCCAGAACTGCGAAAAAAATACGATATTTTGTTGAGGAATGATTCCTTAAAGGCTGACTCGTGAATGACTCGTATCTGTTCAGACGGAATCTGGTCAACTCGCCCGATGGCCCACTCGCATTTATATTTATTCTAGGTTCTAGCAAATATAAAACGTTTATGAAAAGCGAATTAAAGAAACCTTTTACTCGACGGGCGTAGTTATCGAGTTAGAAAATGGGCTTATTTCGTGTTTTTCTTTTCGTTTTTGCTGTAAGAACGGTCTATAACAGGAGTTACCGCGCAGAGCAAACAGTCTCACGACGTTGACGAAGCGTAAACCGAAAACAAAAACGCTTTTCTATAGACTATAAACCATGCTCGTGAGAGCTCATGACATCATTCGGACATTTTCGGAATCTCTCGCATGATTTATAATTTATTTATTTTTTTGATTGCATTACGTCGACCCTACTTACTTATGTTGATGACATTTGTATTTAGCAGCTTAAAATTTGCAAGTTTGTGTCCAAACTAAGGCTATTTTTTAAACATTTAGGCATTTTTAGCCATCATATTTGGATCCTTAAATTGAACAATTAAAACTATACTTGTCTTGGTTTTTCTCTCAATGATTACATTGGAGTTAGTAAGTGACATCTGCGAAGTCCATGCATGGAAGTTGTGCAAAGATTTTATTCTGCGGAATTATATCGATTTATCTGATTTCTACCCTCAGGTAATAGCATTTAATCGCAAAAATAATTATTTCAACCCCGTCTTAGGCTTTTGTAACAACAATAAAAGCCATCCTTGTTTATGAATACGGTCAATATTTTCATTTGATGTCGATATAACTAGCAGAGTAAAAACAAATGCCTGTAAATAATCGCCGTTGTAAATCCTATCTCTGTAGTTATCTTCTTTTAGGTATCATATATTAACATAATCAAGATGGTTGGAATGGCTGAAATGCACTATAATTTTTCGATTTAGATCAATTCATATTTGATATTAAAACAATTCTATCAATAAATTTCGCCATTTGTTTGCGAAATGTCATATAAAATCAATGAATTTGTCGTAACTAAGTCCGCCATTTTCGATCGCCATATTGAAAAAAGATATCATCTAACTGTTTAATCATTAGAAGATATTTTCCGTATTTTCCGATATTTTTCTATTCTCTGTTAGAAGCACGCGGGATTGTTGAGAGAACACGAGAAAGATTTTGAATCACGCGCTGTGCATTTTTGACAACTTAGGTGTGAAATTTCACACCTTCCAATACTTTTTAGCGGGGAAATTATATGTAGTACCTGGTTATGTAATAATCATTAATACATTATTAATACATTTTAAGTAATTGGCCTTTACCTAAACGAGCAAAGGACTAGTTACAATTTTCCAAATTAATCTAATCATATCATCAGTCCTGATGGTTATCAAATTTGATAACCACAACATTGCAGCTAAAAGGATTATGACGTCATCATTCCGGTGTTGAACAAATTTCGCAGTAAGATTGTATTTATTGAGTTTTTATTGTCTTTCCAAAATGTTTTTGCGAGATTATTTTATACTACGTGGAAGATAATCATCTTAAGTACAGTCTCAGCATGTTTCCGGAGTGTTAGAGCGAAATGATGGTGAACGGTGAGTAAATTTCTTAACTACACTGGTACTTCAAAGCTTCAATTCAAACCCCGGTTTCCCAAATACTTGTTTTGTTTTATTGTCGAATGATTTTTTTGGTTCTACGAAAAAAATATAGGGGTATTCAGGAGATATTCTTCTCTGATCATTGTGTGAAATCTCAACATGGGCCGGTCTATAGAACGCTGGGCCGCTTTGATTTTGTGTATGAGTGTATCTATTCCAGCTCATCACCCCATACTAGGCATACTGTTTACATTCAAGAAACGTTGCTCGATTGCTCGATAAATAGGCATGTTGTAAAACCTTGACTGGACTGGACTGAGAAAACCTGGACTGGACTGAGAAAACCTGGACTGTTGTAAAACCTGGACTGAGAAAACCTGGACTGAGAAAACCTGGACTGTTGTAAAACCTGGACTGAGAAAACCTAGACTGAGAAAACCTGGGCTGTTGTAAAACCTGGACTATTGTAAAACCTGGACTGAGAAAACCTGGACTGAGAAAATAATAATAATAAACAATAATAAATAATAACAATAACAATAATAAACATCGCAAAAAGCCTTTTATAAACTCAAATTAAACATGTAACTTCTCGTCATCGGCAAGAAGAATCTACCCTATCTTTAATTTCTTGGTCGAAGGAGGCTTCAAGATGGCTGATTCTCGTGTAGTAAGTGTTGAATTATTCATTATTGAATCCTGCCTAATTTAAACGCCAACTCTTCCATCCGTTTTCAAGATTAGCAGTGAATTAAAGTTGTACATGCTTTCTCTTCATTGAAGTTAATATTTGAATCAAATGCCAAGTTCATCGTGAAATATAAGAGCTAGAAGACGAAAGGACTATTTCCAGTCGTACTTAGCTTTTTTTCGTTTCATATAAGAATTACATACTTATTATAGTATTGAGCCGTATTGTACGAAACCGATTTTTTCACAAATTTCGGATAAACATTAAACCATTGTAGAACTCCTAGCTTCTTCTAATAGACCAGTCTAGCGAACTTATTTGCGCTCTGCTAGTTTCAATAGTGCGTAAAATATGTCGACATTTGTATAAAACTCGTGGGTTTTCAAAGTATTTTATAATTCCGGCCTTACTTTTTCACGGGCTAACACAGAATAAGTGAATATACTAAGCGGTTTCGAGGCTAATACAGCATAAAAAGATCTCGAGTATTCCCTGCACCATTCAAATATTTCGTAAGATAAACTTAAAGGCCCTCTTGCATCCAAGGTGCATTGCAGCCGTTTGTTTATGTTTTGAAAATATCTATTGTTAAAAGTCGCTCTCTAATTGGCTAGAAAACCGATCCCGCAGTACGGGCTACTCACGGGTTTTTCAGGTTGTTCGATTCAGGCTGTCAAGTTCGAAGACTTCGAAGTGTTTGTCGTTTCGTGTACTAAAAAAATTATATTATGCATGGAATCCGAAACGTTAATGTTCATGGATATTACTGCAGAAGGTCAGGATGACGACGTGAATGCATACGGTTCAAAAAATGATTACATAAACATCAATACATTCAAGAATATTCCTTTTTAAGCTTGTGTTCATAAATTTGTGAAATATGCAACACTTAGCGTCACTAGACACAAAAGTTAAGACGATAGACGTGATTTCTTTATTTTTATGGAATTTCTAAAACGTTTTTAGAATTAACTGATCAAAGTCCTTCTTTTTTTTATATACATTCCTATTAGTGTCTCAGGATAGCTTTGTATAATATGAAACATTTGTAATGCTGTTTTGAGAGTCATAATTATAGGTCTGAATTATCTTTACTGCACGTCCATGGATATGGATATCTAGCCCATCAAGTACACGCTTAAAGAGCGTCTAGTTTCTTTAAATCCATTAATTGCATCTTTTAGAATAAAAACACATTTTTTTAATAAGCTTATCAAGTAGTTTATGATGAGTGCTATCCATTTGGCAACTATTGGTTTGAGCTCGCCGCTCTTTATAAAATCGGAGTGTACCGGTAGTCAATTTCTCTAAACAAATTAAATGAATCCAGCGGCTCTATTCCATTTACACTGATAATCTAGCTTTGTTGAGATGCCTTAATACATTTTACGTAAAATTGTATCGTCACATGTTTACTAGAAAACTCCGTGACCGGCTGTCAAAGTTTTTATTATAAGCATGGTAGCAGCTATTTTGCATAATGAAAATTAAAAAAGTCGTACACAACATCAATAAAATGTAAGATAACACGAAGACGATTGGCCGGAAAGTTATTTCTTTTAAGCATAAATTGAAGCATATTTTAGTAAAGACGAAAGCAAGTAATATCTGAACAGAGATAGGGGAGAATGAATATCCATATTTTGGCTCAAATACTCGAAGCTAGAAATGGACGGTATTTCTTGCGAGACGAAAACAAGTAGAAATATTTCTTATTTTTCATATGCTACGTCCACAATTGGTATTCGACTGTTTTATTCGATTTTATTTCCAAATTGAAAGCAAATTGGCATATTTAACAATATATTAAAACATAATAATAATTATTTAATTATTTTAAGTATCAAAAGAAATATTAAAAAGAACAAGAAAACAAACGGCTCGAAAAAGCCCCTTAAGCTACAATTAGTAAATCGTTGTCTTGCGACATGTCTTAAATCTCCTACTCAGCTGCAGGATTTTAGATGGAATTACACACTTTTCGAGCATTTGCAGGTTATGGTGGCTACATCATGACATGCGATACGCGCATCGTCACAAAAAAAAAGAAAAAGAAAGATGTTTATTATATTAACATTTCTCAACTTACCAAGGACTCACTCAATACAAAACAACGTATCACACGCTATCCAGGATAATGCTGCACAATGAAGAATCTAAAACTGGAGTATTCATAATACCAATCAAAATCAGCTGAAACTATTTATCTACTTTTTCGCATGCGCTTGTACTTTAACAACTTATAATTATTTATCGCTTACTGATACTTTCTAAACAAATAGTCGTACTGTGGTGTTATGCTTATAGCTTAAAATTATGGGAGATAATATTCATGTCATTTTAGCCATTATCGCCAACGACAACAACTTAAAAAAATACCACAAAACCCGACTACTTTGTGGAAAAAATGTCCAAGTAAACAATAATTTTATCATCACCACAAAATGCACTAATAGGGTCTCAAGGTGTTTTACTTTAAAGTGAGCTATATTCATTTTTAGGGTATTATCGCGAAAGTGATATAAATTCACAAAGTTCTAGTTACGGCACTTTAAGAGAATATTCCTTTTGGAAGTTGTTTTTCAACGTTGATTAAATTAAACGTGAAATAAAATGAACTACGTTATCATGTTAAAATACAAATTGTTTTGACTCTGGCCTGATTTTGGTTAAATTTATAGATCGAAACGTCTGAATAAATTTAACCAAAATCAGGCCAGAGTCAAACCAATTTGTATTTTAATATGAATCCTGGCTGCAAATTCAACATTTTTACGTTATCATGTTATTGGACGGTTTTCACTGAACTGGTAATACAATGACGGTATGTTAACTTTTTACTCATGTAAGTGGTGTAGTAAACGAATGCACATAACGTTATATTCACCCACCTTTGAATGGAAACGCCGGGATAAAACACTGTCTTTATCTAGCTTGCCGTATGTTTGAAACCATCTGTTAATAACAGAGAAGGACTGGAAATATAAGAGCCACGTCATACTAATTTCAATATATAAATATGCATGAATGTATTCAATTATCCCAAATGAACTGATATGATTGCTTTGATTCAAATAATTAAATACTTCTAATGTTCTTGTATGCAATCATCCTCGATCCTGTCCCTTTCTGTAAATATATCAATTACGAATGCGTTGTAATTGTCTGCAATTTATCAATCTTGAATATAGAGGGATTTAATAAGGTTCTAATTGAGATTCTGCCATATAATAAATTGTTTCGATCGTTCTGATTTTTTTTTACCACTGGTAAGTCTTAGAACTGACATAGCCAGTAAAACCGAACGAAAAGGGGAGGGCTTTAGTATGAATATTGTATAAAGCATAAATAGATGCCAATGAAATGCATTGTCTTTTGTCAAATATGATTGGCTTACAGAACTACTAGTAATATTTCACTGATAAACATTGCTTAACGAATAAGTAAAGGCCCGTTCACACGAGCGATTTTTTGCGGCGATTTGAGGTGCGATTTTACAGCGATTTTACGGCGATGTATACGCGCGTGTGAACAACGTACCGGCGATTTTACTGTGGCTTTTCAGCTTTTCAGTATAAACTTTTGCTACAAGTTTCTGCGAGTTTTATGAAAAAATGATCATTTTTAATTTGATCTTCCTCATCTTTCCATGACGGAAAGTAGCTTCACATTTCCTATTGGGGGACTCCTAGTTCTAATTTTCAGAAATCGTAGCTGAATCGCGGTCAAATTTGAACATGTTCAAAACACCTGCGATATCGCGGCGACGTAAATTTCCAAAATCGCAGTAAAATCGCCACGAAAATCGCACCTCAAATCGCCGCAAAAATCGCTCGTGTGAACAGGCCTTTAGAAAGAAAGATTTACTATAAAAGAAATGTCTATTGAAATACCAGCAGTGATGTACTAGGTCGCTTACTTTAGTGGACAGGCCATGTAAACAATGCCATAAAATCCGTAGTTTAAACATAAGAAGTAAGCATACATATTGTTATATACCAACTGTCAAAGTTCATTTTTCTCGCACTTTGATTGGACGAGAGGGTATCACGTGAACGTGAACAAATTTGGATGTTTCCGCTGTAACGACTCTCAGCGGGCAACAATATGTTATTTACCGGGAAATAACGAAACCGGAAGTCGTTTACCGGTAGCCTGCGTAGCGGCTCTCTAGGAGACTGGGGAGAGAGAAAGGAGCTCTCCTTCCTTTCCCCTCCCCCTCCCCTTCTCCTCTCCCCAATTCCCTAAGAGCCGCTACGCAGGCTATTTACTGGAAGTCGATTGAGTAAAAAGCGGGAAAATCCCAGCACAGCGCGCGCGTTTCAAAATCGTTGAACCAGAAAGACAACATGGAGGAAAGTAAGAGATTTGCAAGCAAAACAGAGAAACATCAGCGGTCTCGGGACCACAAAACATACTGTTTCCCGAGGTTTCAGTCTATAAGTGATAAATCATAGTATAAGCGTAATATTTATCAATTCAAAACATACATTAGTGAACTTAGGTAAGTAGTTGCTAGTTCTTTTGGTTTGATGAGAATTGCCGCATTAAAAGAATCCAACTTTCTTGTCGTATAAATACCATTTGGCTGACTTATAAGGTTTCTCAACATCATCGAACCCAAAACCAAACAATGAATTGAAAGACCGACATATTCAACAACATTTAAGAGTTGTCGCCGTTACGTTAGAAACCATCTCTGGCTTAGACGCGTTGTTTTTCTGAAATCATCTTTTAAACGTTAAAATTCTTATTAAAAAGACGCTAAAAACGTTTTTGTGCATGGAATAATTTGAGAACGGCGAGATACGTTTTGTCGATGAGTTTTAGTTGTCAATTAATCGCTAGACTGCCAACCAATGGAAAAACTCTTTAAAATTGCGTGACATTTGAAAAATATTATAAGAGAAATAAATACTTTAAGCTAGAAATCAAAAACTTTAAAGATTTGGGTAGATATGTGTAGGCTAATTCCGGGCGAGTTGGTTTCGGGCAAGTTGACCATCGCGCAAGTTGCATGACAAGATTCCATTCAGAAAAATGATAATAATTCTGAAAACGAAACCAATAGAATGACTTCTTACACGGTCTAAGGTTTGTTGTTTTCTGTTAGTGTTTGTTGACTCGAACAATCCAAGATGGTGTTTGTGTTAAGAGTGTTAAGCACATGCGTAGGAGCTTCGCTTATAAGTAGCAATTCCCAAAGACTTCTGGGAACTTTGCAGATTTGCGACGTCGATAAATACTAAACTATAAGAAAATAACGATAAACAAAACACGTTTAGTATTTAACTCAGTTATAAATTACTACAGTTTTTCGATATTTTTTGCTGTGGTGATGGCAATGCATGAGCTAGCTAGATCTATCCTTTCTCATAATTATCTTTCCATTTTTAGCATACTAAAATATATTAATTGAAACAATATGTAAGTATTTTGCCTTTTTTACTATTTCAATTCAATTTTTTTAATTCATTATATAGAAGGCATTTAATCATTGGAAAGATACTAGTTTTTAGTTAGATCTTTTTCAGATTTGCTGCAGAGAAATTTGTAGTTCCTATTTCTTTTGTATCAAGCTGTATTGGTGTAGATTTTAATGTTCTTGCTGCTAGTCAAGCATTCTGCGATTAAAATATTTTAGGAGGACTGATATGTCTTGTTATACCTATATCATTTGTTGTTATATTTCATATACAGCTTTTCACCAGTCCTGATGGTTATCAAATTTGATAACCACAGGCAGCCCAACTATTCTATTTGAGGATTTTTTTGTAATGACAATAAAGTTATTTTTAACCGCGCGCCGAGCGCCATATTGGAATAAATATCTTTTGTTAGGATCATTGAGCGCGCGGTTGGGGTTCCTGTGGTGTATTTGTTTGAATGCGCGCGGATGGAATTCCTGTGGCTTTTTGCAAGCAATTTTTCGTCAAAGTCGCGCGGTGTTGAAGAGGGAGGTATTTTGACAAGGTATGAAACTCGGTCACGTGACAAATTTAGTTTCGCGCGTAGTAAATTAGACATGGGAGAAAATTTTAATTTTTCTTCGAATATATAAACTATACGTTGCTGTTCAACTACAGTAAAAAGTATGATCATCTCCGACCTCAGCAAATGGGTTCAAATAATTTTTAAAAAAAGGCAGCATGGAGTCGAGGTTCTTTCCCAGTTGCTAGGGCAGAGTTTTCGGTAAACAGTCGGATTTTACAATCGTGGAGGAATCGTGAAAATATCGATCGAGCCGCGTTGTTGTGAAATACCACATTCACCGAAAAAGTTGGCGATTACTTTCTTGCATTTAGCTTATGGATTGTTAAAATGACTTTAAATTGAAAACTAGAATACAAGAGAATGTATTTTATTGTGGAAATCATGGGCTGGCGAAGGGAGAGTCGAAAAGATCGTGATTTGCACTACATTCGCTGCTAGCTACAATGAGTTTAGCTTAACACTCTGACAAAACACCTGATTCAAGTGAGCACTTGTACATGCTTTTGAAGTCACCGATGCTCTTCACTATTACGAAAACCTGGAGAAAGTTTTTCTAGTAGTTCTGGTGTGTGCAGGTAATGATTGGAGTTGAAGTTTTTATGTCAAAACGACTGATATTGTCATGTACAAACCAACTAACAGCCGAGCTAAACGGCATCTCGAAATCGAGGAAACTACGGAAACTGAGGAAACTACGGAAACTACGGAAACTACGGAAACTCAACTTTCCCTAAATCGCTTAAAATGCTTAATAAACTATGTAAGCAATCTATTTTGGCTTTTTTGCTTAATATTAAGCCTAAAGGCTAACGAGAAGCGATTAATTCATGCTCAATGGCTATTCGTACGTCACCCGTACCCGGACTTGTGTTTGCTATGGGAGGTTTTTTTGTGACATATTTTGGACGCGTGTACACAAGCTGGCCGATGCTGGCCGTCAAAGTTTTTATGAAACTATCGGCAAAGTGTAAAAAGTGCAGAATTATTTAGTCTTTTTCGTATTAAGTAAAATTTTGAACATCAAGATAGCAAGCTTTAGGTATTTTACTTTATTTTCCAAATAAATTGATTGATATCTCAATTATAAAACTGAGTTTTTACACAGTTTTTGAGTCTGTCACGAAGCCTACAAGTCCTTTTTGTCACGTTCGCCATATATTGAAATTCAGTCGTACAAGACACATTCGTGTAAATTTAAAAACATTTAATTCACTTTACAAACAAAATTAACTTCTTGGATTTGACTTATGTATATTTCCTAACTGCTTTGGATGACCAATGAAAATCCGATGGCATTTTGTTATGATTTGTGAAGATTTTTTCTCCATTGCTAATTCATTTCACGAAGATGGTGTGTTGATATTTTTCTTTCTTTTTCCGTTAGTAGCATAAAATGTCCTCAAGTCCTATTCATGTGACAGATTGTGCTTTTGTTTTTCCACTGTTTCTGATTTTTGAGAATCACAACATCGTTTTAGGCAATTTTTTTCATCAAAACATGATAAAGTTGGCATCGATGCAAACAAGTGCAAGGCGGCCAGTTTGACGGCCAGACTCGAGCCTAGGCCAGTGTGTGACGTCAAAAAAAGATTCCATAAAACCTCCCATTGGTACGTGAGTCAAAATTATTTAGATTTTCACAGTGATTCTACAAATATCTCTTTTTCACGCTTTCTTATTGTATACAATACTATTAAAGTTGTAATTTAATAGTGTCATCGAAGTTCTAATATAAGTGCGTGACATTTACAGTCGTGTACGATCGAGTTGAAGAAAATTGTAAGTGTCTCGAAATGAGTCGTTTGCCTACTATGTATACAGACTCGTAGAATTACTCTGAATCAGTTTAATATAGCTTTAATAAGATAATCGCTTACTCCATCTAAACGAATATATCGTATCTTCTTTACTGAAATAATACAGAATCACTGTGAAAACTCTAAATAATTTTGACTCACGTACCAATAGCAAACACAAGTCCGGGTACGGGTGACGTACGAATAGCCACTGAGCATGAATTAATCGCTTCTCGTTAGCCTTTAGGCTTAATATTAAGCAAAAAAGCCAAAATAGATTGCTTACATAGTTTATTAAGCATTTTAAGCGATTTAGGGAAAGTTGAGTTTCCGTAGTTTCCTCAGTTTCCGTAGTTTCCTCGATTTCGAGATGCCGCGAGCTAAACAGTGAATTTGTGATGGCTGCTTTGCAAAGTTTTCCACGCTTGAAAAAAGCACCAACTTTATTTTGTGAACACTTACTTAGTTATAGCGGTTCCAACACTAAGAATAGAAAATATGTTTTGAAAGTGTGAAGCGTTTACAATTGTATTTTATAAGCTATATATTGCCGAAAAACTTTAGTTAAAACACAACATTTACGGATTCTATAAATACACTTTGAATGAAAATCTCTTCACATTGTCAAATAAACTAAAGTTATATTTCAAATAAACATGGAAATAAATTTCACATACTGATCTGTTTGTTCTTGTTGGTTTTAAAAGTGTACTCAGTGTAAATCCCTATGAGAAAAACAACATTTTTTGTTTTGAAAGAAAAGTTTTAACAACATTTTTTTTTCGGCGAGTCAGTCGATTGCTTCACGGCGAACTTTCGGCGCTCGTCGTTGAATTTCCGTGAGATTTCCGTGCCCTAGCAAGCTGGAAAGCACATCTTTCCATCCACGCCATCAAGTTTCAGACCTTGTATCAAGATACTACTTTCTTCGATATTTTTGTCGAACGTGCGATTCCGCGCGACCGAAAAATTGCTTGCAAAAAGCCACAGGAATCCCATCCGCTCGCATTCAAACAAATACACCACAGGAACCCCAACCGCGCGCTCAATGATCCTAACAAAATATATTTATTCCAATATGGCGCTTGGCGCGCGGTTAAAAATAACTTTATTGTCATTACAAAAAAATCCTCAGATAGAATAGTTGGGCTGCCTGTGTGATAACCCTAATATTGCTGCTAAAAGGATTATGACGTTGTCATTCTATTAGACGAGACGAAAAATAGAAGGAAAAAAAAAATTCTAAAGGCCATGGGGCATTTACTAGTAAAAGTTAGGAACAAGCATTTTCTTATGTAATGGCTGAATTCAAAAATATTTCTATCCAATGCTGATTTTGCCGTTAATTTATGGGGTGAAAGTGACGTCAGAATTTAACGATCTAACACAGGGAACCCAAGCCAATAATTAATAAAAATGTCAAACTTTTAAAAGCGCTCTGTTCACTATAAAACTCAATAAAAATCACCAAATATCCAAAAGGTATGTAAGCCAAAAATCCTAAAAAATCTTAAAATAGTTAAAAAATCGAAATAGTTCGCTAATAAATATATCTGGCTCCCTGTGGCTATTCGACTGGTACTGTTTATCGATAGTCTCATGAACAATAGTGAACTAATTTTTCAACAAAACACGTGCATAACTGAAATACAAAAACAAAATGTCATGTGATAACAAATAATGCCAATCGTCTCTTGAACAAAAGTGGACTAATTTTCCACAAATTGCGAGGCAAAAATGTAATAAAGGCCAAAAAAACAGCAACTCAAAAAAAGCGGAGGCAAAACACAATGTAACAAAGCACTGACTCGGCCAACAAATTGCAAGGCAAAAAATGATATAGGCCAAATAAAAAAGCAACTCAATAAAACTGAAGTTTTGTTAGGCAAAACACAATGAAACAAAGCACTCGGCAAACAAATTGCGAGGAAAAATAGCATATCATGCATACAAACGTGCAACTTACGGGGCCGAGAAAATAGCACTTCACTAACCCGGTGTTTATGTGGCAAAATTGCAATTAAAAATGCAAATACGGGCATGGGGTACAGTAATTTTACTGTAGAAAAAAGCCCTTTTATATCGCTTGAACATTTCAACGCGTTTTTGAAAGATATTAATTTTTAGATTTCCTCGCACGAAAATTCGTGGCAAACGTGAGTTTTTGGCGCTTTTCCAAACGCCAATGAACATTCAAATTTGCTTTAAACACAAAGCAAAACGCTTAGAAAAATCAAGATTTTGAGCTCCAAATTGACAAATCAGTTACTTCAACTAGAACTTAATAGGATGGTAACTATGCATTAAAAGGACGTAATAGACGCTCAATTAACGCATGTGGTTGCTGCATATAAATCGAAACCAAAAATAATAAATATAAATATTAGTAGTTTCACGGCGGGCGCAAACGACCTAAAAAGCGCTCATGATGAAATTTCTATTTTGCATCAAATATCACTCCACTTGTGTTAAGGACTATAAAACTGAAAACCGTTTTTACTTTGGGCGATGGAAACTTGAGCTATGGCGATTTTAACCTCCAGAATTTTTCCCGCGAAAATTTTGCGGGAAAAAAAACTTAATAAAACCTTTGGAAAAACATTTCGCTTGGTACATTTTTTTCATTTCAAAACATTTCTCTCTAATTTTAATGCTAATGAAATGATATAAGAACGGTGGAAAATCGTATGATTTTAAAATTTTGATTTTTGCAGTTAGAGGGCTATAAATTGATGTTGAAAAATTGAGTAAATCCCTGCTACGTCATTATGACGTCACAAATATCTTTAAAGATATGTTATGCAGCCCTTTTCTGGGATATCGATGATTTTATAAGCTATATCTACTAAAAATCGACTATTGAATGGGATTATGTTAGAATTTCTGTTACTGATTATAAATAATGATATTTAATTATTTTCTGTGACGTCATATTAGATGACGTCATCAAAATCATAAAATCCCTCATATCTCCAGTTCCAGTTACCAACATTTGATGAAAATTTCGATAACGTGTTTTACATCTTACTGGCTTATAAAATTCATCCTTAAATCGTATCTAGCGGTAAAATTGATTTTTTTCGACTAATGTAACATTTTATTATGACGTCATAATGACGAGAAAACATTCAAATAATTTCTCGAAAATTTTCGCTACCTCCATATTACAATCACTGAAAATTTCAGAACACAAAGACGATAATTTATTAAAATATTCGTAAATAACGGAAAATTGTGACATTTTAGCGTGCCTTTTGGGGGGCCGTTTGTGCCCGGCGTGTTTATAGTCCTTTCATCGGAATATTGAAAAAAAGTGCATAATATTGAAATATTGCTATTTAGGAAATATATATATTATATAATAAACATTATGCTAGAAATGATGTGGTATGTCATGGTAGCTCTACAGTCGCACACAGTATACGTATATTGACAGGGCAGTGTAAAATGTTGGAACAAATACAATTAGTCTTTTGAACAGAAGCAAATTTTGTGTTATGTTATGGAGACTGCTTGATGGACACTGATAACTTCTGATTGGACGACTGGTTACCATGGAATAGAGTCGTCCAATCAGATTGAGTTTTATAAAATGAGGCCCGGCTACGAAGTTATCGGTGTCCGTTAAGCGCGCCTCACAGTTCATCTGAAGGAAAATTGTCGTTGAAAATCGCTCAATATCTATGATTTCGTGAGGTCTGACTCGAGATCCATGAACATTTTGCTGGTTTCTGGACTGAAGGATCATTAATCTATTGTGCTGAGGGGATTTTGAAGGTAAAGGAAGGATTAAACATGATTTATTCGACCATCGAAGACAAGCGATGGATATCTCGAGTGACCAGGCAGCCTTTCCATATTTAAGTACAGGTGGGCAAACATTAAGAAAACATGCTCTAAAACGTTCAAAAACCATCCAGAATGACACTAAATAAGTTTAACAATAACACAGGATTGAAATATGTTCAAATTTATTACAATAAAAAGTATCGATTTTTTCCTCACATATCTCTACTGTAAAAGTGAATTGCTTGGGCTTCCTGTGCTTAAATCAGGGTTACCAAATTTGATAACCATCAGGACTAATCACGTTAATCTAATTGTGATGTCAATTTTGTTGTCGGCATCCTTATTGGGCTATGGTTTACTTACAATATATGACAAACAAAATACATATATAATGTTCTATATCTCCATTGCTGAAATCACTGAGTGTAGTTCAGTACAGTGACGTCGTATATTAAGCAGTGATGTCTACTGGGCAAATCCTTCAGCGGGACTTAACCAATCAGCGAGAAGTTAACATGCACAACTTGTTAGCGCCACCCCAAGGTGAAAATATCAGTGCATTAATTGCTAGCCTGACTGGGATAGGAAGCTTTTTTGATTTTGTAATCCATGGAAAACTGCATAAAATGTGAAAAAATCTATAAAACCTTTACACCTAAAATGAGGCTGATTTCTAAGTTTTAAAAGTTCAAACATAATCGTTTTAAAACTTGAGGCTAGGTGGGTACCTACCTCCCTGTAATAATTGTTGTAATGTGCGAGCTATTTCTACTAGTCGTTCCTTCCAAGTACGGTTTCATCAAATATCCTGATATTATTCACGTCACGTCCAAAACAGTCGGGGCTTGTGCTTCATCCATGAATAGACGTAAAAAAATAAAACTAGTGAAAATACACGACGTTGCTGTCTGCGTGTGAATGCGTTCAAACAGGTTCCCCGGCTCGATCTAAAGTTTTCCAAGATTGATACCTTTGTGAAATAAGATGGTTTTAGCTCGACATTTTTATCCAAATCACCACCAATAAAAAACGGTAAAATTGATTTTTTTGTGAGTTTTATTTAATTATTCATTTTTTGTTACTGTGCTTTAAAAAAGATTACAAAAAAATACAGGATGTGTTTCGTGTTATATACGATTAAATGGATTATCCGTACGGTTTTACTACATTCTTGTCTACACTGACTATATAGAAAAAGAGTTGAGCTTAACGATATCAATGTCTATTAGGAATATTGTTTTGGTTCTCATTATGACAGTATAATAAGTATCCACTTTTGTCGGTGACAACTTGTATGGGAAAGGAATTGAAAGTTTGTATTTATTTCGTGTATGTTTTTTTTTTGGGGGGGGGGGGGGGAATTCAGACTGATTATCATACTTCTTGATGGATACTTCATACTACTGAGCTTTTGGCTAGTTCAAATTTAGTTAGATATTAAATAGCAACATTTTGCGAAGCAGAATTATTTCTCTTGAAATCATGTTATAATATGTTGTACGTGACTTAAACTATATAAAACTGTGCAATATTAATTTAAAAAAAAGTAACTCCGTGAAGGTATGCAAGTTTGATGTGCACATAAGAATGTGCACCTTTCTAAATTTTAAGCTCAGCTTTGTTGGTCATTTCACCAAGCTGCAACGCCGCTGGCCCATCGTGGGCGGTGACAGTTGGAGCAGGCTCGATCTTCCTTGGTTTTATCCATTTATTGCATATTATCTTGACGGCAACCAGTACACATACTGCAATAAAGAGCGCACCTAAGACCCCAAGACCAATTGCCATTCCTTGTACTGTGTCTTCAGAACCTACAATGAATGTATTTGTTAGGCTTCGGTCTTGCATCGTTTGAGAGAGCGAAACATTTTACAAAACTTTGTAATAGCATGAAATCCGATGTTCTACTCGACTAATCAGCGCGCCCAATTACGTGATTAAATACTTGTGAATTTACCGCATTGATAGTAAATCAACAACATTCCATCAAGGTCTATATTTTACTAGACATCTGGCTATAACTATGGTTCTCATTTGTCGATATCTATGAACTATAATTTCTTATTTACCTTGATTGTCATTGTTGGCATCGGTTTTCTTTATGTCGATAGGGCCGGTCGACAAATCGTACTCCTTACTCGTGTCATCATATTGTTGTGCTTCACGACGTTTCCTTACATTGTTAATACAACCACGTGAACACCTTGAGTTAGTGGAGAAGCGATGACAGACCATCAGTTCGCAGTGCATGTATACCAAGTTGTTGTTGTTGTTGTCTTGGATGAAACGGAACGACTTAATAGTGAACTTTTGTATAGAACTGGAGGAGTTGTAGTTGTACACCATTGTAGAGTCAAGAACACATCTGTTTGAAAAACGTAAAAAATCATTTAAAAAATCATTTTGGGAAAACAATATTATCATATACACCTGTTTTCAAAAACGTTGTTCTATTTGAAAAAAGCAAATAGTAATTAGTAATTTGTAAATAGTGAAATAGGAATTAATTAATGGCACAATTTGCATTACATTCAAGCTTAAATAAATTCACTCGGCATACTACACATGTTGCAGTCATCAGAAGACATTCTTTACCGAATAATATGCCAAAGAGAGCTCGAGAGCGTTCGTGCGTTATGAAGGTTTTTTAAATGTACCAGTTTGAATATTAATGATTTTGCACAATTATCGACAACAAATCGACATCATTAGAGCAACTATACATTGGTGAACCGTAAAATTCAAGACTCTTTTTCCATTCAGTATTTATTCTAACTCCTAATTACTGCGTCTGTTTTTGGTTCACTTCTTAATTCCTATTTCACTATTTACCAATTACTAATTACTGATTACTAATTTCAAATAGGACAACTTTTTTGAAAACAGGTGTATACACCTACTTGCAAGAACGTTATCATACAACATTTGAACATTTGTAGTTTTGTGGATTAGGAATAAATTAAAAGTACAAAAGAAGATCATTGAAGCAGAACTCTTTCTTTTGTACTTTTAGTTTATTCCTAATCCACTAAATTACAAATGTTCAAATGTTGTTTGACAACGTTTTTGCAAGTAGGTGTATACATATGCCTGTTTAATCTGTTTTTGATTCAAGCCTATCGTTTGTTTTTAAATTTATTTGCTTTTGCAGTGAGTTTTTATTATTTTACAAGCTCGGTAGCAAATATATGCTGCTCGCATGGATTGTTTCTGCGCATCCTTTCTGTGCTTTGCCAGGAACGCCTTGGTAATATTGTGATTTTTGTTGGACAACGCAGCCTCGTTCCAGGTTGTGGCTGTGGATGTGGAACAAAGGTCAAGCTACAATATAGGTTATATATATGAAATTTAACGGACCCTATCAAATACAAAAACAGCGGATTCGGAAACGGCACGCTTTTACGGACATTTTGATGTGTGAGATATGGCTATGCGTGAAGAAAAAACATAAGTATTTTGCCAGATATCTTATTGCTGCGTTTTCTCGGCCACTCTCTTATAAAAGTTTATTCAAAATCGAACAGACTGTAGAGCCTCGACAACTATTTGAATGATATAGATATATTTTGTATACATATATCTATCGGTTATAGGTCGTCTGTGTATGACTGTTATAATATGCTGTACCATACTTAATTTTTTTTAACGCGGGTTTCTGCTTGACATAAAACGTTGATATAAACAAGTAAGTTTTGCAGTTCTTGCAGTAATCGAGCCCAGCAGTAATAATGATGACTAGTGATACATAGCGTGATGAAAACCACATAAATATTTGCAAGTTTTCTAGTTGTTAATCGCGCTGCATTCGATGGTAAAGACTCGAGTACTCTATGATATATATTTTTTGCCATATTTCTACCACCGGTTATAGGTGGTCTAAGCTTCTCGTCTGAGAATTTATAGGGATTAATGATGCTTCTGTCCAGAAACCAGCAACGTTTTCTCGAATCCTCACGAAATCAAAGACATTGAACGATTTTCTACGACATTTACGTGCGCTAGTCTTGCTTGATGGAAGCCATTACCTTCGTAATCGGCCGGGCCTTATTTTGCAAAACTCAATGTGTTTCGACAACTAGTTACCATGGAATAGTTTCATCGAATCAGATCGGATTAAGTTTTGCAAAATAAGGACCGGTCATAATGATCAGTGAAAATACTACTCACCCACTTTTCAAGAACTCGTAGCGAGGATAAGAGTTTGAATTGACTGACGTTGTTGCATAGCATGAATCAGCAAACACTACAAGATTACTATCTGTATTCGCGACTTGAAACTGAACCCAAAGAGGCTCGTTGAGTGTCACCTTAACAGGGTAGTCAAATGGTAAATACATGTTGTTGTAGTCGGACGTCTTGAACATATGCATTGAAAACGTGAAGTTACCAAAGCTACCTGGAAATCATTATAATTATTGCGTTAGGCACAGCAAACAGTATATAGAATTAAATCAGTTAAAAAACATGAATTTCGAGTTTCGAGTTCTTTATAGCGCAGGCTAAGCTCAATAGCAAGTGAAATATAGAGTACAAATATTAAAAGCGTGAAACTTAAATAGTAATAAATAGTGATATTTTATGCTTATTCGATCTATTGTTTTCTATTGTTTAATTAGCACTATTTAGTACTAATTAGTACTACTTGTTTCACGGGTATAATGTTTGTACTCTACTTTTGTACTATTACTATTGTATTAATTTATTCCTTAGGTACACAGCAACCTTTCGGCATGAATCAGGCGGTGGTGGACACGCCTCGCAAGGCACGATGGTACTAATTGAACATTTTACTCATAGGCATCTGGATTTCAAAGAGTAAACAACTAGGTCGCTCTGTTATTCAATGGATATTAAAGTTCTTCTTCAATATTTTCGATACACAATATTTCCTATATACATAAGTCACAAAACCACGCTTTCTCAGAGAAGAGCAGTTTTATGTGCATAAGATCACACAGGCTTACCACACTAGAAATCTGTGGTTTTCAATAAAATTACACGCCGATGACCGTCGAAATTCGCCATCCTCAAAACCTTCATAAATAGCCCCCCCCCCCCTCCCACCTCCCCCCCCCCCCCCCCCCCCAAAAAAAACAAGATAATCGCACAAAAACGTTAACTCTTAATCTTTTATTATCGAAAAAAAGAATAATACTGACTCAAGAAAATATTTCAAACGGGACAATGTTTGAACATTCAGGCCATAATATTGAGCCTCGAACGAGCCGTTTTTTAAAAGTTACACAGAAAGCCCAAAAACCACAGATTTCTAGTGTGGTAAGCTTCAATGCGGCAATATTCGTGAGCTTCAAGGCCGATTCTCACCCTTAAAACGACGGGCCCCCCTCACATTTTCTTCAAGTTTGAAGAGAAATGTGTTTTTGCTAAAAAAAATGAAGGATTCTAGCTTTGTTTGCTGTGGGATTGACTTTGTGGGTTACTTCTATATTCAGAGCTCGACGACCAAACAAATCAAAACTCACCTCAGTGAACAACTGGACATATTTTAGGTACTAAAATACTTTATATATACTTGAGAATCTATCCAGGCAAAATTCACATTGCATAACAAATTTTTGTATAAATGTTGTTTTTTTTCGAAATTATTTTTTAATGAGCAAAAAAAATGACACACTTGGAAAATTTAGTTCGCAAAAAACTTCAATACAAGTCAAGCCTTCTCGTTGGATGTAAAAGGTCACGTGGAGCGTGTCCGATGCCGCCTAGGTATGAATGAACGATTCGCTTTCAATTAATTTTTCTATTGTTCTTTAAATCCTCCTAAAATCAACCAGCTGTCTTAGTAAGTGTCGATCAACCTCTGAGTTAAACATGCATTGCATCCTTCAGTGTTTCAACTGTTTCAATAAAAATTGTTTGAATTGTTTTATTAGTGGGCTATTTTTTATACAGTCATTCCTTATCCACGGTCCTTTCTTTTCAAATTCCATCCTATTATTGGGATCATAACCGCGGCGGGGTCCGTTTCGGCAGGGTTCGTTTCCGCGGCGATTGGGGATCATTTCCGTGATGGGGGTCCTATGTGCGGTGTAGATCATTTCCGCGGCTACATTTTCAACAAGTAAATAATACAAATGAGTTTCACCGTGCATCTTTTAGAGATATCGAGCTAGATGAATGTTGAAGGGGAACAGTATGAAATTATTATGATTGTCGGCGATGATAGACTGCGATCAGTCCCTGCTTTTCCCTCCGCTGGATTCTTTTTCCTCTCCCCTCCTCCACTCCCGATTCTCACCCCCAATCCCGCACGTCCGCGTTCTATAAAAAGCTCGTTTTCCTCCGAAGGAAAAGTAGGGAATGCTCGCAGTCTATGAGCGATGAGCGCTCGTGCTGGTTTTGCAGGTGATGCATATACCTTCAGATACACGGTAAGTCTCCTTAGCAGGGCTGAAACTTGTGCTGACAAGCTGTCGTCGTGAATACTTGCAGTAAAACCTCAACAACTCTGTACTCTGACGTGTTATCAGTGATTGATGAGAACTGTAGTAACGGTTGTCGAACTTCACCTAAAACACAACACAAATTGACAGTAAATAAACAATAACCATTGGAATATAAACAATAATAGTGACAAATGATAACAACGATATATAAAATGATCAAAAATAACGACGACTACTAGTCCCGACTAGGACATGGATTAAAGGAGACTAGGACATGGATTAAAGGAGACTAGGACATGGATTAAAGGAGACTAGGACATGGATTAAAGGAGACTAGGACATGGATTAAAGGAGACAGAGTTTAATTAATGTTTTGTTCTCACTACATGCCTCGAGGGTTTTGTAAATATCTCGTTTTCCCCCCTCGGCAAAAATTATGTGAGAGTGTAGGGGTAAGTAGGTGCGATTTTGTTGAATATTACAATAACTATATTAATAAATACAATAATGATGTTATATTTTTGTTGATTTATTAATGAATATCAACACAAATACAATAAAATTAACAAATATATAAATAAATAAAAAGCGATATAATTTGATAACCTTACAAATTTCCCATGACTCCATAATCAGGAATCGAATGGATGAACAAAAATTCAATAGTTACTTAACGTTAAGTAAATTTTAGACTTTTAAGGAAACTCTTGAATTTTCGTTCATTCATTCGTGATGATGGATTCATGGAGACTTCAAAACGTTGTAAAATTATTTCGCTTCTATTTATCTTAAATTGAAGAACAATAACGATTTACAAAATATAACAACAATTGTAGAGCAAGAACGAAAACGCAAATGACTGAAAATCAATAAGAATCTAAATACAGTGAATGACATGGTCAATGAATATCACTGGTTTTGTCGTCGCGCACACAAAACTAATGTTTTGTAATTACTTCTTCTGTTCTCAGTTGTTCCAGTGCACGAAGACTAGTGTTAGTGAGGATGACAATAGCTATGAAAATATATCTTCATACACGCAGCAGCATGCTTCATCTGCTGGCACTCGCACACAATGACTCTGTAATAATTTTTCTTCAATACATCATTTTCATTTCTCAAGTTGATTTTTTAACAGAGAGACAACAAATTAACCCTCTCATGGTATGTTAAAGAGTGACACATCGAGCTGGAACTAGAACTTGGACCACAGTGTGACACAGTGCGAGGTTAAATGCTGTTGCTCTCGCCACCTTGCGAACCATGCTGGTAGCAATACCAACGATACTAACAATTCTTGGTTTGCAACCATTCCCATTAGAGCGAATTGTACAAAATCAACACCAGTCACGGTGATGGCTTTCTTTTGTCAAGACCACCAGCATTGCCGCCGTTTTGCTCAATTCGCTCTCCTGGGAATGGTTGTAATCCATCTATAGTCATACGTAGAATTTACCAGATTCCAAAACTCCAACATGTCATTATGCTCTGTGTGGTTTGTACCGCAGCCATTCAGCGCTGTACGTAACCGAACGGTATGCAATGTCTTATCTGTTGCTCTGCAGTTCACGTCAATCAGATGGAAATTACGCCAGTCAATATTGGGGTATAGAGACCTTGTTAACTCCACCTCCATGTATGTGGTATTACACGTAACCTTTGGTTTTACAACTAGAATAAAACAACGAGAACAGATACAATAAATACAAATATCTAGATAAACTAATAGCATTCCCGTTTGTGCACATCGACGGCGCTCTATGCATTTCGGTTATGCGGTTTGCAATATATGATATTCAAAAATCAACAAAAACAATGACGCTCGTTTTTAATATTGGTATAAATAAACTTGATGCAGCGTATTCATATTTCATAACAAGTTTTCACAATAAATAATGACTACAAAGGACATTGTGCTCTTAATATGAATTCATTCATTTGCATAATTTAAAAAAAAGTAAAACATCTAGTTAGTTCTTTTTCTGTAAATCTGCATGTATATGCAAACATACATGTACAATATTTGCGCCCGATGTATGTGCTTTACAATAGCTCTGCTCTGTTCACGCTGCATGTATTAGTTACATAAAACTTACAAGATTCACAGTGCTGTCCAAAGTGCCCTATTGAACAGTTGCAGTAAAAGCCATTGCTTATCTCCAGACATGTTCCGCCATTACGGCATGGATTGCTAGAACATCTCAAAAACTCTAAAAAACAATGTTTACTAATTAACAAGAATGTAATCACAATCCCAAACAATCTGAGTATAGTGGTCACTTAAATAACTGAGATAATCAGTGCATCCGCAGTTACACACTGCATGTATGCATAAACGACTGAGTACTCAGTTACTCGAATAACTGAATGAGACAATTTAATTCATTGACAGTAATGTTGCTCACTGCAAAAACAATTAAGTGGTTATTCCGGCGGATATCCGATCCGATTTATGGCATTTACCACTGTTGCTACGCGCTGTTCGAAAAAACTATTAAGTAGGAAATTAAACATTAAAGCACAGACAAAAGAAAAAAAAAAGGACTTTTTATAATCTCCCATAAATTCCTTGTAAATTTTGAACCAATAGCTTGGGCTACCTGTGGACTGACAGTTAAATATTTGTTCGATTCTGCAAATATATCTTAGGCATCAGATCGACGCTGGGATGTTTGATAAACATTTTTATTTAAAATCACACTATATCTGTTTTATGTTTACATTGTGCTTTAGTTTACACCTCAAGTAATTAGCAGTGTAGACCAAATATTTGTTCGAATTAGAAATGTAGAAATGTGGTATTGTTAATTAACAACACAGGGACCGCTAATATTTGTGCATTATATTAATATTGTTTTTGTGAATCAAGCTGCTGAACTTACTTGTTTGACACGCATTTCCAGAGTAACCAGGCTGACAAGTACAGCTGTATCCATAGGGTGTGCCCTGACACGTACCGCCATTTTGACATGGATGACTCACACAATAATATTCCCCTTAAAATCAATATTTAACAATTAGACTCAAAGCTCGAATGGGCTACCGAGCAATAGCCCACGAGGCCGTAGGTCGATGGTCATCAACGAAATATTAAAATTACTGCAGCTTTCTTCATCATTCCAAATCAAAGATCGTTTAAAGACAAAGGGTTTTGTTTGTATCTCAACATCAAAGAAAGTCAAGAAACAAAAAACAAGTTTATAAATAATTTTAGCTGACATAAACAAGTGAACCTCGATGGATGTTGAAACGAGTTGAAATTCGTCGGACTTGTGGACGTTTGCATCGAGAAATAGAGCCTACGGAAGCTTATTTTTCGATAATAATAATAAGAACTTTAATCAAAATCATCGTCAACTGCAGTTGACGGAATTAATTTGTCTGTGTCATAATCTATGAAGAAGATGAATTGAAAGCATGGGATCGCTGACAGGAATTTGAATCAAGTAAACCGACTTTTTTTAAGATGTTTGAAACCTTTTGTATGCAGAAAAAGAGAGACAATAACACTTCTTGACTTCTAAAACGTTGTTAACTTTAGTAGACAAACTTATTGTGAATTTTAAAGCTTTTTAAAAGTGAATGAAAAGCAACGACATATCAGCAACAAAAGATAGCTCAACTCACCGCCGTAGGGTGTTGTTTACAAGGATAGATGAAAACTAAAGTATACTTTTCAACTATTATTGAGGTATGTAAACGAATATTATGTTCTTTAGAGAATTAAAAACAACTTTTGTATATTCTTACAACCTTTTGTGTATTCTCTCGAGAATATTTTAGCAATATTTCTTATTTGATTTTCTCAACTTTTGCTTTTGCAAATGTTAACTTTGCAAAAACTAGGAATGCTCGCCACTTAGCCTTTAATTTTCTCTCAGTCGGTTTTTGTTTATTTTATCGCATTCTGTAAAGACATAAAAGACAACAGAGTTTGAATCTTGCGCGAAAAAAACGCGAAGCTTACTACATCCGGGACACAGGTCCGGCAGATAAAAAATATAGCCCGTGGTCCGTGATACGCAAAATACAGCCCGCGCGCGAGCCAACCAGATTGCACGAAATTAACCAGTCATATAATAAATAGCGATTCTTACATGTTGAGAGCTTGATATCGGTTTTATTCACGAAAAAAGAGTGAATAATATCAGGCTCTTAACATGTTAATATACAAATTAGGTAATACCTAATAGCGGAGCTCCAGTTTAAATTGTTCTTACAACATCAATATGTGCATGTAAATAGTTTTTGTGCATGGGCCATGCCTAATCTAAACTGTAACTAGACGCTCTATGAGCGTGAAGTCGGGCTAGTTGAGGATTATGCAGTTTAGTCTATTAGCCCAGTAGGAGTGGTGGGACCCAGTTTTTGACAGCTAGAGATAACTGGAGCTATAACACTGATGCCCCTTGGATATACTCTGAAGATATTAATAATCTTAATGAACTTAACACTCCAGTTTCGAGATCTCTTTTACTCAGTGTTAGCCTCAATTGTGTGTAAAATATGCAGAAATTTAGATAAAACTCGTGAGATTTCGATATATTTTTATTGTCTTCTATGCTCACAAATCTCTTTCATTTGCACGGGCTGTTACTGAACAAAAGAATATATTACATGGTTTTGAGGCTAACACTGAGTAAAAGAGATCTCGAAACTTAATTGTCTGTTCAAGACAAATTTGTAAAATGTAGATGAAAAATATTACAGAAACACCGTATTTCATGACTTTAACGCACTGATCCCTTTGAAATACACTAAAAGAGCATTATAAAGTGAACTGTATAAGTGGTACAAATACATGTGATGACTGACGACGTAAAAATGTTGTAAAAACAAATCAAAGGCCCCCTATGGCCAACTCGTGGGTCATTATTAGAATATTTTCAAAGCGCTTAGTGTTTAGACCACTTTTAATGTTGACTTTGTAAGTTATATTTAAAGAATCTCACAATTTCATATGAAAATAATGATGTTAGCATATTGAAAAGATATGGCATTGATTTCAAACAAATAAAACTTTATTTATAATAGATTTGAAGTTGATGTAATTCTGAACTTTCTATAATAAACGTAAGATATCATTAAATTACAATATATATATGTATAAATCTTAATTGAAAGGCCTACTCCGGGCCTTAAAATCGCCGTAATTTTAGGCGATCTAAAGGGATTTTAGCAAAATGTTCCTAAACTCTAAGGCGATCTTAGTCGATGTTAGGTGATTTTAGCAAAAAGCTCTTAAATTTTTAGGCGGTGTTAGGTGATTTAAGGCGTTCTGAGCGATCTTATGAACCGGAGAAGGCCTATTGTACATGTAGATTAACTATTAAAAAGATGAATTATGTTTTCAAAACATTGATATTTATCAAAAAACGTATAATTATATTAGTTACTTGTTTCTTTGCTTTGGTGGCAGTTCGTATTGGAATAATCCAGCTTTCATGTCGTTGTTTTTATCTACTTGGCTGATTAATCTGCTTTCTGGGAATTCGAGGATCGAGTTGGCTCGAGTATAACTGACTGTCTGATATTGACATGTTTTAGAAAACCTCTTTCCGTAAAAATGTTAGAAAATAACAGCTAGCAATTGTATAATGACTTGAGCAAACAATATACCCAAATCCAACGCTGATTAGGAAGAGTAAATCGATGTGAAGTACGAGAAATCCAAATGCATTCAGGTTCAAATCCAAGATGGCGATTTGCTTGGGCTTCCTGTGGTATTTGCGCATGCTCATGACGTAAGGTGGTCAAAACGCGACATGATACATAGATAGATAGATTGACGAAACTGTAGAACTAAAGTCGGGCCGCCTATGGCTAGCCCGACTAATTATTTTAGTTATGTAACCGCAAAAGACAACTACAAAATCATAGATATAGGTGGAACGGACTTTTAATTTTATTTACTTTATGAGCAAATAATAATCTGCGATATATATATTTTCGATAAAAATTCAAAAATCTTATTTATCACGCATACAGCGTACTATATTTTTCAATAATTTTATGCTCAAATTATGAAAAAGGTATTTTGTGTGCATAATGAATTATTAACTAAAAAATCCAACCCAACCCATTTTTATTTTTAAAATATGAACCTAGAAAAAAACTTCGATATCACTATAACGTTTCTAGAGAAAAAAAATTAGGGGTATCCACGCGTTTTTGAAAAAGATATGAATTTTTAGATTTTACTTTTTGAGATCAAATCGTACAAAAATTCGTGACAGCGTGAATTGTGTCACGCACGACACAGCGTGCATGATTGGGTCCCATAGACAAAACGTTACTTGAACAAGTACTTAATAGGATGGTAACTATGTATTTAAAGGAAAAAAGGGAATTCTATAACATTTCTTTATAAGAAAAAAACCTTTTCATCGAATTAAATTTACAATTAAAAAAAGTAGTCATGGCAAATCTTCAAAATTCAAACAAAACCAAAACGACCTGAAACGGTTCTTTTGAAGTGGAATTAAAGACCTCAAGTATCAGTTCTACCAACACAGGAACGATTTGAAAAGACAAGGATGTTAAAACAAGGTATTTTATTATGAAAAAGTTTGTGTAAAACATCATTTTGTTCTGTAAAAAAACTTTAACAACTTTGAAATAGAAACTCTAATAAAAATGTTCGTTTAGTAAACATAAAATAGTCAATATTGCTAAATAAACAGATGTTATTCAACCAGTTATGAATTATGTTTGTATTCTAATTCATCTTTAATGTTTTCCGTTGATGAGTTTGTGAAAAGCACATAAATAAATCCCTTTTTGAATCGACCAAATACCACAAAAAGTACAATTTACACACTTGTAAACATCGTGTTATGTACGGTTTGTATCTCAAAAAGTAAATCAAATGGAGATAAACGTTTTCTTTTTTCTTTCTATAATAAATCAGAGAACAGATTCTTCCTTTTTGAAGCTTAATAATTATTTCAAGTTTTTAGGCCGTGTTTTTTCACGCTCGTTATCAAACAGTTTTTTCTCAAAAAACTTGAAATAAATAATCCGTTGAACTTACTTTATCGGTGATTATTTTCCAAAGGTTTTCTTCTTCTCAATGACATCGATAATATTTTGACGAATACATGAATATACTTGAATCAGTTTTGATGAATTAAACATGGTCATAGTTAAACTGCCAAGCTTGAAAATCCATAAATAAACTATACTGAAGGAAGCATTTTGAAGATAGTTTTCATAACGAATAAAGTCGCTTCTTTTTCAATTTTTTTACGTTGCTGTAGTCTTTATTCTTCTACGAAGTTTTATCTACAGACAAGTGTTCTTTGCCTTTCAATCTTTTCCTTTTCTTGAGATAAATTTCTTCATTTTTGTCTCCTTCAAGTTTATTTTCTTCGTTGGTAGTCTTTATTCTTCAAAGAAGTTTTATCTACAGACACGTTTTCTTGGCCTTTCAGTTCTACTGTTCAATTTCTTCATTTTTGTATCCGGCCCAAGTTTATTTTCTTCTTCGGCCAAAACTATCTTAATTTGATTCTTCGATGTTCATATTTCTCAGTTGATATTTTAAGTATTGTATTTTGTTGTTGTTTGTTTGACTTTTTTTGTCGATAAAATAACAACCTGCTTTCGATTCGGGCTCTGCTATTCGGCGCGCGCGCGCATCACTTTCCCGCCGAAATGTAACAGCCAATCAGTATCGCGATGGGCACGGACGTTGTACGGACGTGCGCGCCCGCGATCCTATGTGGTGTCCATGAAAAATCAACTCGATGGGTTACCATTTTTTCTTAAGTATGGTGCTCCGCTTGCGCGGGCCTTCGGCCCGCGCGGAGCTCCGCTAATATACAAATTAGGTAATACCTAATAGCGGAGCTCCAGTTTAAATTGTTCTTACAACATCAATATGTGCATGTAAATAGTTTTTGTGCATGGGCCATGCCTAATCTAAACTGTAATTATTTTAGTTATGTAACCGCAAAAGACAACTACAAAATCATAGATATAGGTGGAACAGACTTTTAATTTTATTTACTTTATGAGCAAATAATAATCTGCGATATATATATTTTCGATAAAAATTCAAAAATCTTATTTATCACGCATACAGCGTACTATATTTTTCAATAATTTTATGCTCAAATTATGAAAAAGGTATTTTGTGTGCATAATGAATTATTAACTAAAAAATCCAACCCAACCCATTTTTATTTTTAAAATATGAACCTAGAAAAAAACTTCGATATCACTATAACGTTTCTAGAGAAAAAAAATTAGGAGTATCCACGCGTTTTTGAAAAAGATATGAATTTTTAGATTTTACTTTTTGAGATCAAATCGTACAAAAATTTGTGACAGCGTGAATTGTGTCACGCACGACACAGCGTGCATGATTGGGTCCCATAGACAAAACGGTGAGAAAAATCAAGATTTTGAGCTTCAAATTGACAAAAACGTTACTTGAACAAGTACTTAATAGGATGGTAACTATGTATTTAAAGGAAAAAAGGGAATTCTATAACATTTCTTTATAAAAAAAAAACCTTTTCATCGAATTAAATTTACAATTAAAAAAAGTAGTCATGGCAAATCTTCAAAATTCAAACAAAACAAAAACGACCTGAAACGGTTCTTTTGAAGTGGAATTAAAGACCTCAAGTATCAGTTCTACCAACACAGGAACGATTTGAAAAGACAAGGATGTTAAAACAAGGTATTTTATTATGAAAAAGTTTGTGTAAAACATCATTTTGTTCTGTAAAAAAACTTTAACAACTTTGAAATAGAAACTCTAATAAAAATGTTCGTTTAGTAAACATAAAATAGTCAATATTGCTAAATAAACAGATGTTATTCAACCAGTTATGAATTATGTTTGTATTCTAATTCATCTTTAATGTTTTCCGTTGATGAGTTTGTGAAAAGCACATAAATAAATCCCTTTTTGAATCGACCAAATACCACAAAAAGTACAATTTACACACTTGTAAATATCGTGTTATGTACGGTTTGTATCTCAAAAAGTAAATCAAATGGAGATAAACGTTTTCTTTTTGCTTTCTATAATAAATCAGAGAACAGATTCTTCCTTTTTGAAGCTTAATAATTATTTCAAGTTTTTAGGCCGTGTTTTTTCACGCTCGTTATCAAACAGTTTTTTCTCAAAAAACTTGAAATAAATAATCCGTTGAACTTACTTTATCGGTGATTATTTTCCAAAGGTTTTCTTCTTCTCAATGACATCGATAATATTTTGACGAATACATGAATATACTTGAATCAGTTTTGATGAATTAAACATGGTCATAGTTAAACTGCCAAGCTTGAAAATCCATAAATAAACTATACTGAAGGAAGCATTTTGAAGTTAGTTTTCATAACGAATAAAGTCGCTTCTTTTTCAATTCTTTTACGTTGCTGTAGTCTTTATTCTTCTACGAAGTTTTATCTACAGACAAGTGTTCTTGGCCTTTCAATTTTTTCTTTTTCTTGAGATAAATTTCTTCATTTTTGTCTCCTTCAAGTTTATTTTCTTCTTTGGTAATCTTTATTCTTCAAAGAAGTTTTATCTACAGACACGTTTTCTTGGCCTTTCAGTTCTACTGTTCAATTTCTTCATTTTTGTATCCGGCCCAAGTTTATTTTCTTCTTCGGCCAAAACTATCTTAATTTGATTCTTCGATGTTCATATTTCTCAGTTGATATTTTAAGTATTGTATTTTGTTGTTGTTTGTTTGACTTTTTTTGTCGATAAAAGAACAACCTGCTTTCGATTCGGGTTCTGCTATTCGGCGCGCGCGCGCATCACTTTCCCGCCGAAATGTAACAGCCAATCAGTATCGCGATGGGCACGGACGTTGTACGGACGTGCGCGCCCGCGATCCTATGTGGTGTCCATGAAAAATCAACTCGATGGGTTACCATTTTTTCTTAAGTATGGTGCTCCGCTTGCGCGGGCCTTGGGCCCGCGCGGAGCTCCGCTATAATTCTCATTCATTGCAAAGGTACATCGTACCATCTCGCATAGCAACGTGACGTCACAAAGTAGTACGAGCAATGTGATTGGTTAAAAGAACTTTATATCGAGCGATATTTGATTGGACCGTTTACCGTGAAGTGATATCATATCACCTCACGAGTGAAATGATATCATATCACTTCACGGCAGATATCGTATTTATTCACGCGGCTTTATCACATGGATATCAACCCTTAATGTGTAATAAATAATTTTATCACACATTAAGGGTTGGGTTGACTGTGATAATCTGCCGTGAAGTGATACGATATATACGATATCACTTCACAGTACAAGGGTCCAATCAAATTTGCACATTAGAAAATTGTTTAAACCAATCACATTACCGGTACTATCATCGCACAGAATGCCCGGACACATCCGGGTCTTTTCTGCTGTTAGAGCGCGAAGTTCAATTTACGCGAGGTAATTTACAAAGAAAACAGGCCAAAATTGCTCAACTTCGTGTAATAAAATACATTTTAAAAGTTTTTAAAAGGTGATCTCAGTTAGGTAGGGGGTGCAAATCAAAGATGAAATGTTGACTAAACGATTGCACTATCAAATGTTTAATAATGTCAATAACTAATGCTATCTTAATTTTTTTAACTCAAATTTTCAAAAATCGGCATTTTTTGTGGGGAGCCAATATTCCAACTGTAATTTGTGGGTTTTAATAACAGGTTAAACTTAGGTAGGGGGTGCAAAATTAACATCGTAATCCAAGCAACATTTTGCACCCTTTACTTCTACAAAAACCTTTTTTATAATGCTATCTTTTTTAAGCTGAATATTTGAGCTCATTATCTAAGGCTCTTACGGCTGACTTTCAAATGCCAATGTGCCACTTTAAGTTATGCGGTGTAATAAGTTAAGCTGCAATTTGTAATAACTCTAATTAAGTAATCCTACTCTCTTTGTTCTCGGTAATAAATAGGCTTTTAAACTCGGACAAGTGAAATGATTCTTTTGTCAACCGTTCAGAGTTTCATCTAATCAGACGTTCAAACAACCAATCAAAACTATCAATGTCGATAATTTATTCGAATAAAGCCTATTTTGAATAATTTACGGGCCGTAAGTAAATGTCCAAAAGGACAATAGAATTATGTGCGATGTTTGTGACGTCACGTTGCTATGCAGGACAGCTTTGCATTGAATGTAAATGGACGACTCAAAACTAAGCTAGATTTGAGGAAATATTGCCGTTTTTTTGGGGGGGAAACGAAAACAAAAATACGTCGAGAAAAACAAGACAGCGCAGCGTTGTTTACAGAAAGCCTTCTTAGCCACAAAAGTGACATGGAACCTGAACAACTCGCAAAAATTAATACATTCAACATTCAACATCAACATTCAATCTAACATCGCTGGTTTCTTGTGACTGATTTGTTATGAAAATTTCAAAAAAACTTTCTAGCATATCATATAATCACCTCATACCACACAGGGAATCCGAAAAACTGGGGCAGATATTCCATTTATAACACTCGGCGAGAAAACTAGCTGATTTTGATCAAGATTTAATTTACGGCAATTAATGGACATGGGATTATAGTGGTATTTAGGTGAACAATTAATATGTAAATGAATAACGCTACTGACCTGTTCCATTTCCATAAAACCGATTGCAATTATAGTATGACCAGTTATCAATTCCATACACATAGTAACTGCCACAGTTTTTTACTCGGATTGTTCTCAAACGATAGCAACATGACCCATACATTTCAGTGCACACTTGTCGTGTAACAATGCCTTGCTCTCTTGTCGGGTGAACGCCAGTCATCCATGAGCCCGAGTAAAATGAATAATATCCACCGCAGTAGTGTTGGCGACATGAGCTTGCTATTTGTGACCCAGCCGCACCAGTAAAGCGGTACCATCCTCTAGTAGAATAATAATCATCACAGTTATAATAAAGGTAGGTGCAGTTTCTGTAGTAACTTGATCTCTTTGCAGCGCTAAATTCTGTGTAACTATAGCAGACATCTAATAACAAATAAAATAGTATCAATTAATTCGAATTTATATATAAAGTAGTATTGATACACCTACTGCAAAGAACGTTGTCATACGAAAAAAAGAACATTTGTATTTAGTGGGTTAGGAATAAATTAAAAGTACAAAAGATGATCACTGAAGCTGAACTCTTTCTTTTGTACTTTTAATTTATTCCTAACACACTAAATACAAAGGTTGGTGGGTTGGTTGGTTGGTTGGTTGGTTGGTTGGTTGGTTGGTTGGTTGGTTGGTTGGTTGGTTGGTTGGTTGGTTGGTTGGTTGGTTGGTTGGTTGGTTGGTTTAAATGGGGCTCTGCACAAAACATACCACATTGCGTTTATAATAAATATATAACTGTTCACATTACAGTTCTTGCAAAATTTAATAAATAAATGTAAGAATTATAACTTAAGCTTACTATTCACTAACTCAGACTGCGACAGCGACGAAAAACTTCTTAAAGATCATTGTTGTCCGCGAGAAAATTTCGTTCTTGACCCTGATCAATACTCGCAGCAATTAATAAGTTTGATTTTGACATTATTAAAGTGCGAAAAAAAGATTTAACTCGGATAATTTGATAAAATGATGCCGTGAAATAATTTGCCCCTGATATAATATTTGGGGGGGGGGGGGGGGGGGGATGGCAAAACTTTCGATTTGAGATTGTTGCTGGTATATCGCGCACAGGAACCCCAAGAATAGTGTTGCTATATGCTAACTATAAGATTTGATAAAGGTATATAGATGAATTCCAATTTTTTGCCACGTTGTAGCGATATTAGCAGTTCTTGCTAACGGTAAGCGGAGCAGATCTTTGTTTCTAGTATTGTAATGATGGAATTGATTAGAAAACCGGAACTGATTCATTTAATAGGTATGCCTGGGCTGGATTATTTAGGCATTTGTATATACCAGCATACAATTCTGAAAATTTCTGCAAGCCTGAAGGCTGGGCCAGGAGAAGTTAAAATTTAATTCATTTTGTCTGATTTTTGCTGCCATCATTAATTAACCTACTAAATAACTAAATAAATATAAAATCGGTCTTTGAGTCAAGCGATGGTTCCCTGACTACTTACCTTTGGAAGCTCTAGACTCCATACATCTCCGTACATCGTCTATAAATCTGCCCAGACATTGGCACGAAATCGGTCCCAATTAATTGAAGTCAAAATAATCTACGATGTCAAATCCCTCGATTTCACAAAACGAGTGCTAAATATATCCAAACGAATTTAAAACGGACAAAGTGTCTTCTGAAAGTTGGTTCACAAGAAATCCTTAATTCTTTTCACTTCCTTTCACTAACCCAAAGACCTCCCCCTTCCCAACACCTTGACGACCTACGGGCTAGTAAACAATAATTTTAAATGCTGGTCTTATAATGGTGCCAGACTTACCAACTATCTCACAGTGTTGGCCTGAATACCACATAGAACAACTGCAATTGTATCCATCACTGCTATCTACACACGTTCCACCATTACGGCAAGTATTCTGGTCACATATCCCTGAACAATCAGATACATTTATATATCGTCAGTGTACAATGTACATTTATACAAATAGTTGTTCGTTAGTGGTTCTCATGTGTTGACCAGTGATCAACGTTTCGTTATTCACCGTTGTGAATATCTTTGAGTTACCAGTTACGTTTGTGCGTTGTGATGTTTGCAAATATATTTACAGATCAAAAGATTCATATACATTAAGTGGAATTCTTACTTATTGCCTTTACATTACACTATTGTCATTGAAGAGGAAAGACAGTCCAAAAAGAAACCATCGTTTACACATTTCCTATTGTGCAAGGCAAGGCATTTGCACACACCTGACCACTGTGTGAAGTTTATTTACAGTATACAACTGCTCAATTCGAATGTAATGGCCTGTACAGAATGGGTTTTAGTGACTGTTCGCAAAACCCATTCTGTAACGTTTCTTACTTGTCTGACACTGTCTTCCAGAGTATCCAGGTGGACAAGTACAAGTGTATCCGTTGGGCGTGTCTTCACACAAGGCTCCATTTTGACATGGGCGGTTCAAACAAAAGCCATACCCCACTAAAGAAACAAAACTAGGTTAGCATAAAACTACGTTTAGAAAGCATATGGCATTACAGTTATTTTGACTTGTTAAAACACCTTGAAGCTGCAAGTGAATTGATTAGATTGCTTAGATATTTAGCTGCTTTTGACCGATATTGTCAATTGTGCTGATAGTCTAGTGTTGATTGTTTACAGCGAGACAAGTGTAGCGAACAATCCATGGAAATATTAAGTGAACTTACATGCAGTAGACCGGGGCAGAAGACTGAGCGCCTGTGTAAGCTACCCATATAAAATACGACTTTAGTTAGTGAATTCGTAGGTAAAAAAAAAATGTATATATATCAATTTTTTAGGGTCTTTAATTGGCTCATATTTTGCACAAAGATAGGGGTTGATGAGTATGGTATCTGGTGGAAATCTGGGAGCAAACGATTGCATAATTGTTATGATAAGATAAATACGAGTAAACACAGTAAACGTGCCAACATAACCTTTACTTCACGAGGCTATCTTTACATCCCATAATATCCTTTACACAGGTAACCCATAACACCTAACAATAATAGTGGAGTTACTCACTCCCCTCAGTTTTAGGCCACTTTGAACTCTCATAAAATTATAACACCAACCTCAAACAAAATGATATCTCTGGTGCTTATTAAAGAGACTACGGGCTTTCCAGCCATGTATATTGCGAGACTCTATCGTAAGGGTGGTTGTCATGGCAACACCGAGAAGAAGATGAGTTTTTCACTTTTTCGATCACACTTCATTTTGAGGTATTTTGTTAGTGAATATCTCCCATGATCAACAAGATAACAGCAAAATTGACACTTAACTATCGAATACCATCCTTTGCCTCTGTTTAAAAGCAATAAAATGTTTGGGATATTAAATATGTTTTTCACAGTCAAGTGTCAAATATACTCATTTTCAAAAATTTGCATATTTTTGAAAATTTCAAACGAAAACATAAAATACATAATTATCTCAAAAAAGCCAAAAAACACATTGAAAACGACAATAAAAGTCAGATTAATAAAATGCTAAATGAAAAGAAAACTTAAACCAACAGGTGTATAAAGCACACGGGCTTTATATAATGCCTTTGTGACAGTATCAGACCCCGTTTACACGGATCCGCATACTTTTTGATGCGAATCGGCCTATCGTCCACACGAATCCAGTGAATCCGGTCACCGAAACCGCATAATTTTACTTGAATCCTCCGGATACGCGGATTCGTGTGGATGCAAATATTTCTAAGCGGTTTCAGCCGGATCGGATTCGTGTAGACGAGGCCTCATTTTAATAGCGGTCTTATCGTTAACAAAGGCAGTCAAGCAAGTCTATATTTATTTATTGCCGCGTTGTCAATGTTATTCATACGATCATAAAACGAAATAGTACTTACATACGATCTGCCTGTCTTTATTTTTTAGTTAATTAATGTCTATCGCTATAGCTTACTATTAAGTCATTTATCGAAGTTAAGAACGCTTGGAATGTCTACAATAAACACCTGAAGCAAACTGACCAACCAAAGTCCAAATCGATTTTGCTATCATTTGTTCAAAAGAATGAAAAAACCTTACTTTCAAACGTGCTCGAATTTATTTTTCGAAAAATAATTACAATTATTTTGTTTAATTTTCGCATCAAGAGCTCTAAATACCTTTTTTTATTTCTCCGACTGCACAAATAGGCATTGGCGAGTTTTTGCATAAATATGTAGCTTGACATCTGAACTTTAAGATGCCCATTTTATATACCCGTGTGCAGTTTGTCAAATTGTCTTCATATTCTGGCTTACTAACTTTTTTGGATTTTTTAATTCTCCGACTGCACACATTTAAAAAGTTGGCGAATTTTTGCATACATTAGCCATGTTAGCGTGACACTTTTAATGTATGCAAAAATTCGCCAATTTCTTAAATGTGTTTTCTTAGTCGACGATATAACTCAAATACTTGCAATATATAAAGCCAAAATTTAATTTTAGCACTATTAAAGTTTCACTGTGTTTTTAATCTGATTATATGATACACATTATGATACTTTATGGTGATTTTTGAACGTTATTTGCGTTAATTTAAGAGTTGAAATTAATCACGAAATTAAAGAGTTGTACATATTTTGTTTTTAATTATATCGTTTCTATAAAAACACATACATGGACGTCATGATAAGCTTAATATTTCTAGTGGTTTTCTTCGCTACTTTCATCACTTCGCTTAGAAAAATTCGGGATACTTATTCTAAACTTTTATAATATAAATAATGTGATGCTTGACGAACGGTTTTGAAAATGACCCTAAAAGGTACATATAAATTGACCCAAATACTGATTTCAGACCCTAAAAGGTAGACCACATTTAACGTTTGTTTATGTTTAAAATTGATGTGTATATGTATAATCTTCAGTTCGAAAATTGACCCTAAAAGGTACGGTGCCAGTTCGAAACCCTAAAAGGTCTGTCGAGCACCCCTATTCATTTTGTACGGGAGTCCCCTCCCCGGGGCAAAAGTATGACCAATTTAAACTTTTTGCATTATTCTCAGTTTGAACGGGAAAGCTGTCTGGTTTAATAAAGCTTGTGAAAAATTGTTTAGCAGAAAAAAGCGTGCACAAAGTATGTGAATAACAGGAGCAAACACAGTGCTATATTAATCCACCTAAAATAAATTAATAATTAATATAGTGAATTGAAAAGATTTTGTTGCACTCAAGTCAAATCATATTTTTATTAAGACTTTTAAAGTTGTCTTGTTTCTACCATACTGACTTTTTTGACATTTTATTATTTTGAGGAAATCCGCTGACCGGAAATACATACTTCCAAAAAGGACAAGGTATATTAACGTTTTTGCTTTTAAAGAAGCTATTTCTTTACCAAATAACTAAGGCTCAGCCGTGGTTTATACTCTGATAACTGCAAGATGGACAGTTGAAAACACGAGAAAATGTCAAAAAGCACGAGCTGAAAGCGAGTGCTTTTTGATCATTTTCGAGTGTTTTCAACTGTCCAGAGTGCAGTTATCAGAGTATAAACCACAACTGAGCCTTAGTTATATGGTTTATTACATAGATTTACGAAATGTTGTCTTGCAAAAATCTATTTTGTTCTTGCGAATTTTCGCTTCGATGCAATCGCGATATAACGCTAGTTTTGATTGGCTCAAGAATAGTAAAACTCTTCTCTGATTGGTCAAAAATGTGACAGCCAACATTCAAGTAGCTTTTTTCAATGCCAAGAACGGAAAGCTGAAAATTTTACAATCTTTGAAATCTCTGTCAGTTTTAGATTTAAATCTGTTCTAAAGCTCAAAACCTAAATATTTAAACTGTTAAAGGAATCAATCTTGTTTACAAAAGCCAAAGCTTCATCCGTTGAGAGAAGAGAAGCAAAAAGACAGCGACAAGAGAAACAAAACAGCCATCGAAAGATCGACAAATTTACCGTGGAAAAAAAAACACAAAATGGAGTTAGAAAACAGGGTAACGAAGACAAACTGTCACAGTTAAACTCAAGAACCTGCTACTCTACTAAGGAATAGCTACAAAGCTACTCTCAATAGCTACTCTGTTTGTTTTTTACTATCAAAATGACATGAAATGAGACAACCACGAGGCCGCTACAACTAGCGAAGATTTACGGTAGGAAGTTATTTTATGACAAAAAGAAAACAATTTAGCCACAAAAAGACATTTATCAAAAATAATCAACTCGAAAATGTATTTTCTATGAACTGTTTTTTGATTTGCCGTTCTTACTTGAAAAATTAACATTTTTAATTTGTCAGTCATAACCTGAACATTTGAAAAGGTTAAATATTTTTGTCTATTATTTGAAGTTCATGTGAGTTTCTGAATTATCTCACGCCGGGCCTACGCGCGCTCAAAAAGGCCGGGGTTTATTTCACTGTCCGCCATATTGGACGTTTGCCATTTTTTGAGAGACTGGGTACGAATTTCCGAACCAACGGTTGCATAATCTTTTATAGCTCCGGAGCGTGATCGATCGATTCCTATCTTCAATCGATTGATAGGACTTGACAAAGCAACCATTGAACAAGCTGTCAGCTTGATGGCGAGCAAAAAAAAGTTTGTTTTTAGTTCTTTTTGAGCCGACTTCAATGACACGAAAAGTCATTCGAATGAAATTTGTTTGAAAAGCACATTTTGACCCTTGTTTTTTCTTTTTTGTGCTGTACTTTAATATGAAATATTTTATTGTGTGATCATCGTTGGTCTTTCGCCGAGTATGCCTTCTTTTTAGTTTTTTGTGTTTGGACTTCATTATTTTTATATCGCTGGTTTTCGCACGACGTTTTCAAGTATACGTTGCCAAGATTCAAAGTTGGAGACTACATGAGGGAGAGGAAGATGGTTCGAAAGCAAGTTATCATGAAGAAGCGAAAGCTAGAAACCGAATTGCAGTCCATCGATGCACAGATAGAAGGAGAAGGAGTTGAAGGCAAAGACCGACAGACTTCGCTATCTAGATACGAAGGTATGCATCATAGTTAGAAATATTAGCTATCTTGGGGATTGGCCTTTAAATTTGAGCGGTATTTTTTTTACACGAAGAGGCAGGGTCGCACGATGTTTACTATCAAAGTGAAGTTTACCAAGCTTTAATAATTAAGACTTACATGTACCGGATAGACTATCAGAGTACTCTTACATTTTCATATTTTGTGTTGCTTTCTTTACTTTGATGTTTTATCATTATATTTTACATAATTAGACGTTTCATAGCAAGCACAGGCACCCCAAGCTCAAATCATTCTGTCAATAATCAAAACACTCCACTCGATATCATGGGAGTAGACATTATCTAATAAAAACAACAACATTTATTTGTTTTTATTCACATTTTGATGAAATGAAGCTAGAGTTAGGCGAGTTTTGATTTATTATTGACATGATACACATACAAATTAAGGACAGTTATAACTTTTGGCTGCTATAACTGCCTGTTCTTTTATTATGATAATTATGGATACACTGTACATGTAATGCAAGCTACACCAGTTATTTATGTAATTACTGATAATAGTTTTGTTTATGTCACAGGTACATGTATGATACATATCTTAATAGACATGTACAAAGGAAGACAAAAGAAGGTCTCTCAAGCTTAACTCTTTTGTTATTCATGATAGGTAATACAATGAAATTTGTAAAAAATAAATGTTGACTTAACTTAACGTAAAAAATGTTGACTTAACTTTACTGACATTTCGGGCTTTAGCCCTTCGTTGGAGGGCTAAAGCTCAGAACGTCAGTAAAGTTAAGTCAACATTTTTAACACCGACACAGCCTATACTAGTTTACTCGCTAGCTTCCATTTATTTTTGCTTTTGATAATCCTTATTTACTATTAAGTTACTAATTTCTTTTTTCTTGTGACAACATTTTTTAAATTTGGTGAATATTAGTAAATAGCACTAAATGGTGCTAATTAAACAACTGTAAACAAAACAAAATAGCACAATCAATCAATCATTGATTTTATTTGCACTTAAAAATTACAACTTTGTATAGTATTATGCACATTAGAGTTGTTTTCATTAACCGGCGAAACAAAGTGTATTAGTTAAAGTGTGATAGACAAATAACAATAAAAGAACACAAATATATGTACATGTAGTTAAGGTGCATTGAAGAGTAATACACTAAAGAGTGTTTCACAGGTTAATAAAAACAGTTTTAATGCATGTATACATTGATGACATACCATACCAGCCATGCTGAATTGGGCAACCTGTTTAAATATTATTCAAAATAAATAAACAACACCAATTGCTAGATTTCAATCATTTTAGAGCATCTTCATTGAAAGCTTGAAATCAGCAAAGTATAATAGAGTGCTCCCATTAAACTCGATTGAACAACGTGTAATAAATAGTAGGAATTCATACAAAAACCTGTATATACATGTGTGATTGTTTCATTAGCACTTTTAGTACTTATATTTAGTATAAATATTTCATGGATTTAGTAAGAGCACATAACAGGTTCCCATTTATATCTGTACTTTCCCATTTAAATCTGTACTTTCCCATTTAAATCTGTACTTATGCAAATTGTGTTGATGTGTGCTAAACACACAGATCAACCAGTCAGAAAAGTTCACTTCAGAAAAAATATATACTCTGATTGGTTGATCTGTGTATTTAGCACACATCAACACACTTTGCATAAGTACATATTTAAATGGGAAAGTACAGATTTAAATGGGAACCTGTTACATGTACTTGTCAACAAACATATGTTTTGTCAATAAACATTTACTAATATAATCGTTTATGTTCTTTGTTCCTTTTATATATATGTACACCCTAAATACTTTGAAACTGGCATGGATGACGAGGGTAATTATGCCTATTCCATTACCCATAATGAAACTGGATATATAATGTGCCAGAGTTTTTTTGGTAAAAGAAAGCAAAATCTTTGTTTGCTTCTACTAATAGTTTCACTACATGTTTGTTTCTTTTCAAACCCTTCAACTTCCTCACAAAGAAGGCTTGTACTTCTTCTTTACTCAGACTTGCTACTAGACCAAAGAACATAATGACTGACTCTAGGCAGGTGAAACTTATGACATGACCTTTATTGTTTTTGGCCAAGTAGCATAGTGGTTCTCTTAACTTATCAATAGACTGGATCACTACTGACATGGCACTGACTATGGCATAAGGTATGTTCCGGCATATTTCAGCATAGTAGGGTCTTCTTATAGCAACTCGACCGGCTAGTCTGCGGTATATTAGTTTAAGCCAAAGTCTAACTTCCGTATCAAGCACTGATCCAGTTGTCATTGAGTGGGACGACAGTAAATGTGCAATTAAAACATAATTTATGTGCAAATCAATTTATTATATCATGATAACACAATCTGACAATATCATCACGGTAACCTAGTGTTAGAGCACACTTTTCAGAGTTTTTTTAATTAGTTTAGTCTAAACATTGGACAGGTCCTAGGTAGGTTCCAAAAATATTAATTATTTCATTTTTATCATTTCATTATATCAATGGGTTATCTATTATTATATATCAATGGGTTTGTAGTTAGGCATATACATTGGACATCAGCTTAAAACATATATCAACTTAAGTAACAAACATATTATTTTCATATATTAACAATAAATATTTTAGGAATGACACAGTTTAATTTCTATTATACTTGACATTTTTAGTCATGCAAGCAGCATTGTACATACAAAACCAAGATGTTTGGGGAATCCCCCAATGAAACCTGCTTGGTTATGTATGTATTACGCTGCTCATGCAACTACAAATTTCAAGACAAAATTGCTTGTTAATGATGAAAATAATATAAAGTTTGTTACTTAGTTGATATATGTTTCAAGCTGATGTCCAATGTTTATACCTAACTACAAACCCAATAATATAATAAAATGATAAAATGATTGCAAAACCTTAATTAATATTTTTTTAAACCTGCCCAGGCTCTGTCCAATGTTTAGGCAAAACTATTCATCAAGAACTAATTATAAAACTCTGAAAAGTGTGCTCTAGTCTGACACTATCATTGTATATATATACAAGTTGAGTAACTAACATCAATCAAAGTAACAGTATTTCCTATACAGTCAATTTCACTATCGTTATTTGATAAAATATTCATTATTCATATTCATCATATTACAACCAATTCGAAGATAATTGTATATGTAGTATAATAAATTTTGATTCCAAAAATTATTCTGTCAAAGCTAGCAGTGGATTAATTGTCAACAAATATTTAAAGCAAATTCACTCCTGAATGACGTACTTAACGTATTTTTAAACAGCAATAATGACTTTGACTTATAACTATAAAATGGATTGAATTGCATGAGTTTGACTCTGATCGATCGAAGGAAGCGAATTCCTACAACAAATAGAATAGATATGTGTTAAGAGTAAATCCAAATCCTTCAAGTTTATTACATGCTTCGTCATGCACCTATCAAAAAATTAAATAAACAAGCTTTATAGATTAAAACTAACCTTTCAATCTTGTTTCTGTGTCAGTTGAAGTGGGCAATTCCCCTAAACGTCTTGACAAATGTGTCGAAGGCAACAACAAACTCGTTGCCTCACGCTTAAAAAACTCCCTATCAAACCCATCTCCTCCATCAAACTTTCCCAACCAGTCCTTCAACATGATCTTATCCTTTTCCTCTTCGTCGTCCACATTATTAACCAAAACATCATCATCAGAATCCAGTAAAACCTCTTCGCGAACTTGATCAACACTCAGACTGGCCGCCATCTTGTTTTACCCTCACGCGTAAAACCGCTGTACTCAATAAATGGCGAACCCCGGCGTTTTTGAGCGCGCGTAGGCCCGGCGTGATCTAGAAATCATATTTACTTGAAATCATTATTCGTGTAAGAATATAATAGCAAAGTCATGAATTAAATCGATGTTTTCGTCTCAAAAACGTCTCGTCTTTATTTGCTTTTCTCTCTCGAACTTCGGTAAGTTTTCTTGCAAAGTCACTGACCACAGAGAAGCGTGGTTTATACTCTGATAAACCACGGTTTTTTAACCAATCATAGCGCGTGTTAGAATGTATCTATGTTATAACATTAAATAACTACGATACACCATCACGAAAGGTATTTGAATTTACTGAACACATGTAAAAGAGTTTTCAAATTGTAATAGCTAACTAAATCATAACAGATATTTTAATATCTGTTTAAAATTAGTACATGCACAGTAAAGCCGATTTCACTTCGATTAAATTGTTAATATAGACGTGAACTACATATATAATGAAGACAATCGGATTGACTTTAAGTAATAGTTTCTTTTTATGACAACATGAAAGGCTTTGCAGCCATTAAAAACAATCGCTTGGCTGCCTTTGTAAACGATTAGACCAATGAATGATACAGTTATAAAGACATCATATAGAGTCCATTTGTTTTATACACTTGTCTTTGCATTATTATTATTGTTAATACGACCTATAATGTCTTTTCAATGTGTTTTTGGACATTTTTGAGATGATTATGTATTTAATTAACTATGCAAATTTTTGAAAAAGAGTATGTTTGGCACTTGACTGTGAAAAACATATTCAATATCCCAAACATTTTATTGCTTTTTGACAAAGTTAAAGGATGTTATTCAATAGTTAAGTGTCAATTGTGCTGTGATCTTGTTGATCATGGGGGATATTCACTCACAAAATACCCCAAAATGAGGTGTGATTGAAAAAGTGAAAAACGCATCCCCTTCTTGTTGTTGCCATGACAACCACCCTTACGGTAGAGTCTCGCAATATACATGGTTAGAAAGCCCGTAGTCTCTTTGATAAGTAGCGTAGATATAATTTTGTTTAAGGTTGGTGTTATAATTTTATGAAAGTTCAAAGTGGCCTAAAACTGAGGGGAGTGAGTAACTCCACTATTATTGTTAGGTGTTATGGTGTTAGGTGTTTCATAATTTTATGAGAGTTCAAAATGTTGGTTGAACATTCCATGTTTTAGCTGAAAATGGCCTAAAACCGAGGGTGGGTGGGTAACTCCACTATTATGCAATCGTTGGCTCCCAGATTTGCACCACATACTATACTCATCAACCCCTATATCTTTGTGCAAAATATGATCCAATTCCGTGATTTGAGGTTTATCACCTCCTGCCTGGTTCTGCCTGGTTCTTACATGGACACTCTCTTAATGTTTTTCATTTTGATTTTAGCGCAAAATCGCGCTCAAGACTTCCTGCCCAAACCATCGCTATTATTAACATAATGATAGTGAGGAGTTATATTATATATAGATTTTTAAGGGCAAGATTGAAAACATACTAATGTATTTATTTCATTGATTAGCCTAAAAAAGATTTAATGATTGTAAAAAATGTTGAAATACCTGTTTTAACCTCAAACTTGATCTGATTAGGAACTGCACAATCTTGATCTGGAATTAAAGCACAATTCAAAACGTTTAGCAAGACAAATCATTCATTGACTTAGTATACACAATAATTGTATAGAAATTCCTCCAGGAAAATTGTTTGAAATCATTCAATGATCGAGTCTGTACATACCGAAACAAGCATTTGATGAGTTTCGTCCTACAATTGACATGTACAACGGTGGGCAGTTGGTTGCATTGTAACCTGAACACAGAAAATAAGGATTAATAAGGCTATCCTGTACATCTACAATGTCTTGATTTGCTTCCTTTTTGGGAATAACAATTTTACTGTACAGACTTGTCTCGCGCTCAAACATGTGCTCCAAACTTTAAATTGGTGACTAATATAAATAACAATAGGTAATATAATGAAATTTGTAGCACCGTAAAAAATATTGACTTGGCTTTACTGACGTTTCGAATTTAACGATGTTATCAAAAACCGAGGCAGCCTATACTAGTTTTACTAGTTTCACGTAATCGCTAGTTTCCATTTAATATAGATAACCTTTGCAGTACTGATTCTCTGAAGTTCATAAAACTATTTCTACCCCCAAAAAATGCCCTGTTGCGCAACTCAGTAGTAGTTTTTCATTCTCTTAATTCTACGTAAATACGATGCTTAGCCCAGTTTTAACATTTTTCAACACGTTGTTGTGCTGATTAAATTTTGAAACTTGTTTCTCAAAGAAAGTTATACATGTAGTACCCAGAACATCCAAAAAGGCCTGGTAAGGATGTGACATAAAGGCCGGGATACAAAACACTCGAAAACAAATCATGTATGATTCGGTATACTGGGATCGACGGTGACTCGGGAAATACCTAACCAGTCGATTGTCTAAGAGGTGTATAGTGCTTTCTGAATTCCTGGAAAACGTGAAAATTAAATTACAATGGCCTTGAAGAGACATAGCAAGTCGCTGAATTCTGTTAATAAAAGATGTTGCATTCGGCACTGGATCCGAATTCTTCCTTCAAGATCATGTGCAAAGTCCAATAGAATGACAGTGTATTGATTATTATACACCTATTTTAAAAATCGTTGTCGCAGCCGAAGCTACAGTCCACACTCTGAATCCTGCAAAGGCTGTCGGTATTATGAACATAATTTGTGATGTATTACATGTTTTTTAAAGAAATATTAGTGGTTCATCATCTACCGCTGTAACAGTGTTATGGTCATATAACACAAACACGTCCATCCAAAATATGTATGAATGAATTGATAACAAAATAACAAATACCGACATCCTTTGCAGGATTCAGTGTGTGGACTGTAGCTTTGGCTGCGACAACGATTTTTGAAATAGGTGTATAATATAAAGCATGTAATCCTACCTTTGCAAGCATCATAAATCTCGTGTACTTCCCCAGCTACAAAAGAAAGAAAAAACACCGGGCATCAGTGTTTAGCAGACAAAGGAGACTTCAATATATTAGCCTGTGTTTCACAATTCTTTTTGTTGCAAACCATCTATATAGTACGCTACTTGGCAGAGATCTATTTATTTCCCCTATATAGAAGAGAACCGAACCGTCTGCATGCAGTTGCTCGAGCTCGTCCATAACTTTGGACGAAAATCTTAACATGAATTAAGGTATCAGGATACAAATTTCCGACCTCTTTTGACGAAATTGCGTTTTTGGTATCTTCGGAAAGATAATATCGTAATCTTTTATTTCAATGCAAAAAAAAATAAAAATGATTTTTCCTTTGATAGAAAATTTAGAGAAAAGAAAATCCGTGACTGGAAACTGTTACCAAACAAGTGCGTTTATCTCGACTCATTTCGATCAACTCCGCAACTTTAAAGAGTTCGATGTCCGCGATCTTTGATTAACGCAATTTAAGACGAGTTATGATCTGTTTCGTGTCGAACTACACTCAAAAAGTCATTGCTCAACTTTGACCTTGAATTAAAATTGATCTAGAGCAGATATATAACAAAACGCTTACTTACTTACTTTACTTTGGGTCAAAGCCTTTTATAAAGCAGGACAGACTCAACTGTTGCTTTGAAGAGTCTCAGCTTGATTTGATCCGATATAAAACGCCGACGCCGTTTTTAGCCCGTTATCTCCTGAATGTGTTGATGTAATTTTAAGTGTCATATAGTACGTAGTTCTTGACATCGAACAATTTGAATAAGATACGGTCAAATTTAATTTCTTGGCTAATAACGTCTGAAATTTTAAAAATCATTAAAATCAAACTTCACTACGGAAATAACATTTATTCAGCTTTCAGAAAATATATACTTTTACTGAGTTAAGACGAAAAGAGTACGCTTAATTTAAATTCGCGCACATAGGGGGCCATTTTGTATCCTAATACCCTAACTTCAAACCGGTTAAAAATCCGTTGAAACAAGTAATGTGTACGGACACGCCAAACGGAATTGTCCAGACAGTAGACAGTAGGAGGAAGTGACGTTGAAATGACGTTAAACATTCGCGCATGCTCTATAGAATACGAGCAGGTCGACGTCCGTGCAGAGGTTTCATTTGAAGGAATTCTCTGGTAATGAAAGTCTAGCGCTATTGTTGTAGTTATAGTGGTAGTTATAGTGGTAGTCATTTGATATCGTCTTGGAAAAGATTGAAGTAAAATAACATGAATTTTAAAATGATATAACAGTTAAGAAGCCCGTTGGGTTACATTGACTGGGGATATGATAGGGGAGTATATATAGATTTTGTTGTGGAAGTGATTGGTCCAATGTAGTAAAATCCGATATTGATTTTTGAATATATTGTTTTCGCTTTTTGACTAATTTGATGGCAAATGGACTTGCTTTGTTTGGGATATTTTATTCATGCAGATTTTACCTTCTTGTTTGAAATCGTGGCTATCTTCGCTAGGTGTTGCGTTGCTTCGTGATCCATATACATCAAGAGTACCATAAGTTGGCTTGATCTGTAAATTGAAAGACCTGATTTTACAAGGAAGTGTTTCCGATATCCCTTTAATATCAGAGAGTGTATCATTGGAATAGACAGAGGGAGGTGCTGGATGAGGAGAAGAAAGAAGGCCTGCATGACTTCAATCTATATCGGAACTCGGGTTACTCGTTCAGAATCTATCACTTCAGTGGATTGAGACAGCCATCCAAATTTTCATTGTTTTCACTAATATGTTAATCAGTACATTGTACATTTTGCTATTATACCTAGTCCGCCGGCCACAGGAACAGCTTGAGAGTCCCATAACTTTGTAAGTTTTGCGAATAAGTCAGTTACAGTGAACTGTAACAAAGTTAACTCGATCGTCCGCAGGTTGTATAAACAAAGCGGTTGCGCTAATAACAAGTAGCACAGACTATCCGCTATTTGGTGAAAGTTCTTGATTCTTGTGTCGCTTTGTACTATATATCTGCTTTGTATTTAATAACTGCTATATGAATTCTGTTATTAGCGCCAAAAGCAAAACTGAACAACGATAATATATTTTGGAAGTGTTAATTTGTGACAAGGGTAGATAGATTCTTGCCAGGAACGTTTTCCACGATTTCTGCCATGTTTTTACTCGAAGAAGTCTATAAAAATGTAAGCAAAGATAGAGGTAACGTTTTTCTCCTAATATTAGGCTCATCGTAAATTTGGATCCTAATTGTTTTGTATTTTGCCTTAGTAACCACACGGCATGGATGCCACAGTGCTTCACATGGAGATGCTTCTATAAATAACATGGCAAGCCCTCCCCTATAAACCGGAAACAGTTTTTATTGGCTAATATTGTGGAGGTGCGTCATTAGCCCCGAAAGGGGCCTTAAATAGAGTTTCAAATAGGAATGAAGTCAGGCTCTCCTTTCCTTTTTCCTCCTTCCCTCTCCTCTTTCCCTCCCTTGTTCCCCTGAGCCAGAAACTCAGATTAAATAGACTGAAGAATACTATTGTCACAGGTCATAGACGACTGATTACAAGCACATCACATTAAAATCAGTCAAGGCTTAAAAATTTTCACAAACACGAGGCTTACGACATAGTTAGCTATTGTCCCATAGTTAATTCTGGCGCGCATCAGGTGTAATTGTTAATCAGTATCCATGCAACAACTTGTGGTCTAAAATTCAGCAATCTCGTTGGCTGCGTTATAGTAAATACTGATGTATGAAAAGCACCGGTTACGAAAAAAAACAGTGGCGGCTGAATCGCGATTTGTCGTTATTTTCCGCATATTATAAGGTTTTTTTGTGGATACTAAAATATATATAGACGTCTAGCCCTCATCGGCTACAAATATAGCTTGTGGGCAATGGCTTCAGTCTTAATTGGTAGGTTTATTTTTATCTACTAGTCAAAAGTACTATACCTGCACTGTGAAGTTTTTGGTGTGGTAGAGAGTGTCCGAGTCTACTGTGAAATATCGAGTTTTTCCAGGGCTTACATAACCTGTCACATGGTCACCACCGGATATATTCCCGTTTTGTGACAACGGCTTTAAAACAGTTGGCGCTAAAACAATAATAATATTTGTATCAGTACTTTGCTGTTGAAATATGTTATATGTCATTTGATAATGATGATGATGCGTCTTTATTTAATGAGGGTAATTAATTTGGGATTCTCGAGTGTTCTACGAGCTGCGAATGATATTCCGGTTATTTACCAATTTTTCTTCTTCTCTTATGGTAAAATATCAATAAACATAATATAAAATGACAGTAAATGTATTAAAAAAGTACTTGGGAATATGTTTGAAAGCTTAATTATCAAAACGAATGAAAATAGTTGAAGCAACATTGAATTTATCAACTCAATTTGGCTCTATTCAACTTACTTTCACAAGTCTGAATTTGAAGCGATTTTGCCAGGTTGATTAGGTTGCTGAAGTCATTTACATTAAATACATGTTTGCTTGGGTCTGTTGCAATCAGATCGAGTTCTGCTTGGTTATAGCCTCCAACACCCACCGCTATCATCGTTAATCCTTTATGGAAAAGAAAAACGACCTGAATTTCAATTGAGTTTTATTTGGGATCATATAATATGAATGTATTATCGCCGGACTATTGAGTGGGAGACCGTGCTCTTGTCGGACCAATGCTCGGGGTCTTAACTTTATAAGATAGTTTGGGACCTTTGCTTCTGCGTACCAACTCGCACTCATCTTGTTCAAGAGAATTTCATCAATTGTGCCATCAATTGACGTAAAAGTAAATAACAGCAAAAATATGGCTGTTCTTAGTTTCTAAGATTCAAGTCTTAAAATCGACAAATCGGATTAATTCGTCCAAAGCGATCGAATTGCTTACTTCTTTTTCCCTTAATACACCCTTTCCGAGGAAGTTTGTCACCCGTGAAAAGCACACAAGCTAGTGACACAAAGGATCATGGAACAGTTTAGAAAATAAATGTGCATTCGGAACGCCTTTCTTGTTGTTTAATAATTCAAAATGGACATTTCTCAATAACATATTGACTAGTGTAGCAATGTGGTCATGAAATCCCTGCGTTCTAATAAAGTATACATAGGTAACCCATAATCCCTTGCGCTACTAGCCTGTAGGCTTTTCACTTCACGAGTGACAAAGTTTCTCGGAAAGGGTGTATATGTAGCGCCTTAAATAGTGCGGTGATTTTGGAATCTAAAAACATTAGATCGTTTTTTGACCGAAGTAATTTTGCCTTTTGCAGGTTAGGGCTCGCAGAAAGGCCGGACTCTAGTTATATAGTATGTTAAATAAAATAATCATTCAATAGCCCAATATTTCACTTGCAAAATACTAGAAGATATGATAACAATTATTAAAGACACATTCATGTTATTCTTTGTGTAGAAATATTTAGTTTCAAAAAATGTTAAGTTTGCCTCTGCTAGCAAGAATTTAACTGGTAATAATTTACTCAATATTTTCTATCTGCTCATCAAACTTTGCAGTGTATGAGTCCCAAACTACGTTTTAACGTTTAAAAACACTTGAGTAGAGACATTCACTTTGCAATATATCTGCAAATGAGAAGACCTTCCCGTCTTCTCGAACAAGGACGTTAAACCAGAGATCCCGTCTCTCCAAAACACTAATTATTATCCCATCTAGACTGCGTATATAATACTGGAAAACATTTCTTGGTTTACGTGGGACGCTTCTCATATGCTTTACTGAAGGAATAATTAAATAAACAAAAAGGTAATTTGTATACATAAACCGTTATTTCGATACACCAATTCTATTTTGCTCAAGCTTAAATGGAGAAGGGCACCAACGCTCGAACGCACGTCTGCTCGCTTCAACGACATATGCTAATTGCACCAGTCAATTCTTTAAATGAAGTACAAATTTACCTTAAATTATCAAAGCATGGGTCAGAGAGAAGGCCAGGGAGTTGCCAGTGGGTGTCTACTTTGAACGGTTTTATTTCAAATGTCAATGCTAACCTGCAATGTTGTGTTTAATGCTTTCTACGACTGGCCTTAAAGCCGCCACACCACCATTAGAGTGTCCATCAGTCAGAAGGATTAAAATTTGGAGATGGTTTGTTTGATCAGATGCTGGCCGTTGAGATTGTTCATTTTTAAAAATGTTAGATGCCACTCGCAGTGCTTGCGCAGTGTCTGTACCACCACCTGGTAAAAGACAACGATGTCAATTCATAAAACAAATTACAAAGGTATCAATAAAAAGCCGTTATAATTATTTAAACTCATCATGAAATAACAGAGTTTGAATGTACGTTTGTTGCGCACGGTTTGTGCAAAAAGAAGTTTTATAGCACTTCAGCTTTAATGGTTTAAAGCTAAAACTCCAGATAATGCTTGTTTTAATTTGACATTATATTTTGTAATGTGAGTGGGTGAGTGTCTGAGTCTCCCCAACTAGTAGGGCACATAAAAGTGATTGTCTTTTAAAGAGGTTTAGTGTTCTTTTGTTTTGATAAGTGATTTATTGAATATATCAATGATTTATTTTTAAACTATTATTTTTAATTTAAATTAAATGAACTTTAATCAAGTTGATTGATTGTCAAAGTTTACTTGCAAATCCAAGTTGGTCCACAGCACACATCAATGCAGATTTAGACGAGTAGTCTCCAAGTTTGATAGTTTCGAATGCATAGGAAGCATATTCAACGACAGAAACACGAGTTTGATAAGATGAAATATCGAATGCGCCAATGATCTTCCTGAAAATAGAACAAAGAAGTGATGATTATCATATTTGTAAATTGCTGGAACAATATGACAACAAGAAATTAATAAATAATGGTGCTTCCAAACCAATAAGTTCTATTTGGCCACCTAGCTTCTCGCCGAATTGTCCTCCCTTTCTAACGATAAACTGAATCATGCCATGGAAATATTTTCAAGAAAGGGTACATTTACTCGGTTTATCAAAGTCTCTACCAAAACTCACTGATGATTGCGTGTGACATTCCTTTGTAAGATTTGTAGTTTCATGCAAGGAAGCAATATGTTACAAAATGTCTACCTATTAACGTATACCTTCAAAAGACAAACAGACACAAGCATGTTTCGTTTCCGGGAATATGTTATGGCTTTGCGAAGTTAGGATCCCATTAGAATTTCCATCACATCCAATTAATCGTATACTTTCGGGTGTAAAACAAATTCAATTTTAAGCTAAACATACTTAACAAATTGTTTCTCAATTTGGTAGTTACTGTAACCAATGCTTCCAGACTCATCAAGCACGAAAACAATGTTGGCGGAAAAAGAGCAGCCTGCGACACACAAAATGATTATGCATAGATAAAAATTGTTATTAACAACAAAACTACGGAAAGTTTGGTGTATAATTCCAGTGTCAAGCGTTTCATTATTTAGCTGTGGTGAGCATGGGTAGTTCTGGAACTTGGCCAATTTAGATTATGAATGTAATTGTAAATTTTAAGAAGAGTGCTTTTCGATGCTGTCTAAAAGTACACACGAGTATCCACGAGTGACCACGAGTGACCACCTGTTTTAATAGAGTACTAACACTACAACCGTGAAACAACGAAACTAAATGTTAAATAATAGCAAAATCCTTTGTTTTGCGATTGTATATTCTGTTGTTTCTATTTTAGTTAGTGTATGTTTCACCGGTAAAGAGTTTTTACTGTCTGTAAATAATTATTTATTGATTAAATAGGCTACGATCGGTAGCAACTGAAATGAATGAATAAAGCTTTTAAAATACTTCTTGTAAAAAAATGTTTTTCTTTCACGTTTTCAATATTTTTCAATTTTCATCCAATTTAGATTTCTTTTACTCTTCATTGTAGAAATATGTCATTTATTATGTTCTGCTAAGCTTTATATAATTATCGTCAAACTGATGCGATTTTTGCCCGATACTGTTATGAATAGAAAACGCGCTCGCGTGCTTTGTGCAGTTATAAAGCACGCGGGGTTGTCAGAACACGAGAGAAGTGTTAAGAGAAGCACGACGGGAAGCGGAGTGCTTCTCAACACTTCTCGAGTGTTCTGACAATCCCCAAGTGCTTTATAACTGCATTCAAACCAGAAAGCAAGTTTTTTATTTTATTTAAATACAAATTGATCAACATGCAAACGCGCGTGCTGTGTGCTCTCAAAAAGCACGCGTCTCTACCAATCAAAATACGTGATTTCAAATACGTTATTTTATAACGTACGTTTATTACAAGCCATTTGTTTTCGCGTTCTTTTGTTTATCATTTGTTTGTTGTTATATCATTTCATGTTTAATTTTCTGTTAATTTTTAAATGTAATTCATTTTTCTTTTCTATTCCTTCCATATTTGTTATTTTATACTGTTACGTTATCTTTTTTTTTCCTATTTTCAATTTTTGTCATTTTTTCTATTTTTCATTTTTCACTCGTGGTCACTCGTGTGTACAAAAGCACGAGTGACCACGAGTGAAAAATGAAAAAAAGACAGCATCGTGCTTTTCTGAGTGTTATTGCTTTGTTACGTATAATAATGATTTGAAGGAGTGACCATAATCAGTCATAATAGTAGGTTTATTTTGAAACTTACCTTCATCATTTCTTTCAGGGCAGCTGTAACGCTGTGCAGTGTTGTCTTTTGAGTTCAATAATAAAACAAAAAAGTATTATAATATGATACTAAACATCATGAAATTCGGAGACATCATTCCAAGAAAAATAAGAATTTTGTAGTTCAATAAATTGTTTTTGTGAAACTTTTTTAATTTCCACGTATAAAAACAACATCTTTACAGTTAAACCTACTGAAGCGTTCCTATCGAGGATGGAAGGCTCGATTTATTCTTGCAAACTTGATTTTCAATTTGTTTTTAAACTTGCAAAAGCGAAACCGATATTGTAAATTTCAAAATGCAGACTTCAATCGTCAACCGATAATGGTCCCGAAATCACGATCTGTGGTAAATAACTGATAATGCTATAGTAATAGAATACTTTAGTAAGCATTTATAACAATATTTCTGTAAGCAGACTGGCTTTAGCAAGTATCTGTTGTCCAAAAAAACATTGAAAGTAATGTTTTGATTTAAAGCGGTTTTTAAAACGTACAAGAGGGGGGCGTAAGGGGGTGTTGGAAACCGCAAAACCGTGAAAAAATGAACCAAAACCGCGTTGAAATTTACTGAAAAACCGTAACCGCACCAAGAGGATACCTAAACATTGTGAAAAACCGCACACCCAAAGCTTTGTAAAACCGCAAAGCCACAGGTTAGGATTTTGTAAAAACCGCAAAACCGCTCAAAATAGAAGGCTAAACGGTGTAACCGCAAACCCTTACGCCACCCTCTTAAAAAGAATCAATTCAAAAACAGATTTGAAATCAAATTTCGATAAACAAATTGAATGTTCTAACCTCGATAGAAAAGCAAACGATATTTATAAATGAAATTGATTACTGACGTTATGGACGTTCTTCGCAGTAGAAGATAATTTTAAAAAGTCCATTGATTAAATCAATGATGAAAGTTAAGGAGAGTTAGGGCATTTACCAGCACGATTGTTAAAGACGGATTTCACAAAGTTTGTTGGATATAGTATATACTATATAAATATAATATATACACCTACTTGCAAGAATGTTGTTTAATTTTATGAAAAAAGAACATAAGAAATTTAGTAGCAAAGCAATAACAAAAGAAACAGTTTGAATGATCTTCTTTTGTTTTTTAATTAATTGCTTTCTCACTAAATTACAAAAGTCAGGACAACGTTCTGGCAATTAGGTGTACACCTATTTGTATTAACATTGTCATATAAAAAAATATTACTCAAGCTGAACTTCTTCTTTTGTCTTTTAATTAATTCCTATTCGGTAATTTTCTTTTTTATATGACAATGTTATTGCAATTAGCTGTACTATATACTATATATTATATAGAGTGAAGGCATTTAACCCGTGAAATAGAAATTGCTTTCTCAAGTGTAATAGTCAAATTTAATAGACTCAAAGGAAAACAATGGAATTAGAGGCTGCTAAGGTGTATTAGTCTAATAACTATTTCACGGGTTAAATGACTTTACTCTACTTTAACTTTATAATTTTATTATGTTTCAGTATATAACTTACTTGTCAGATTTTGAAACTTCATGGTAGCACTGTATGCAAGATGAGGAATGTTACCGGTGTATACAGAAGAGAAATCTAAACTGTTTTTCCAGACAAGTTTGGTAGCATAAGCAGCTAGCGTGGTTTGTTCTGTCAACATACTAGTATTCACGATCTTTTTTAAGGTTTCCATTCGTGTACATGCGGCGAACTGGTTGTCGTACACAACGCCATCGTGGTAATACATACGTAGCAGCTGTCCTAGGCGAACTCCAAGCTTATTCCATTCTGCAAGTTTATAACCCAACAAGAAGCCGTCGACTGCACCACGAATCTTTGCAAATGAAGTGTTATAGTTATATGACGTGTTTAAGTAGAAGTTTTGTGGGCATTGAGAGGTAGGAGACCAATAACCGCCTGGATCTTGCACAGATGCCAAAGAAGTTGTTGGATTCGTAAGTGATACTATACCAAGGTCTCCAGCAATCGTTGCAGCAAATAGATTATCCATGGGTTTGGCTGTCAAATGCAGTAATTGTGGGAACATGATAGATTTATTTCTACTGATGCCTGCACATATTCCTGTTAGAACACGGCCCATTGCCACGTCACCGAATGGTGTGTGAACCACACCCTGCTCATTTCGTCCATTCATTCTATGGTTTACCATGCTGGTCAGAATACCTTTCTCGTACGATGTCAAGATTGAATCAGGCAACATATCTAATGATAACAAAAAGAAAAAACTAATATACAAATTAGGTAATACCTAATAGCGGAGCTCCAGTTTAAATTGTTCCTACAACATCAATATGTGCATGTAAATAGTTTTTGTGCATTGGCCATACCCAATCTGAACTGTAATTATTTTAGTTACGTAACCGCAAAAGACAACTACAAAATCATAGGTATAGGTGGAACGGAATGATTTACTTTCTGAGCAAATAATAATCTGCGATATATATATTTTCGATAAAAATTCAAAAACCTTATTTATCACGCATACAAAGTACTATATTTTTCAATAATTTTATGCTCAAATTATGAAAAAGATATTTTATATATGTGCATGATGAATTATTGACTAAATAAAAAAATCCAACCTAAACCATTTATGTTCTTAAAATATGAACCATTTTTATTTCATTGAAACTATACCAGTTATTTCAAACACCCAATGGACTATCTAAAAGGGAAAAAATATTGGGGGGTCACCTCGCATCGAAGCGAGATAATTATTGTTAAATACTTGATGACGTAGGTGTATTTTTGCGAATTTTAAAGAAATACTATTTCATACTGAGTTACTCAAGAAATAAACGTGAAATAATAATCTAAGACATATATATTTTCGACTTTAAGTCAAAAATGTTATTTATCACGCAGACAGCTATGTTTTATAATAGCTTTTTGGCCAAAATCACGAAAAAAAGATTTTGTGTGTATACCGTATTATTGACTAAGTGTCAAACCAAAACCATTTTTATTTTTAAAATATCAACTTAGAAAAAAACTTCGATATCACTATAACATTTCTAGCGAAGTCAAATTAGGGGTATCCACGCGTTTTTGAAAGATATGAATTTTTAGATTTCATTTTTAGGTAAAATCGCGCGAAAATTCGTGACACACGTGACATTGTGTCACGTCACCGCGTGACAAAATTTCTAGCTGGCGCGTTTGCAAACGCCAATGAACCTTCAAATTCGCTTTAAACACAAGGCAAAACACTGAGAAAAATCAAGCTTTTGAGCTTCAAATGGACAAAAGATTCACTTCAACTAGAACTTAATAGTGTGGTAACTATATATTAAAAGTAAAAAAGGAAATTCTATAGCATTTTCTTTGTAAAATATAGTTTTCATCGTAAGATTTACTAAAAAGATATCACGGCAAATTTTAAAATTCAAACAAACAAAAAACAACCTGAAATGGAATTAAGAGCCTCAAGAATCAGTTCTACCAACACAAGATCGATTTGAAAAGACAAGGAAGTTAAAACAAGGTATTTTATAATGATTAAGTTTGTGTAAAACATCATTTTGTTTGTAAAAATAACCTCGTACAATTTCGAAGGAAAAACTACTAAAAAAGCTCGTTTAGTAGGCCTAAAAAGTCTAAATAAACAAGAGTTATTCAACCAATTTTGAATTATATTTGTATCTTAATTCATTTTTAATGTTTTCCGTTTATGAGGATGTGAAAACTTGCATAAATAAATCTCTAAATAAATCTCCTCTCAAAAGACTGACTTGAAAACATAATTCGTTGAACTTACTTTATCGGTGAGTAATTTCCTGAGGTTTTCTTCTTCTGGATGACATCGATAATATTTTGACGAATACATGTATGTACTTGAATCAGTTTTGATGAATTAAGCATGGATCATAGTTAATTAACTGCCAAGCTTGAAAATTCATAAATAAACTGTACTGAAGGAAGCATTTTGAAGATAGTTTTCATAACGAATAAAGTCGCTTCATTTTCTATTCTTTTACGTTGCTGTAGTCTTTATTCTTCTACGAAGTTTTATCTACAGACAAGGGTTCTTGGCCTTTCAGTCTTTTCCTTTTCTTGAGATAAATTTCTTCATTTTTGTCTCCTTGAAGTTTATTTTCTTCTTTGGTAGTCTTTATTCTTCCAAGAAGTTTTATCTGCAGACACGTTTTCTTGGCCTTTCAGTCGTTTTCTTTTATTTCTACTGTTAAATTTCTTCATTTTGTATCCGGCCTGAGTTTATTTTCTTCTTCGGCCAAAACTATCTTTGTGTTCTTCGATGTTCATCTTTCTCAGTTGATATTTTAAATATTGTATTTTGTTTGTTTGACTTTTTTGTCGATAAAAGAAAAATCCGCTTTCAGGGGCTGCTATTCCGTGCGCGCGCGCATCACTTTCCCGCCGAAATGTAACAGCCAATCAGTATCGCGATGGGCACGTTGTACGGACGTGCGCGCCCGCGATCCTACGTGTCGGTCGATGAAAAATCAACTCGATGGGTTACCATTTTTTCTTAAGTATGGTGCTCCGCTTGCGCGGGCCTTGGGCCCGCGCGGAGCTCCGCTACTATCATTACTATCCGAAAACATGGATGCATTTCTAACAAGACATTGATGATTTTTGTTAACTGTTTTAAACTATTGTTAATGTTTTACAAGATTCAAATGTTCCTTGATTAAATTAACATGTTTTGACTACGTACCTTGTCCACAAAATATGTGCTTTATATATAAAGCGATATTTTTTATCAATAGGAAGCTAGCTGCCTGAACGTTTGAGTTAAACCAATGTTAAAAATAGCTAGAAAATATATTCAAAAACCAAGAATGCTTTTTTTTTATCTGAACCTAAATAAAGACTCTGTGTTTTCTCCAAGAGCTGTGCTCATCGTGGGAGTTCACAAAGTACTGATTTACAATCACGCTTGGCATGAATGACCTCAAAATCGATCATCAAAAACGTGCTTAAAACATGGAAATCCTTTTTACTCTATGATATTAAAAAATAATCTACAACTATAGATTTGAGAATAATGCATAATAAACATATAAAGCCTTTTAAATCGCCTCTATCTATGAGATTGGGCCTCCTGTGATAATAGAAGAAGAAAATATATTAATGGATGAAAATTTAAATTCAGACAAAATACGCCTCGCTACAACTCACTTGGTTTTGATAAAGACCATGCGAATGAGATTTATTATTATGGAGCATTGTGGCTCAGAACACAATATTTTTACAGCAATACAGGAATTGATTGCCTCAAATTAGCATACTGAAGCATGACTGCATGCTAGAATGTGAGCTTGTAAACATCAAAATGAACCTAAAATTTTGAGCGCAGAGCTACACAGAATATATCCAACTTTACTTCGAATAACAATTTATTGACGGGTATTCTTATGGAGCACTAAACGTTATTTTTATGATTTTATTAAAATCAATGTTTACGTTGACACACACTGGCGGAGATCGAAAACTCTTTCCGACTTGAAATTTTGTATACAATTCAAGTAGTATGATTACAGGCAATCCAACTATTCTCTCAGAGGATTTCTTTAATGACAATAAAGTTATTTTTAACCGCGCACCGAGCGCCGTACATAAATCATTGAGCGCGCGGGTAGGGTTCCTGTGGTGTATTTGTTTGAATGCGCGCGGATGAGATTCCTGTGGCTTTTTGAAAGCAATTTTTCCGTCGCGCGAAATCGCACGTACGACAGAAAAATCGAAGAAAGTAGTATCTTGGTACAATATACCTCCGTCTTCGATACCGTGCGACTTTGACGAAAAATTAAAATTAACTATATTGTCATTGTAAAAAATCCTCAGAGAGAATAGTTGGACTGCCTGTGGTCTGATGTATTTAAAAAAAAAGAGTTGGACAGTTGAAGAGCCATTATTAGGGAGTTTTCTTTGAAAAATTATTGAATCTCACATTACAAGAAATAGTGAATTTGCACCTTAAAATTTTGCCTCAAATTATTCAATTTTTAGTAGACGAAATAGTATGGCAGTACGCGCCAAATTCCCTCAAGATGTAACCAATAAGCTGACATCGAAATGTATACGGACGGACGTACAGGCGTGTGATTGGGCTTCCTATGGTAAGTCAGTCATAACAATCAACTAATGCATTACAATTTTTTTTTCTAAAGTATTGTGTTCCGCTACTGAGTTATTTGTTTAGGGGGTATAAAACCGCTATTTGCAGATATTGCGATTAATTAATTTCCTGTCTGTGTATAAAGCGGTTTGGGCAACATAAACGTTAGACTTTTGGTCTACGACTTGACGTTGATCGACGTTTCTAAAAATAGATTTTTTCCTAAGAAATATATTTCTAGTTTTATAATGTTTTCCCTTATAGTGAAAATATACTTAATATATTCTTTTAACGTATCTAACATTAAGGTGATTCGACCCAATATTTTTGCATGAGCACATTCCCACTTTGAACCTCATATGCTTAAAGAGATTGATTCCGATTTCATATCTTCTTTCCACATACGTTACATATAGACTAAAGTACAATTTGGTATTTTTTTAAGAGATCGGATTGCACATTACGGTGATGACGTCACAACTGTTTTAACTCGGAATCGAATGTTATCCTTCAACCGCATTTTCTAGGGAAATGCGTTATTCTGCATATACCTTGAATGTTTGTCTTCCTCTGCGAGTAGTTTCATCGAAATCCAAAAGACGAATTTAGATATATATATATAGGGATACAGAATTAAGAGTATAATTTTGTGTGTAAACTAAACAATGGACTTCCAGCAGCATAAACTGCTACTTCTAAGGTTTCTATTTACAAAAAAAAATCGCTCATTTTATTTTCATATATCCCTAATACTTGCTTGAAAAATTAGACGGTGATCCAGTTACGCGATCTCGCTAAAACTGAAAATATACGATTCAAGGTAGAACGTGATGCTTACTTCGAGCGCTCATTTTACAGTCGGTTTCACGAAAACTGCGATCATGCAAAAACTCGTTGATCTTTTTTTTCTTGGATTTTTTTAGGACAACAACTGATCAATGAACCACACTTTCCCTGAATTTCATGTTCATTGATAATTTCTAAGGCCGCCTAAAACACACTTAATGTTGAGTAAATATTGAAGTCATAGTCATAGCTTTGGATGATTCGGTGCTCAGGGATTAATAATAAATAATCTTTAATGAGGATACCAACGTCACCTTACGGTGATTTACAGAAGGGTCCTAAATAAAATAAAATAATAAAAATCTAAATTATTAATTTTACACATATATTATATCTAAAAATTACAAAGATTAATATAAAATATAATTATATATAGTTCAAAAAATTATCCTAGTGTTTAAAAATTAAGTAATTAAGTTAAGCTTAGAAATTTGCTTCTTAAAAATTGCAAGACTCAAAGCATTACGTATAGTCAAGCAAATCTTATTCCAAACAATGGCGGCAAAATTGGTCGTTTTCCATTGACCCCACCTGATGCGCGCTTGAGAGGCACGAACATTATTCTTAGTTCTAGTATTATATTCATGGAAATCTCTATTTAATTTATATTCAAAATCATAAAAGGAAATAAGTTATTCATCGTGGAATGTGAAATTAAAAGGATACTTAATCAATTGTCTCACGATTGAGGTCATTGGTAGAAATACCGCGACGTTTCGACTGCAATCTGCTAGTCTTCATCAGGCGATGGTGTAGACTGGATGATGGTTGTCTTATATACTTTTCGTCGGATTATCGGCGCTGTGATTGGCTGACGCGTGATGTCCCAGCATGCTTCTTGATTGTTGGCATCCACGCTTCCGGTAGATCGATGCCGCAATCCCTATTGATGTTGTTAGGGTGTAGTCGGATCTGAATGGCTTCCTTGACTCTGCGTGTGTGCCAATGTACCTCTTGGTCGATGTATTTGACGTCTTTCCAGCTCAGGTTGTGTCCGGTCTTGTGGGCATGTTCGGCTACGGCTGAGGTCTCGGTACGGGCCAGTCTTACATCTCTTTGGTGTTCTTTCAGTCTTTCATTCACGGGTCTTCCGGTTTCTCCGATGTAAACTTTGTCGCATTCACCGCATAGAATCCTGTAGACTACGCTGTTTTTCCTTTCAAATGGTATTGGGTCTTTCGGTCTTACCAAGTGTTTGCGTAGAGTCGTATCAGATCTAAAGACTGTGCGAATGCCATGATGTTGAAGGCAACGGCTTAGACTCTGAGATACTCCATCTACGAAAGGTAGTACAGCTAAGGATCTGTGAGTCTGTTGTTCTTTCAAGCCGCGCCTCCGTTGTCTTGGACGCCGATAATTATCATAATAAGATGTTTTCTTTGATTGATTCCGGTCCTTATAAGATCATACAAAAAGACCCTACCGACCGCCTTTGCCGAAAACTTACTGACATGTTACTCGCTCTTAAACGAAACGACTGCCTCGATGAGACGACCTACAAGCAGCTTAGACCACAACACAAGCAGCCACCAAGGATTTACGGTTTGCCAAAGATCCATAAACCTAATATACCTCTACGTCCTATTGTCTCTTGTGTAAACACCTTTGCCTATAATCTTTCAGCGTACTTATCTAGTATCTTGTCTCCTTTAACAGGTCGATCCGTCTACACTGTCAAGAACTCAGCAAATTTCGTTCAGCAGATCAGAACTATTACCATCTCAGACCACGAAGCTACGGTTTCTTTTGATGTTGAATCATTGTTTACCAATGTACCCATTAAAGGTGCCGTAGAAGCTGCCCTCCAGAAACTCCAAGCAGATGACACATTACCATCGCGAACCAGCCTATCACCATCTCAAGTCACCCACCTTCTAGAATTTACTTTAACATCTACATACTTTATGTATGAAAATCGCTTTTACGAACAGCAAGAGGGGGCGGCTATGGGCAGTCCTGTCTCTGCCGTCATTGCCAACTTATACATGGAGACCTTCGAAGAGCAAGCCCTACAGTCGTGTGACCAAGAACACAGACCGAGAGTTTGGAAACGCTACGTCGACGATACCTTTGTTGTTGTGAACAGATCACACGTAGATAGCCTACTTGTCCATCTGAACAGCCAACAAGATTCCATCCGTTTCACCATGGAAACCGAGAATGACAACAAGATCACCTTTCTCGACACCTTAGTACACAGGGATCCCAACGGCCGTCTCTACACAAGCGTCTACAGAAAATCCACCCATACAGACCAGTACCTTGCGTATGACTCACACCACCCCAAGTCAGTAAAACGCGGAGTTGTGAAATGTTTATACGACAGAGCGTCTCGCGTCGTTACTAAACCAAACGGCATGGTAAGTGAAAAACAACATCTCGCTTCAGCTCTTAATTCTAATGGTTATCCTACACCTTTCTTGCAGAGAGTTACCAAGACCCGCCCAGCCCGCCAGAAAGAACAACAGACTCACAGATCCTTAGCTGTACTACCTTTCGTAGATGGAGTATCTCAGAGTCTAAGCCGTTGCCTTCAACATCATGGCATTCGCACAGTCTTTAGATCTGATACGACTCTACGCAAACACTTGGTAAGACCGAAAGACCCAATACCATTTGAAAGGAAAGACAGCGTAGTCTACAGGATTCTATGCGGTGAATGCGACAAAGTTTACATCGGAGAAACCGGAAGACCCGTGAATGAAAGACTGAAAGAACACCAAAGAGATGTAAGACTGGCCCGTACCGAGACCTCAGCCGTAGCCGAACATGCCCACAAGACCGGACACAACCTGAGCTGGAAAGACGTCAAATACATCGACCAAGAGGTACATTGGCACACACGCAGAGTCAAGGAAGCCATTCAGATCCGACTACACCCTAACAACATCAATAGGGATTGCGGCATCGATCTACCGGAAGCGTGGATGCCAACAATCAAGAAGCATGCTGGGACATCACGCGTCAGCCAATCACAGCGCCGATAATCCGACGAAAAGTATATAAGACAACCATCATCCAGTCTACACCATCGCCTGATGAAGACTAGCAGATTGCAGTCGAAACGTCGCGGTATTTCTACCAATGACCTCAATCGTGAGACAATTGATTAAGTATCCTTTTAAATTCAAAATCATGTTCTAATAAATTCTTATGGCACTTATACATGAAAATAGCTCGATGTTTAGCTCTTCTTTGAGCAAGTTTCTTCTAAGAAAGTTTGTCTAGACTTCACTGGCAGAAGCTCGAGAAGGCAAATCTAGCACAATTCGTGCTGCATTGTTATGAAGCACCTGAAGTTCTGACATAAGAGTGATATTATCTCCCCATATTATATCACCATATTCAAAAAGAGGTAATACAAAGCTATTAAAAAAGGTTTTTCTAGCATTGATAGGTAAGTAACATTTGATTCGCCTCAAAAGGCATAATTTTTTATTGATCTTATTCTTAATATGCTCTATGTGATCATCCCAAGTAAGATTCCTATTGATTAAAATACCTAGATAATTAAAAGACTCAACTACATCTAGTAGTTGACCATCAAAAGATATATTTATGCCCCTAATGTTACATAGGCGTTTACTACTACCTATAAGCATAAACTTAGATATATTTAAAGTAAGTTGATTTTTACTTAACCAATTCCCAACCCTGTTTAAATCAAAATTCAATTTTGATTCAATGTCAGAAGAGGATTTTGATGAATAGAAGATTACTGTATCATCAGCATACATAGAAATCTGACAGTGTTCTAGGTGGTCTGGTAAATCGTTTATATAAATGACGAACAGCAATGGTCCCAGAATCGACCCTTGAGCCACACCAATGGGAATAACTTCTTTGTCGGATTGAGCATTGTTACAAACTGTTATTTGAGAACGGTTGTAAAGGAAAGATCTAAACCAATCACAGGCAGAAGAATCCACACCAAAGTTAGTCAACTTGCTCAAAAGGATGTCATGGCTGACTGTGTTAAATGCCTTTGTTAGATCTAAGAGGACGACACCAGTCCATAGAATGAAGCATTTCATCAGTGAACTTAGATGTGGCAATGGCAGTAGAGGACTTCCGTCTAAAACCAAATTGCTTGGATGACAACATCGTATTTTCACTTAGGTAAGAGTAGAATTGACTGTGCACTGCCTTCTCTAAGATTTTACTTAGCGTTCCAATTTAGCACAACATCGAATTCCTTTGCACCATGCATGATTTCACCGCATTGGCCGCCCTCCGAAATCTCTCCGAAGTAAACTAGTAATGTACAGATATTTTGACAATTGAAACAACAGTGACGGCTCCCTTAAATAAATTTTCACCATGCCTGCAGTCAAAACATCGAAAAAGAAAATTGCCAGTGTGCTAAAAAAACTGTAAAGTAACGAATAGTACAGAAGATGAAGAGAATAATAATAAGGTATGATTTCATGTAATAAACTAATAAAATAGTTTGCTATTATATTGTTTCAATTGTAAAAATATCTGTACATTACCATACTTCGGAGAGATTTCGGACGGCAATCAGAGCTGTGAAATCAAGCATGGTGCAAAGGAATTCGATGTTGTGCTAAATTGGAGACAATAGAATTCCCACAGCACCGAATTATCAAAACCTATGACTATGACTTCAATATTTACTCAACATTACGTGTGTTTTAGGCGGCCTTAGAAAATGTTCAATGAACATGAAATTCGGGGAAAGTGTGGTTCACTGATCCGTTGTTGTCCTCAAAAAATCCAAGAAAAAAAACCGACGAGTTTTTGCATGATCGCAGTTTTCGTGAAAACGACTGTAAAATGAGCGCTTTAGGTAAGCATTGCGTTCTTACCTCGAGTCATATATTTTCATTTTTAGCAAGATCGCGTAACTGGATTACCTTCTAATTATTCAAGGAAAGTATTAGGGATATATGGGAATAAAATGAGCGATGTTTTTTGTAAATAAAAACCTTAGAAGTAGCAGTTGGAGCTGCTGGAAGTCCATTGTTTAGTTTACGCATAAAATTATACTCTTAATTCTGTATCCCTAAATATCTCTAAATTCGTCTTTTGGATTTCGATGAAACTGCTCCCACAGGAAGATAAACACTCAAGGTATATGCAGGATAAAGCATTTTCCTAGAAAATGCGGTTGAAGGGTAAAATTCGATTCCGAGTTAAAACAGTTGTGAATGGTAATCCGATCTCTTAAAAAAAATACCAAATTGTACTTTAGTCTATATGTAACGTATGTGAAAAGAAGATATGAAATCAGAATCAATCTCTTTAAGTATATGAGGTTCAAAGTGGGAAGGTGCTCATGCAAAAATATTGGGTCGAATCAGCTTAAGAGCATCATATTTTGTGCCTAGTTCTGTGTTGTACTCATTGATTCAGTTGAACAAATAATTTGTTGTACTTACCATTTTGTGGTCGAAGTAAGGTTGTCCATTTGTCATCATTGTAGGCAAGTTTTCTGATATAGTTGGCAATTACTTTCATTGGTTTATTTTGTGCAAGGTTATGTCTCTCGATCTTTTCGACCAGTGCAATAAAGTTGTCCAAAGTTTGGATACTATGAGCACCTGTAGTATATACAATAGAAGTATTATTGTCTAGAAGAGCAGCAGTGTTTTATCAGGTATACTGGTCAAATCAATTGGACCAGTGGAGGTCACAGGATTGAGTAGAGGCTTTATTGTTTTGTTTGCTTTTTTCAATTTGTGCGCCGATCTTGTGAAACGCATTACCATTTACTTTAAGATGAAGTGAGCAATCAATTATCACTTTCAAACGAAATTTGAAAACATATTTAAGTGTAATGTAGTGTAATGTAGTGTAATGTAGTGTAATGTAGTGTAATGTAGTGTAATGTATATAGTGTAATGTAGTGTAATGTTGTGTAATGTAGTGTAATGTAGTGTAATGTAGTGTAATGTAGTGTAATGTATATAGTGTAATGTAGTGTAGTGTAGTGTAATGTAGTGTAATGTAGTGTAATGTAAATGTATATAGTGTAAAGTAGTGTAATGTAGTGTAATGTAGTGTAATGTATATAGTGTAATGTAGTGTAATGTAGTGTAATGTATATAGTGTAATATAGTGTAATGTAGTGTAATGTAGTGTAATGTATATAGTTTAATATAGTGTCATGTAGTGTAATGTAGTGTAATGTAGTGTAATGTAGTGTAATGTAGTGTAATGTAGTGTAATGTAGTGTAATGTAGTGTAATGTAGTGAAATGTAGTGTAATGTAATGTAATGTAATTTAATGTCATGTCATGTAATGTCATGTCATGTAATGTCATGTCATGTCATGTCATGTCATGTAATGTAATGTAATGTAATGTAATGTAATGTAATGTAATGTAATGTAATGTAATGTAATGTAATGTAATGTAATGTAATGTAATGTAATGTAATGTAATGTAATGTAATGTAATGTAATGTAATGTAATGTAATGTAATGTAGTGTAATGTAGTGTAATGTAGTGTAATGTAGTGTAATGTAGTGTAATGTAGTGTAATGTAATGCAGTGTAATGTAGTGTAATGTAATGTAATGTAATGTTATGTAATGTAATGTAATGTTATGTAAGATAAAATAATACAACATAACATAACATAACACAACATAACATAACATAACATAACATAACATAACATAACATAACATAACATAACATAACATAACATAACATAACATAACATAACATAACATAACATAACATAACATAACATAACATAACATAACATAACATAACATAACATAACATAACATAACATAACATAACATAACATAACATAACATAACATAACATAACATAACATAACATAACATAACATAACATAACATAACATAACATAACATAACATAACATAACATAACATAACATAACATAACATAACATAACATAACATAACATAACATAACATAACATAACATAACATAACATAACATAACATAACATAACATAACATAACATAACATAACATAACATAACATAACATAACATAACATAACATAACATAACATAACATAACATAACATAACATAACATAACATAACATAACATAACATAACATAACATAACATAACATAACATAACATAACATAACATAACATAACATAACATAACATAACATAACATAACATAACATAACATAACATAACATAACATAACATAACATAACATAACATAACATAACATAACATAACATAACATAACATAACATAACATAACATAACATAACATAACATAACATAACATAACATAACATAACATAACATAACATAACATAACATAACATAACATAACATAACATAACATAACATAACATAACATAACATAACATAACATAACATAACATAACATAACATAACATAACATAACATAACATAACATAACATAACATAACATAACATAACATAACATAACATAACATAACATAACAAAACTGGCCCTCATGCATGTGACCAAATTGGTCCAGCTGATTGGATAAGAAATATCTAAGCTGTTAACTAGTTTAACCTCGTTTGTGTGTTTCTTTCCTTGCTTGTTGTGATTATTTGTTTGTGTGTTGGCTGGCTGGTTGCCAAGATCGCGTCACTCGAAATATATTGTTTCGTCTGTTTCGTTCGATTTTGGCAGTACGTGCCTTCAGCGTTGTTTCCCAACAAGGTACGCACATATTTAAGACTTGTCGTGGTCTCAGCCACGTGTGCAAGCACGGTACTCAAAAGGAGCATAACTCGAAGCGCGTAAAACCGAGATATACCCTATCCCGTAATTGGCTGTCTGTCGTCTGTCTGTTTGTCTTAATAATATAACAAATCACACCATCTAGACGCCCTGATGGTGCGTGCACTTGTGCCCTGGATGCAAGGTGATGAGCTTGGGATAGCTGGAACTAGTTTACAGATTTGAATGGCAGAAATGCATCTAACACAATTGTGACTGAACGCACACAATTCAATTTGTATACAATGTTATGAAGTTGCTGAAGCTAAAAGAATATGAGTATGGAACTATAGTGCGCGCTACTGGAGTATTTGGATTCTTAGCTGCTTGAGGGATGAAATACTATTTATTTTGTAAGTGATCGAGACCTGAGCTACACTTCCCAGTATGATTTTACTGTCACTTGCAGCCTTATTTTTTTTCTTTTTAGGTTCCATATTTTTTAGTCGGGCTAGAGGGCCCGACTCTAACTTTACCTTTTAGCCAATCTATGTATCTATCCATCTGTCATGTCGCGTATAGGCCCCCATGATGCTTTGGGAACGAACACAGGAATCCCAAAGTCACGGAATGTTCATTCTATCATAAAATTAGAATTGTTTTGCCTCCTGTGTTGATTTTATGACTAGCCCGACTTCACGCTCATAGAGCGTCTAGTTTATTGTTAATTTGCATCTTTTGTTTGTTTAAATTACATTTCCTTAGAGTATTGTGTCTTTTCTTATCAGTGGATATTTGAAAGCTGGAAAGAGAATATAGTACATATTTTGCATCAAATTGGGAGCTTTGTTCTTTTATGTCACAAAATGTTTTACAGTGCTGCTAATTCAACCGGGGCAAGCCCGAGTTTATTAGCCAATCACGTTTCAGCTTAAGAACAAAAGAACTAGACATAGACGATCCGTCAAGTTCCGGCGTAGTTTATAATTTGATTGGCTGATAAGGAGACAAAGTAGATATCTTTTGATATCTTTTTTCTATAGATATCTTTTGTTCTTAAGCTCAAACGTGATTGGCTAATAAACTCGAAGTGGCCCCGGTTGAATTAGCAGCACTGTAATAAGACAGTTGCCATCAGTAATGTTGTAAGTTGTTTTATTTTCTTGAATAATACAGTTTATAGAATAACCAGAGAAACAAAGCATGAAACCGGTTGTTTTGATATTAATATTTTCTACAATGCACTTAATTCTTGAGGAATGTTTTACTTGAAGAACTACTTGATGTTCAATAAACCATGATAAACTTATGTGTATTCTAGGTCAATAATGGTATCATATATCTTTAAAACATTTGGCAATTCACTGGCATCATTTTGTATAAAAATATTATAAATATTATAAAACTTAGCATGCTCATTGATGGCATCTAATGTTACATAATTCCAATATACACAGGATTTTACTCGTCTGGGCACGAGTAATGAAACAGAAAATACCGGCTAAACGTCGAATTTTGTTTAAAGTTCGTATCCGAAACCAAACATTTCGCTCCAACCTCTGCAAATGTTAAAGCCGTTTGTCAATCTGTACTCGGTTAGAGCTTTGTAGCTTTCCAGAAAGAAATAAAAAGGAAAAGGAAAATGAAAGTTAAACGTGCCATATAACTAGTAGTTGTTTTGTGCAAATTTCAAAGCCGTTTTACAGTTAGAGCTTTGTAGCTTTTCCGAAAATAAAATTAAAATGAACGTTAAACGTAGTAGTAGTTGTTTTGTGCAGTTTTGTTGATATGGTCAGAGTCATGCTGTTCGTTGAATAAAGCGGTGTTTTGTGTTGTAGTATTGGTATGCAGAATTTGGACAAAATCACGGTATTGGTATCCTATTGTGATTTCGATATAAAAAGGTCTAGGACGTCTATTTCCACGGATTGTTTTGAAATATTTGTTTGCGAGATGATGATTACTGTTCTCCAAAGTACAAGCAACTGTTAATGACGATTGTCTCCTGCTTACGTAGAGTCATGCCAGTGTACTACTGCATCATTTATAAATTAATATTGGAAAAATTAAAGACTGATTTTATCTGTCTTAATTTGTCACTACCAAATATAGATTGATTATTATAAAAGCTTAAAACAATATCGGCTAGTCTCCGCAGGATAACTTAATGGTTGGTTGATTGATCTACATGTTGCTATGAAACGTTTGTGAGTGCTGCTGGGCACATTAAACCATTTCGACTGCGTCGATTCAATGGTATGAATAAACGACATTCTTTTCTATGCGAGAGTTTGTATTATTGCATGGAAATAGGTAAATTCTTATTACTTAATTAATTTAAGTGTTTCTTTGTGATATTTTACTCCGACGAAGGGCTAAAGCTCGAAACGTCAATAAAGTTAAGTCAGCATTTTGTTACGGTGTTACAAATTTCATTTTATTACCTATCGTTTATAAATACTTTGTTTTTATGGCTATGTTTAGAAACTAAAACAAAAGAAAGTGGCTCTTCTACTTAATTTTAGTTTGTATTTCCTTTGATGATTTTAAATTATATAATTTAATAAATCTCTTTTTTATTTTGTTTTTCAGAACTAAAGATAAATAAAAATAAGATACCGATCGCAAAACTCTTGTGATTAAAATCGAGGCACCGATGCAGATAATGAATTTTTAAGAATTAACAAATCCTTACCTAAACTATATAGTACATTGAACAATTCAATTCTGCCTATTATTTCTCTTTCTTGATCGAAATTGAATATCACTAAACATGTTTATTTGGTAGACTTACTTTGGCTGTACGTTGTTGGTGTGTTGCAGTAAACAAGAAACACCACAGCAAACACTTGAACTACCAACTTGCTCATTTTGGAAGTAATCTTCCTTTAAGAAGAAACTATTACTTATTTGTAGCAGCTTGCAATAGCTCAGTCGTAGCCAAGACTGGGGCCTCTGTAATTTTGTCAATCCGTTTGACTATTCGCCACACCTTGAGGAAATAATTTAATTGGTTCAATGTGACGTCATTTCTAAATGCTATTGGTTAAGAGCGCCATGTAACAAATTTGATGGACGTTTTGACATTTTGCCTATAATATGATATATACATCCCGAATTCGCTTGGATGATTCAAGACAAAGGATCACCCAAGCGAATTCGTGAAAGGTTTATTTATTTCTGCGAATAGAGATGAAAAAGGACCGCGCGGTATGCCAGTTCAATAAACATTCGAATCCTGCATCTTCAGATAAATTATTTAAGTATTTTCATTGTATTATCCTTTCCTTTAATTTTGAAAGATAAATTCTATTTTTTTTTATTTAAATTTAATTTACTATTTAATTTTTGATAAATTTTAAAACATGACTGATTTTTTTTAAATTGCATCCTGAAATTATTCTATTTAAGTCAATAATGTTTTTAATGTATATTAGAATCATTCGTAGTACTAAATCGTTCTCTTAATAAATGTTATTGTTTTTCCTGTCAAGCTTTTGATCGATATAGGATTGTCTAGCTTGACTGACCCCAACATAATTGCAAGCGGATTTGATATTTCTTTTAACTCGCTCGTATTATGTCAAAACCCCACCAATTTATCTGAATTTTACATGTGTTACTTCAAACATTTTTTAAAATGCTTAAACGTCGCTAACAGTAAATTAAAACAAAAATTATAAGCCGCGATTGCCGCAACAAGCCGATTTTCTAACGATGGTATTTCCATATATTGCGCTCTCGTAAAAAATGTCTATCGATTTCCATGAAACTTCAGATTCCTAGGCGGAATTTTTTAATTTTGACATATTGCAGTTTGCCAAGTTTTAACAATTAAAATTCTTAGAGCAGGAGCGACTTAAAAATTGACCATTAAAACCAATATGTTATACACATGCGATAGCAACTCCACAGGTATAGAACAGAAACAAACAAATATTCACAAGTAAAATTGCTTTAATATCAAAGTCATAACTACTGTAAAAATGACTGCCGGAGTGGTTTATGCTTTACTGGGACAACAAACGTGCTTTTAAAATAGCTAAATATTAGCATATTCTCTAAATTATATATATGCCTTTTGTTTCCCTATTGTTTCACTCTCTCAAACACTAGGAATATATATATATATTAAATTCTCATAATTTTTAAGAATATACAAAACCAAATATAAAGCTATATCAAGTTTGCTTCAAAATTTTGTTATGAATTGTCTTACGTACGGTTTCGGTCTGTGCACCGATATTCCACATCAGTGCAATCAAATTAAAATGGTTATCATTTCAATAACTATCGGTGGCACTGATTCCGATCGTCTGAGATCCGTCCCTATTCGGAATCAGAGCCACCTATATAGGATCGGCTGAGATCCGTCCCTTTTCAGTCGGAATCAGTGCCACCGATATAGTTATTGAAATGATAACCATTTGATTGCACTGATGTGGAATATTGTTGCACAGACCGAAACCGTAGAAGTGTTCGGAATTGAATTCATTAACGCAAACAAATAAAGTTTTGAATCAAGCACTGTAAATTTTGGTTTGTTATTTTGAAATATAGCCCGTACAAGATCAATTAAATAGGCTGCGCCTCGTTTTTTCAACCCATTTTTCGGTGTTTGAAAACCTGATGAAACACTCTTTCGAGTGTTGGATATATTACGTAAACTACCTCAGCATAGAAGCCCGCCGTAGATCACGTGATCTATTAACGTGGCAAAGTGTAGAGTGGTACGGGTAGCAGTCATGACAAAGTGTTTTAAGTTTAATGAAATCATGATTTTTTTATATTATTAATTATCCACAAACTGTATTTTAAATAACTGTTTCATTCATTTGAATATCTGTCAGTTGTTCCATATTTTTTAGTATTTTTTTTAAGAAATATATATGTAATTCTTAAGTGCTTATGTAGAAGTGTTTGTGTATGTTGTGAGCGATGTAAGTCCCGGTTTAGTTCGAGAAATATCTGGTATTATTTTAAGAAATATACATTGAGTTCATAAGTGTTTAATGCAAGGGCGATGTATTTGAACCGACTGTAAGTGTGGAGCAAACGGTGGTATTTAAATTGTGAAAGAAATTAGTAAACGAAAAGTAAATAAAAATTAAAAATGTAAAAATATATATAACAGCGATTAAAATCAACGATATGTATAGAAGAAGGCGCAAAGTGAACTCGAGTTCGTGTGGAAATATGTGACTGCCTCGGGGGAGGGAGAGGACGTATAAACATTGGAAGGGAAGGAAAACCGAAGGGAAGATAAGTCGATAGTCCTACCAGAGGACTTGAACTATGAAAAAGTGATGAAAAAAGTGAGCTATGATATAAAGAAGTACAGATGGAGCTTCAGCGTGCTAATTTTTACGATGTAGCCGTGAATACAACCATATTGACAACTGAACACAGACTGTAAGTACTGTATCAAAGTAATTAAGGTATCAAAAATATAGGTACTTATTTAGGAGGGGGGGATCTCTGAAATTATCCGTAGGAGGGTGAAATTATAGGTAGGAGGGGGATCACTGCAATGTATATATCAGTATAAAGGGGGGATCTGCTAAGTTTCACTGTGTCCGAACTAAAATCCAACCAATTCAACGAATGTTTAAATATGGAAACGACTCTTGGATTCAGTCAAAATATTCGTTTGTTGTTGTTGTATACGCAGAGCGATGAGATGACCGTGCGAGCTGGCTGCAGGTTCGACTAAACTGAGTAGTATGCTAATTAATTCTCACACATTTATACTAGTGAGACCGCTGAGAATAGTAGAGTACAAACATTAGAGTGGTTTTCATTAACCCGTGAAACAAAGTGTAATAGGGAAAGAGTAATAAAGTGCATTAATGTGTAATAGTGCTATTGAACAAATGATTATAGAGTGGTTTTCATTAACCCGTGAAACACACTTTAGCGTAATATGCTTTATTACACTTTATTACACTTTAACTTTAACTTTGTGATTTATAATCATTTGTTCAATAGCACTATTACACATTAATACACTTTATTACTCTTTCCCTATTACACTTTGTTTCAAGGGTTAATGAAAACCACTCTATAACACAAAGTTAAAGCTAAAGTGGAATAAAGGCCTCGTCTACACGAATCCGATCCGGCTGAAACCGCATAGAAATATGTGCGTCCACACGAATCCGCGTATCCGGAGGATTCAAGTAAAAGTATGCGGTTTCGGTGACCGGAATCAATGGATTCGTGTGGACGATAGGCCGATTCGCATAAAAAAAGTATCCGGATCCGTGTAGATGGGGTCAAAGTGTAATAAAGCATATTACGCTAAAGTGTGTTTCACGGGTTAATGAAAACCACTGTATACCCGTGAAACAAGTAGTACTAATTAGTATACTAAATAGTGCTAATTAAACAATAGAAAACAATAGAATTAGCATAAAATATCACTATTTAGTACTATTTATGTTTCACGCTTTTAATGTTTGTACTCTAATATACTTAGCATTGTAAGAGCCAAATTATGTTTGGATTATGCTAATAAACCGTTATTATTATTATTATTATTATTATTATTATTATTATTATTATTATTATTATTATTATTATTATTATTATTATTATTATTATTATTATTATTATTATTATTACTATTATTATTATTATTATTATTATGGCAAGTTTTATTTTCTTTGGTGTGTCATAGTTACATAGCCTGCGTAGCAAGCGTTTCCTTTTTGGGGGGACGGGAGAAAGTTGCTTTTTTGGTTGTTTTGGGATAGCTGTGTTACCGATATGGCCGTGCGAAACCTAATACGAGTACAAAAAAAAAGAGAGTGGGGGAGGGGGAGGGGGGAAGAGCTGAGGAAACGCTTGCAAACAAACCCCGGGATTCTGAAAAACGCCCCTATGACCTTTCACAGCTGGGCGCCGCTGTCTTGTTTGCTCGGCACTTGTCTATCAACAGTTTTAAAAAGCAAACAGATATCGGATACCCCTATTTATAGCCGTTAAAAATAGAAAATTTCGAATCCAACGCAAATTGTAGATAACATTCTCATCTTTAATAAACAGTTGATAGTATTTAATACAAAGAATAGCTAAATAACAAACCTGCAGATAGTTCATTGAGTTTGTTTCTATAGTGTGTGATTCGTCCATAATCACGGCAAGGAACGGCGAAAGCTTTCGCCGTCTTAAGACAAGATAGAAAGTTATCGCTCAAAACTCCCTCGGCTGAACCAAATAGAATAGTATTTACAAAGAATAGCTAATAAACAGGTAGTTCATTGAGTTTGTTTCTATATTCCATTGTATTCTATAGTTCATTGTGTGTGATTCGTCCACAATCACTGCTTTATATAGCCGTACTCAAATTGTAGATAACATTCTGATCTTTAGCAAACAGTTGATAGTATTAACAAAGAATAGCTATAGTTCATTGAGTTTGTTTCTATGGTGTGTGATTCGTATGGAATCACGGCTTTCAAGGAACGGCGAAAGCTTTAGAAAGTTATCGCTCAAAATTCCCACGGCCGAACCAAATAGAAGCAGAACCGCTGCAAGTCCTTCCTCGCTTATCTCACTTTCTGCTTTCGATTGAGCCTTGATTCCAAAGTGATCTGCCTCTTTTATTAAAACGCAGCACTTTTTCTTTGCTATTTAAGTCTTTCCAGAACGAGTACTATTAAAGATTTGAAAGATCAAGCTCTTTCCAAAGCCTGTTGACAGGACGGTGAACAGATCTCCCCCGAAAACAAGTTGTTTCAATGCTTCTTTCTGTTCTGGCTTGAGAACTATTCTTAATTGTGATATAATGTCTGTTAAAACTTCTTCAAAATTGATTTCACTAAACGAAGGCGACGCCATTTATCGTGTGTTATTGAACGAACACGATATTATTATTCATGTTATGCTCTCTATGAAGACTCACTGTCAATCTGCTGTGATAAGTACCGAAACCCGGCATTTTGATTGGTGCGTTCGTGGGCGAACGCAGTTTTTCAGAATCCAGGGGTTTGTTTGCAAGCGTTTCCTTCCCTCCTCTCCCTACCCTGGGTTCCAGAGGCTCTAGAGGGGATTGGGGCGAGACAACGGCGGGGAGCGAAAGGCGGAGAGAGCCCCTGGTCTCACGAGGCACGAATCTCACTTTCGCGCCTAATGAGGTATCAAATTCTCGCCAAACCGGTTTTTGTACTTTGTTGATTCTCGCCAAACCGGTTTTTGTACTTTGTTGACATTAAGGCTCACGTGGAGCGGTCGACCGGGAAAAATGACAACTCTGACAGCGTAGCATGAATTTGTCTCCTCCAAAAACTCCCGTTAAAAAAATCATAAATAAGCAAAGTTTCGGCCTAGAAGATATCTGCAGACTGTGCAATATAAACGTACGAATATCTGGACTTGGTCGATTTAATATTTCAAGCGGAAAAAAGTCTATCGAACTTAAACTCGCAGAAAGGTTATCTGTTGTGGTCGGAGCGCCAATAGTTCAAGATGATAATCTCTCATCTATTATTTGCTCCAAATGCAAACGAACCTTTGAAAAACTTGAAAAAAGCTCAAACGAACTGCGCGAATTTCAACAGATGTGCATTCTTTCAATGCAACAACATCAAGAGAACGTCGAACTAATAGCGCGTACAAAGAGGTGCCACCGCGATTCCCCAAGCTCAAGTTCTAATGCGAGGAAGAAGAGAACTATACTATCAGAGAATACCCAAACCCATGAACTTAATGTTCACGACGATTTTATAGTTCCACCAAAGCCCAAAGACAGTAATGCTGTCATTGAGGTAAGGATAAAGAGGAATTACGGTCGCAGTCGCGGCCCGTATGTAATATTTAGTACGCACTCACACATATAGCACTCACAGTGTTAGACCTATATTCGTAAAGTGGAACTGTTGTCGATGAATAATAGTAGAAATACTATGTTGTTACAATTCAGAATCATAAATCAATTGACGGACAATTAAAGTACAATTTATAATGAAGTCACAGGTCAAGACTAATCGTAGTTAAAGAGGGGATAAGCGACTATTAAAATAAGCGACAGTTCAAAGGCCGTCTCGGTTTAATAATAACACTAGGTGGTCACTTAAAGAATACGTATAGATCCGAATTTCCATTCAGACAACTAGCTATGTACGTGGTAGACCTTCATGTGACCAAATCTTTAATATTAATATCTAAGATTTAATTCTCATATGAAAATTGTAATATTCAGTTGAAATTGATATGTACGTAAGTCGTACAATATTATTGGTATTTTTAAAGTATGATTTTGAATGTTTATGTATATTCATACTGTTGCAGGTTATAATCTATTACCCCTCAAAACAAGTAAAAAAGCGCATTGTCGACGAATTGGATGCCCGTCTTGTAAGATCAATTGCCTGTGAACAACGAGAAGCTGCAACTAATGCTATATGGTGTTCCACTGATCTGAAAGAGCTAATTTTGCAGAAAGTGGAACGCGATGTAAAGAAAGAGAGCACAGATGTGTGTAGTAGAAGCAATCCTTCCTGCCTATCTAATTCAGAACCTGAAAGTTTGATATGCCTGAAAGATTCCACTGTGGTAAAAGAGCTTCAAGTACGTGGACCAATACTGCATAGAGTTTTGAAGGCTGTTGCTTCTGGGAAAGACTCGAACATAAAGAAACCTGAACAAATGGATAAAGTGACCAGAGCAGTAAGCATTGCTTCATCTGTGTTGTTCAGATGCCGCACTCCATCAATGTCAGCTTTAGCTTATCGATTGTCAATATTAATGTGGCATGGAGGAGCTGAAAAACAGGTATATAAATACTGATCATAAATCTCAAAGCTTGACATTTCAGTAATTGAATAATAATTGTAATAATCAAAAATATCAAAGAATTTAAGGAAATATGATCATTGTTATTATTTAACAATCTTTAGCAAAATTGACTATTTTTAATTTAAATGGAAACTAGCAAGTAAACAAGTATAGGCTACATTGGTGTCTAATATAAATACTAGGTAAATATGTAAATATATAACACACTTAACTTTGCCAACATTTTGAACTTGAGCATTTTAATTTATATAATTAGCTATATTAATTTTAGTTCACAAATTAATAGATCAATGGTATACATTATCATGTGGCTAATTAATCTATTTACTATTGCAGCTGTATTCAAGATTATGCAGAAGTGGACTCTGTATGAGTCATTGGAGAACGTTGAAAAAAATTGACCAGCTTGGCCTTGGCTTTGACGAGAAAGTCAAAGAATGGAAAGAGACCCAAATCAATCATACCCAGATATGTACAGTAGTAGATGCTATTCAGGATATTTTTGATGTAACACCTTCAACACCTTCTCTTGCCCCTCTAAGAGCCCCTGGAACCCTGGGTAGCAACACCTGTACAAACTGTAATAACTTCTGCAACAACTGTTTCACCCGTCCACACATTTGATGGCACATCTTTGAAGGAAAGAGTGAACACAATGGTTGGAGGAAAGTTCAACGACGAGGTCTTTGCAATGGTGGTAAAGCATACTAAGGAAAACACTCGAAAAGCAGACATCATTGAAAAATTGTCAAAAGGTCCTTCTAGCTACCAACTCACAGGGGACAATCTAGACTTGCTCATCAAAGTGAAACACATGTCTAGCACCAACCAAAATAACAGTATTCACTGGTAAATGGTATGCTAAACAGGATCCAAGGAACCCATTTGTCGGACAAAGTACCTATTAAATTAACCTGGACTTCCTTTGTGACATGATACCACTAGTTACTCGGGTAGCAGTAACAAAGATCCCTGCTCTCCAAGAATTTAGAAATATAGTGGTTTGGCATATTCCACACCAATACTCTAAGGAGATGTCTATGAAATCACAGCAGGTATAATTACAATCATTATTCATGAATATTATCACATTCATTGTGATCATTGTTATAATCCTTATTGTAATTATTCATTGTCATTGTCAATAGTTCTGATAATTATTATCATAATCATTGTCATTGACACAATCATTATCATAATTGTCATTGCCACAACCATTATCATAATAATTGTCATTGACACAATCATTATCATAATTGTCATTGCCACAACCATTATCATAATAATTGTCATTGCCACAACCATTATCATAATTGTCATTGACACAATCATTACCATAATCATTGTCATTGACACAATCATTATCATAATCATTATCATAATTGTCATTGACACAATCATTATTGTAATCATTGTCATTGACACAATCATTATCATAATCATTGTCATTGACACAATCATTATCATAATCAGTATCATTTCCACAATCATTATCATAATCTTTGTCATTGCCACAATCATTATCATAATACCTATTATAATGTATCACTATATAATTAATCATCATAATTTTATTATCAATCTATCATCATTATTTTTTTCATGCAAGGTTCCTCTTGGATTGCTGTTCAAGAATGAAAATGTCAATGAGGAGATGATAGACATCCTACAAGTTCTTCGTGATAAGTATCTGCCAATTAGTAAGGACATCCAAGGTGATGAAGAGGTTGTTGAGATAATGGAAAAGCTGTTTTTTGGTGGAGATGAACTAACAGATGAGCGGGCTACACACTCGAAGGATGCCAGATCTGATGGTGACAACCAATTTGAACGTCTAGAGGGTTTCCTGTCCAAAGTAGAAGATTGGCATGCAGTGCGTATTTTATACCAGGTGATATTTTACAACTAGTATCTGGAAAGTTAACACATATTTTTTAACTACCTTCAAAGAAAAATCATATTTTGTCAGTGTTTTTGGACAATTACTATTTTGAAACTTCACAATTTTAGATTAATTTGACATAAATTGAAACTTAAAGTGAAAACATTAAAACCATGAAATACAAACAAAACAGTTTCTAACCAATAGTTTTTAATAAGTCACTATTTAGTCAGTATCACTCATCCAGAAATTTGATTCTATTTCATGGATATAGTGTTTGCACTTTATCACCTTAAATTGTATGTTAACAGTAACCTTAATAACCACTTTAAGATATACACCTATTTCAATTAACATTGTCCATCTGGAATGGTTGATCTGATACAAATAGGAATTGTGGGAGTTCATTAAATTTCAAATACATTGTTTTAATCACACTTGAATGGTGCTGAATTACAGATAATAGTATTTCAGAAGTTAACATTAATATTCAAGTGTGATTATAATAGTACATTTACAGTTCAATGACCTCCCACAATATATCAGTCTCAGATCAACCATTCCAGATGGAAAACATTAATTGAAATAGGTGTATATTCAATTTTCAAGCCAATGATATTGTGTTTTGATCATTATAGGTCTTGTATGACATATTCTTCCGCCCTAACTCTGGTAATGATATTGGTACTATGTGCAGTAATATGAATGTTATTAACAATGTGAATGCTAAGACCACTAACGTGTTGGATAATCTGAACTATTGTAAAGACTATGTCAATTTGGAGACTGATGCCTACATTGCTGCAGCAGTTCTTAAGTATTTCAGCATGGATTCACTAACCACACCAGCAGAATCATTTATCCCTCCTAACATCTTACATACTAGCTCAAAAGAGATCAAGAGGAAATGGTTGCATCGACACATGGAAAAAATGCTTTTCAAATTTGTAATGACTGATCAGCAGAAAGAGTTGGATGGGATGAGAAACCAATTAATAGAGGCAAACCGTCCTAAGCCAGTGCCTAAATTTAGCTGTTTTGTCTGTGGTAAGGAAAACACATATTTAAAATCCAGAGACAACCACATGAGAAAGGTACATCCTGATTCTGAGGGCCCAATTGAGTCAAGTGATCCATCGACAAAGAAACCAGAACAACCTGATTCAAAAGAAAGAGATGATGTGTACAATTATGCAAGATTACGTCTTAGCATGGGTCTCTATCTAAGAAACTTTGATGACTCTATAAAGGAGGGAGATGGGCTACGTACCCTTAGATGTTGGAAATTTGCCTTGTTATTGTACAGAGCAAACAACCACACTAAATATGCCCTTGCTGCTTTACGACTTCAGGCATTTACCCAAGCTATGCTATCTCCACGCCTTGCCCACACTCTGATGTGGAACCGGACAGTGAATAATAAAGGTGGTGTTGGCAAAAACATTCCTATGGACTTGAGATTAGAACACTTAAATAACCTTCTTAAGGGATTGCTAAAGCATCTAGGTCCAAACCTAACTGAAAGTGCAGCAAGCAGATGCAGCAAGTCCATTGGTCACATTGAGAGATTGTTGGACGCTGTTAATGATGACCTAAAATTAAACCGACCAACTGGGCATCACAAAGTGCAGAAGTCTGAAGCTGACTTCAAAGCACTTGTATCTCAGTTGGCATACAAAGCAGATGTGTTCAAAGATAATCCCTCGAGCGAAAGAGAGTACACAGTTTTGACAAATTTTAGACGTAACTTGTTGTCTGGTCTTGACTTTTCATCACTGAACAGGTGGATAACACAACACAAGAAAAACTTTTTCAAACAAGAACCCATTGTATGACAGTGAACTGTTTTATTTATTAATTTTATTTATTATATATTTGAGATACTACGCGCGTTGTGATTGGTCGAGCGCTGTGCTTTATAGGTGAACGGAGCACAGTTGTGACGACATCATCACGAATCTCTGTCACGCACCGAACTCGATTTCTTTCAAGCTTTCTGAGCTTTGGCAAAATTAGAAAAACAAAACACTAAAATAAGATATTTTAAATCAGGAAATATTGAGAATCAGCCTATTTTCACACAGAAATACAATCTATTGTTTATATTTAGAAGGCAAAGTGAAGTTTCAAAAGAAAAAAACGTAAAATACAACCAAAAAGTCACCAAAAAACAAATCGCAAAATAGGACTCAAAACCGGCCAAAAATAAAATTACACCAAACTTGATGAGTTCAAGACTTTTACAAAAAGCATAGCTTTCCAAACGATCCTTAAATATTGCATTCTCTAACAACAACAACTTTGAGCACTGATGTTTTTGCTGAAAAAATTAAGATTACTATCAGTTTCAGCAAACGGTTTGCTTGGGACGAACAGTTGGTGAAAATTTGTCAAAAGGACTGCAAAACGGCATAAATTTAAAACACATATGCTCCATGAGAACAAACTGGCATTTATTACAATTTTTTACTTACAGAAAAGTGATTTCCATTCATCGTTTATCCATAAAAACTTGTTTTTATCGGCCTTTTGCAGTCCCTTTTGCATAGATTGAATTTCATTCGCACAAGTGTAGCGTGGCGTGACAGTGTTATAGGAGACCGAAATAGGAAACCAAGACGGTAACCAATCAGCGCTCGAGAACTCACATGAATGTTAGTAAGGGAGAATTTTGAACAAGAATCAGTAACTTAATCGATAAAAAACGTGAAATTAAAGTGATTTAAGCTTAAAAGAAATGAGCAAATATATAATAAAACAAATAGAACAGTCTTTTCCGTGCTCTGTTCAGTTATAAAGCACTCAGAAAGTGAAGAGAGCACTCAAGAAGTGAGGAGAAGCACTCGCTTTCAGCTCGTGCTTCTCCCATCACTTCTTTCGTGCTCTCGTCACTTTCATCGTGCTTTATAACTGAACAGAGCACGGAAAAGCCTGTTCTATTTGTTAAATAGAAGATATAGAAGGAAATATTGGAATTTTTGATATGTGAAAGAAATTATTATTCTAACCACTCCAGTAGTAGTCAATGGCCGATTCGGGGACAATTTGCCGTTGTGTTCAAAATTGGATTTCGCTACTGTATCACTTTTCTGTCACCACGGCTGGATCTTCCTAAGAACAATTTGCATAGGCTTTCAAAACGGAAATTCAAAAGTTATCTTTAAAAATGGTTCTTTAAAAATTGAAATTGGATTGCGTGACAGGAAATTTAACATAGGATTGCGTGACCAAAAATTCTGGGAAATGTCGTGACCTAAAATTCTAGGAAATTAGTGTGATCAAATTCTGGGAAATTAGTGTGATCAAATTTCGGTTAAAAATGGGAATCTAACCTAGGTACCTAACCCTAGGATCTAAAATGAAAACCTAACCTTTTATTCACTATTGGTGCGTTTATTATGTGTTTTAATTTGAAGTTGAAGTGCGTTTACTTAGATTTTATAAAAACTTTTATTTATATATAGAAATGTCTTCGAAAAAGAGGCTTAAAGATATAGCACCTTATATAAATAATAATAAAATGTCTAATAATATTTATACAATTCAAAATACCAATGTTAAAATTCAAACAAATATGAATAAATTTGCAGATTGGATTCTATCATATGTACCACCAAATATTAAAAAACCAATAAATAATCACGCCGGGCACAAACGGCCCCCCAAAAGGCACGCTAAAATGTCACAATTTTCCGTTATTTACGAATATTTTAATAAATTATCGTCTTTGTGTTCTGAAATTTTCAGTGATTGTAATATGGAGGTAGCGAAAATTTTTGAGAAATTATTTGAATGTTTTCTCGTCATTATGACGTCATAATAAAATGTTACAGTAGTCGAAAAAAATCAATTTTACCGCTAGATACGATTTAAGGATGAATTTTATAAGCCAGTAAGATGTAAAACACGTTATCGAAATGTTCATCAATTTTTGGTAACTGGAACTTGAGATATGAGGGATTTTATGATTTTGATGACGTCATCTAATATGACGTCACAGAAAATAATAAAATATCATTATTTATAATCAGTAACAGAAATTCTAACATAATCCCATTCAATAGTCGATTTTTAGTAGATATAGCTTATAAAATCATCGATATCCCAGAAAAGGGCTGCATAACATATCTTTAAAGATATTTGTGACGTCATAATGACGTAGCAGGGATTTACTCAATTTACCTCTAACTGCAAAAATCAAAATTCTAAAATCATACGATTTTCCAGCGTTCTTATATCATTTCATAAGCATTAAAATTAGAGAGAAATGTTTTGAAATGAAAAAAATGTACCAAGCGAAATGTTTTTCCAAAGGTTTTATTAAGTTTTTTTCCCGCAAAATTTTCGCGGGAAAAATTCTGGAGGTTAAAATCGCCATAGCTCAAGTTTCCATCGCCCAAATTAAAAACGGTTTTCAGTTTTATAGTCCTTAGCAGAAGTGGAGTGATATTTGATGCAAAATAGAAATTTCATCATGAGCGCTTTTTAGGTCGTTTGCGCCCGCCGTGAATCGCCTTGAGGATTTGAAAAATAAAAACCAAGATATTTTAAATAAGATGGGAATGAAATTGAAAGAAAAACCGAAAATCAAATATGATAATAGACTGTGCAATTTACAACTAGTAACACAACAACAGAATTGTAAAAAATCAGCTCAAGATAGAGATTATTCATTCGCTGCTAAAAACCATCAAAATAGAAAATGTGTGAAAGCTATTAACACAAAAACAAACGAAGAAACATTTTATAATAGTCTATACAGTGTGAATCAACATTTAGGTATTAACGCAGGAATAGTAAAAATGATTTGTGAAGGTTTGAATAATGTTAAAAATGGTATATCAAAGAAAGATAATTGTAAATATAAATTCAACTATATTTCAAAAGAAGAATTGCCAGAAAATTATAAAAAATCTGCTAACAAACATCCGAAGAGGAAAAAAGCGGTTATAATATCATAGATTAATCAGTATGAATTTCACAGAAATAAATATATTCTTACATAATTGCTTTTATCAATCAATTATGTAATTTGAAGAACTTTAGAGGCCACAAGACCGGAACACCAGTGTTGGTTGCATCTATCGAAACATATACCAAGCTAGACCAGACACACCAACAGTAATAACAGCTAGATTAGTATCATGTGTTTTAGATGTTGGTAAAGGTTTTATAATTGGTTTATTAAAATGGTCTGTACTATCTTTTTTATCAATGATTTCTGGTTTATTTGGTTTATGATGTGGTAATTTAACTTTTGAATCACCCATATTGTGTTTACTACTAGTAGATTTAGTTTCATTATTAATATTATTGACACCAAATTTCATATCAACCGTTGCTCTCTGTAGCTTATTATTATAACCAACAGTTGTTTCTGTATTTATAATTAACATAGACGGTAACAACCAACAACCAGGGGATATTGCTAAATCAAGCTTTACTCTAGCGTTCTGAATTGCGAATTGGTATCGTTGTATACTTTTCGAAATATCCATCTCAATTATTGAACTTTCAAACAGCTTTAGAAATACTTCCTGCGTTTCTGTAGCAGCCCCTGAATCACCTATAATTGATGATCGTGTTTGTACTTGAGCGCCTAGAACACAATAAACAAACGCTTCTATACTTTGATTTAATCGTGACAAACCTGCTTTTGTTATACCAACGCCATTTTGCGGTATAAACCAATTATATTGACTTCTATCCTTGTGTGTTGACTTGTAATATCCGGTTAGTGAATCCTTGTACGGGCTAGTATAATGAAACCCAAACACATCAGAGTTTGTAGATTTACCCATAAACCGGAAATCAGGGTTTGAGGAATTAATACCAAACTCGTTACACAACTTTATTAAAGCGCCCTTATTATATTGAGTACCATCCCAAACAAAGTTATTATCCCATGGTAATATAACCTGGAGGGCTTTTAGAACTGATCTTATCGTGAAAATAACGTGGAACCTTAATATAGATGCTATTTGAGTATCTGGTTCAATAAGGTTAAACGAAATCCCACAACCAGATGTAGCACACCAGACAGCAAAATTCAACTGCTGAGACCAATTTTTAAAATTCGGATCTTCCATCCATATTGACCAATCGTGTGTAGTTTTTATAGTTGGAGGTGTTACTTCAAAAATATTGTTAATAGTAGAAGAAAAACTTTCACTTGGAGTTACAAATATTTTTAGTGTGGTTAATAATTTTTTAATATCAGACGGGTTATCTGTAAGATGAACAGCTGGAACTGGGTACTTTGTATTAGTAAGCATAACAGCTTTTGGAAATTTAGATCCAAGAAAATCGTGAATATTTTCTGGTGTATATGTGTGACCATTCCAACTAGGAAATTTGTAAAAGGTTTTCACTAAATTACCATCTTCATCAAAAGGATCATAATCATCTCCATTGAAAATAAACCGAACTTTACCATTCACATTAGTAAAACGATTAGTGTTATAATTTGGGTATTTTTGTTGGAAATCAATAAATTTCATATTATATTATATAATATGAGATTAACTTTTATACGTTTATAAGATTAATATTTGTTTTTTTCATATCGTACTCTATACGTAAATCCACCCATCGGAGTTTTCTCAAATGAAATGCTTACTTCTTTTGATTTATTAGTTGATCCACAATTTCCTTTCTCAACTCCTCTCTTATTTTTTTGATATCGAGGTCTGGGGTCTTTTTTAAAAACTCATTATTTCGTGCAGATCTAATATCACTCTTCAACGTTTGATACTTTTGTAACTCACCCATAATTAGTTCAAATTCTTTCTCATCAATCTTGTTATCAGATAAGGCTTTTGATACCAAATCATATATACTATTTTGTTTTGCTCTTCCAAGCTGAATAGTATTTTCATGTTTTGCAACCTTCTTAGTCAGTTTTTTGGTTATAATCGTACAACTAGATGATATCAACCCTAAAATACCACCAACACATGATAGAGGAATGCCAACAATAGCTCCAGGTCCTGTTAAGGTTGTAGTTACACCAGAACCAGTAAAAAGTACGGAAAAGATTCCACTTACGACTGCTGTTTTATGAAAGATTCCACGTGTCTTTGCATATTTTTTCCTAACGTTTTCATAATGTTTGACTTCTGACTCTAGTTTAGACATAACCTCATTTACCTTACGTAATCTGAAGTTTTCACCATCGCCACTATTATCTTTTGGCAACTCAGGATAAAGTGTGTCATAATCTGTCATTATATAATTATAATTACTATTTTATTTTTATATAATTTCTATTACTATTTTCATTGGATATATCCCAGAATGAATAATATTGTTATTATAATCAGTCGCCCATAGCCAAATACTATTGATATAATCATCATTTATTGGTGTGTACAAAGTATTAAAAGGCTTATACTGTATTCTATCATTATGACTACCCAAATCAACATATGCTAATAATTGGGAATAATTATTATTGAATAACACTTGCTTAGGATCAACCAAACTACAATGTATGTATACGAATTCACAAGCTCTAACAATATTTATACCATTTTTAGAATCTTTTTTAAGATCTGGATCAAGTTTTAATAATTTTGCTAAGCTATCGTTTAATACAATATTAACATTTGGAGTAAGAACGGATTCGCTTATGGAAACTGGTTTCTTACCAATAGAAACTGCTTTATCAAGCGCACTTTTAAACGAAGGAAGGGTATAATATCCCTTAGGAATACGAATCAAAACATTACCTTGACCATCTGAAATTGTTCCTTCTTTTTCAAGGTTGTATAATTGATTAACAAAATTGCAATAATTTAGTGTAATTTTTTTACAATTTGTTATAGGATTTTTCAACCAAATCGTTTCATCAGCTTTTGTTTTTTCAATATACAAGATCACCATTATAATATATAATCATTTTTTGTTTTTATACCTTTCAACAACATACAATACCAAACCAACAATAAGAAGCCATGCGTTTTTAGCAAGGAAACCTACCACTTGGCCTGCAGTTCTGAAAATAAAAGAGGCTATAGCACCAACCATACCTGGTAGAATATTACCCAATTTTTTCCCAAGTGACTTCAAACCATTTCCAACACCGGTTGCTACACTGCTTAATCCTGATTTTAGACTAGAAACAATCACACCAATAATAACTCCAACAGATGTAATAATAGCTGTAGCTGTAAAGCCGTACTTTTTAAAAATAAGTTTTACACGTTCTTTCAAAGGTAATTTTTCTTCTATTAGTTCGTTTTTGTTTTCTAGTTCATGTATTTTATCTTCTAAGCTATTTCTTTGAGCGATTAAAACATCTCTTTCATCAATTAGCTTATTATTTTTTTGTAAAAGATTATCTCTATGTACTTTAACAGCATCTTTTTCCCTTTGTGAACCAGTATACAATTCTGTTTCTAATTCACTAATTTTATCATTATTAGAATTTATGCTTTGTGTGTCTGATTCTATTTTCTCATTAATAACTACAACTTCTGGGTTTAATGTGACTAATTTTTTATCAGTTTCAGTATGTTCTTGTATATTCTCTTTTAAAAGTACCCTTGCTGACTTACCTAGAGCTGTCTTAATTTTATTAGTTTGTCTACCAATAAGACTTCCAGTTTCATCACCAACTTTTGTTGATATTCGATACCATTTACTTTTATCAGAGTCATAAACTTCAATAACACCAGATTCATTTTCTCTAATATCAAAACCATTTTCTCTACTAACAGTATTTTCTGGATAATATATATCGAGATTATCTTTAGTTTTATTATACATATAAATATGCTCTCTACTCCAACCTAAATTATCAGTAATTGTTTTAGGAGCTTGACTTAAATCATTGAGATAGTATTTCTTTGCGTTAAATTTATTTAGTGAAATAAATACATTACCATCCTTATCAATATTGTATAAAAATTTAGAATTATTTACATCCCATTCAGGATATTTTTCTTCTATAATATCTTTTGCTTCTTCAACATTTAAATAATTCTTTTTTTTTGATAAATCTTCTATTTCTATTTCTTCTCTTATACTTTTATTCCAATGTTCATTACTTTCACCAGCATTTTCAAACAATCTATATCCACGTTCTCTTGTTATACCTCTTTTATTAAACCTTCCTTTAGTTCTTTCCCACCATGTTTTCTCTGTTTCTTTTTGCTTCGGTATAAGTTCAGCTAACTCATCATCAGTAATCGGTTCATTAATATCAACACTCCCTTCACCTAATGGATCAAAATCTCCACCTTCCATTTAGTATTATATGTTATAATAATAAATAGTTTTTTAGATCTTTTTATGAATACATAGTTTATCAGATATAAACACCTATCATATACTTATCGATGATTAACATAATTTCATATAAATTTAGATGCCAAATATCCACCAGCTAGCATTCCACCTCCGACATAAACCATTTCATATTGCTTTTGCTTTTTACTTTTTTTATAGTAATCTGAAAACTGCGGTTCTTGATTATTAAAACTCAAATTAGGATGAGCTTTCTTATACAAAACAAATGCATGATCTGTACTATCTAAGTTTTCATCCGCTAATTTCTTGTCTGTATATTCTTTAGTTAACCAATCCTGATATGCTTGCCTCTTCTTTTCAAAATCACCCATAGCTTGTTGATATGCTTCAAGAGCCTTATCATGTCTTATTTTCTCATCATCTACATGCTTTTTATCCCCAGATAATGATTTAGCTAGGTACATAGACCCGGTAAAAGCTGTTGCATTAAGAACAGCTCCTAATATCATTGTGACTGCAATTGACGCCATTATATTATATTATATATTAATATTTTTTTAATACATTTACATAGATGATGGAAGAATCTTTTTGGTTTCAAGATAGTCCTTCAGATATATAGAACCGGCTAGAACAACCACCCATTTACCATAGTTTGGTAGAGAGCTACTTGGGTCATTGATGAATGGTTCCTTTAGAATTTTCTTACCAACATAGCCGATTCCACTAGCAATCCCTACGATTACAGCAGCATCCATAACGGTTTTAACAACTTTGTTTTCTGTTTGATTTGACATGTTATAATATTAATATACAATTTTATTTTTATATCTTTATTCTATGGAACCCAGTAATATGATTTCTAAGAGTTGTATTTGATTTGAATTTACCACAACAATATATACATTTAATTCGAACATCACACATATAACTATTAACCTCCCTAATAATCAAATCATAATCATTACTAATCATCACCTTAAAACCGTTATACTTATATTCATCTAATAAATCTTTTTGAGCTTTGGATACTATACCATTGTCTTTTGGTGTCTTAAACTCAATACAGAACCCATTATAATATTTATGGAGATTAGTAATTATAAGATCTGGTTGGCCTTTTTGATAACCCTTTTTATAAGAATCAATTCTTTTGGTGGATGTGTATTGAAGCTCGCCTAATCCAGCTATCAGTAAGCACTTAGGGTAAAACCTTCTAATATATTGCACCACCTTTGTATGTAGGTCATATTCATCCTCCATTTTAAACATTAATGTATTAGAATTGTTAAACATTCTATAATATCCATATTTTCTAATTGTTGGTATCACATCTTCTACAACCCAATCTTGAAACTTTTCAGCAATAGGCATATTTGATTTCATAACTAATCTATATAACCCACTTTCTGTTATAAAAATCGTATGAGGGTGAATGTTTATAAAGGGGTCCCATTTTGGGACCCCTTTGTAAAAGGGGTCCTGTTTCACGACTCCCTTCATATTTTGGTATTCTATCTTATTTTTATCAGGCACGTGATTTACTAGAGCTTTTTTAGTATTTGAATAGCCTAATGCAGATGCTACATCTTTCCCTTTGAAATAAATATTCTGTTTGTTATCAATAAAAGTATCAACAGATAAACCAAGATCATTATTATTAAACTTTTTAATATTCATTTATACTATATATTAATAAACGTTTATTTATATATTTTTATTCCATACCAATTCTCTTAGGCACAGGTATCTTAGATATATCCTGTTTAGATACTGCAGATGGTGATGTCTCAGATGTCTTTGGTACATCTTTGATATGTTGTGGTTTTGCTTCAATATTATTCTTATCCTTCTTTTTATATCTTAGGTATAGATCAAAGACAGTTAACCCTATACCAATAATAGTTAATCCAGTTGTTAGTGAAATTTCCGGCAACCATTTTGAATTAGCATTATCTTCTTCAATAACCTCATTATTTTCATGTTCTTTCTCTTGTTTGAGAGCTTGTTTAGCCTTCTTATGATATTCAGCTAATCGTTTTCCAGCTGCTACTTTTTTAGGGTTCTTAACACGTTCTATCTTTTGTTCTGGTTCTCTTGTGATTTGATCAACTTGTGTGCTATCAGTTTCAGTCATTATAAATATATAACATATTTAATATTTATATATTTTTATGCTCACGAGATGCTCAACAGATTTTCAAGATATGCTCAAGAGATGCTCAAGAGATGCTCAAGAGATGCTTAAGAGATGCTTAAGAGATGCTCAAGAGATTATCAAGACAACTCAAGAGTCTGCTCAACAGTGTCATGAATATATTTATCCATTTCATCAACTGACTCGTCATTCTTTTCAATTTGTGGTTTAAAATCGATATGTTTCGCTATTTGAAGTAGTCCGCTTGCTAGGGCCACGAATCGACCACCTTTTAAAACAACATATCCAGCTGCATTATTCAATTCTTGTTTAACCAGTTCATTTTTTTTCAAAACATTACAGAGATCTTTCTTATCATAGATAGATATCGCATAACTTAGTAATTCAACACCTGTTTCCAAAGCTGTATCAACTAATTCACTTGTTACTTTATTACCCATTGTTACTTGATATCTATTATGATATTTTTCAACGTCTTTTGATGGCAATCTCTTAACATCTTCTAGACTCATCTTATGACCTGTATATGTATCTATTGTACCAAGAACTACTAAAATAGATAATTGTTCTCGTTTCTCTTCTATATCTGTGTTATTATCATCTTTATTAACCAATTTTCTCTTTTTAATCGGTTTCTTATCCATTACAATTGGTTCTTCTGGTATTGTTTCTAATTTATCATCAGCATATTGATCTAGGATTGATTCCATCTTATTATATAGTATATATATATTTATTTATTTATATCATTCCAGGTATCTCCACATATGTATGAAATGGGTGACGTAGGCAGAAGCAAATCCTAGCATACTTTTCCGATTTTAGTATTTTCATAAAATGTTTTTTATGCTCATTGTCTAACTCTCCACCATATTCATCAAACAGTGTCTGATTTGATATCCTATTCGGTGTGAAGAAACTAATGATACAACCTACATTCTCTCTAAACGGTTTTGAAATTGCTGTTAACTGTTGTGTTAAAACCCATACTGATATATTTTCATGTCTTCCACTAAATGCTAAATTAATAAATTGATTTGACCGCTGCTTGAGATCTTTACTGAATGCGCAATCGTCTAGAATGACTAATGTATTATAACCGGAAAACACTTCTATGACATCTGATAAAATATCATTAATTTCATCCACATTGCTAGCGTCTGGTGATATAACGATGAACCTAGGGTCGTTGTTAGCAAATCCTTGGTATGTTTTATTATGCACATATGTAGGACAAACTAATATGATATACTCAAACATATATCTATAACATGTTCTTAATTGATTTATCAAAAATTCTGTTTTACCGCTATTTGTAGGGCCTGTTATGATACAATGAAATGGTAATTTCTCTTTTAACTCTTCCATATATATATATTATATACTACTTTTTAAAACAGAATTGATTTCAAATTGGAGTCTTGAATTTCCATCATAGCATCAGCTAGTACATAAATATAACAATTGAGCTTTCCAGTACCTGTAGTATCTCGTTTTATCTCTAAATGAATACCATCCTTGGTGCTATTAAGATGAAGACCGTTACCATGAATATCATCATCAGGATACAAACGAAGGTCAATCCATAGACAAAATTTATCTGAATAGAAATCCTTCTGTTTAACATTATCACTAAGACCAAATTTTCGTATAGCAGCTGTCCAGAAATCAGTCTTTGTCATACCTTTGGAAAATAATTTATTTGGAAGCCCATCAATGTTGACATTTAATTCAGTCAAATTAGGATAAACAAATTTTTCTGTATCTCTCGTACAAATAGTATATGGTTCTACAAATAACATAAGAATGCCGCTCATAGACCTTCTAGGAATGTTGATATGCTCATTTATCACACTATCTGTATTTCTTGTAATTTGCAAAGTTTTATGCAATAGAACATTTTCGAAATAAAACCCTCTACCAACTTGGTATGTAGATAGAGCTTCCTTTGAAAGAAAATCACTATTTATGCATTCATATTCAAGTTCGATGTTTGATAGGCTATAACTATATGATTTTGATGTGTCACTAGAGATTACAAGATTCTTGCTTTCCGCCAATGTAACTTCAAATAAAAGATTATGTGATAACCCTTTTGCGTAAAACACACCATGTGAATCAATAATTGGATGGTTAATAGCCATTCTGTATTTAGTACTGTAAACACCCGCAAGTGCCACTTCTTTTGCATCTGTTGTCACCTTATCACCCGCTGAAGCCCGTAATTTATGCATATTAACAGATGAGATTCCTTCTATCAGCATATTTTCACGATGCTCTTTTGTTAAATAAATATCCTTATATGTTTCAAGTAGATCTACTCTATTTGTGTCCTGTAGTGTTTCCCCACCATATGATACTTTCATCCTCGAAATAATATTCCTACTGATATTGTTTACTAGTCGATTATTTGCATGTTTATCTGTAGGTTGGTTCAAATTGAAAGTTAAACCAATAGATCCAGGTACATACACAACATTTTCACTCAATTTAGGTAAATGAATATATAATGTTTCTCCAGGTTGTGATGATGAAGGATTGAAAGTGATACGGTGAAGGGTTTTTTCACCCTTATGACCAAAAGGTCTTCTATACTCTTTGTTAACATCAAGTACGTTTGAAATAGATTGACTCATATATACTGTTATAAGATATTATTGTTTTATATATATTATATATGGATAACAGAAAATTATCAAACCATTATTATAGTCCACAAGGCTATTGGAAAGGTTATGAAGCTATTGATAAACTAGTTGGTGCCACAAATATTGATAAAGCTATTGTGAAAAAGTGGTTGGAAAAACAAGCATTATGGCAGATATATTTACCTAAACCACAATATATCCCAAGATATCATTGGAATGTTGAAAAAGTAAATCAGACCCATCAAGCTGATTTACTATTCCTACCTCATGACACAGTTAAACGAAAGGTATACAAATATGCTCTTGTGGTTGTCGACATTGCCAGTAGGTACATAGATGCAGAGCCTTTGACGTCTAAATACTCATCAGAGGTATCGAGAGGGATTGAAAATATATATTCCAGACGTTTGAAATGGCCTGAAACAATTATTGTAGATCCTGGCACGGAATTCATGGGTAATGTTACAAAAATAATGAAAAACAAATCTGTTAAGATACAAAGATCTGAAGCTAATAACCATAGAGCCCAAGCATTAGTCGAACGCGCTAATCGAACTATTGCAGAGAAGCTATTTAGTTATCAGTACAGTAAAGAAATGGTAATGGAACAAAATGAAAGATCCCGTGAATGGGTTGAAAGACTGCCAGCTGTCATACGAAGTATAAACAGTGGAGTAAAAAGAATTACTGGAAAAACACCGATTGATGCTATAAAATTAAAAGAAGTAGGTGAAAATCATGAGAAGTATAAAAGACCTGTTGGATTAGATGAAATCCGTCTTCCTCAAGGTGTGAAAGTTAGATATTTGTATGCTCCAGGTGAGTTGGAAGGTGGTAATCAAAGAGCTACAGACCCTATATGGTCATTAGAAATATATGACATAACAAGGTCTGTTGTATCGACTAATCAACCTGTATTATATTACCTATCTGATGGTGCACCGAAAAGAAATTTCGTCAGAGAAGAATTACAAGTTGTACCCGAAGATACTGAGTTACCACCTGATAGTGTTTTAAAATAATTTGCTTGACTTTTTTTTACGCTTAGGAACTTCTTGTAAAGCTACCCTATCATAATGATCAATACTACCTTGATAACGTTTTATGAATTCGTATTTTTCATGATCATATATTCTTTCATCAATATTTTTATACCCGTATGCATCTGTATGGATGTCGTCGGCGCATATATTACGTTTGTCATCATCTCGGCTTAGGGCAACTTTGTTTACCGTTTCTGTGAATATTTGATGTTTATGAGAACGGATAACATTCATTTTTCTAATAGCTTGCGTTCCTTCAAATAAACATTCTTTGTAGTCGTCAAATGAAATGGTTTTGTCTACTACTGACTTCTTGACTCCCTTACATCGTTTTCCAACTTTTTCATTATCTATTTTATATGCGTATAGTTTTGCTCTAAGACCTACAAACTCTGTTATTTCTTGACCGGCCGTTTCATCTTTCATCATTCCAATAACTTTTTTGTTAATACGGCTGGTAATCCCTTTATGATTTTCTGGATAATTGGTTGTATCAAACTTTTCCTTGATATCTTTCTCAATGTCTTTGTAAAAATCATCTGTTTCAATCTCATACATTAACGAATCGGTGTCTGTGAATAGTAGTTGTGCTTTGCTTGCATATTTTGGTTTAATATAATTATAGTGGAAGTCATACATCAGATTCTTTGAGATATCTAGAATTGACATTCCAACGTATATAGGTTTGTTGAACATAAGCTCTGTCTTACCCATATGTATTGCTGCTAGATTTTCAGAGAATATTGTTCGTTTCTTATAGTTTGGTTTATTAATTAATTTCGCTGCTTGAGACTCATTTGTGACCAGTCTAATATCCTGTCTGTTTCGAATATTTTCCATTGTCTTACCGAATACACTGTTGTTCATAAGTTTGAAGAAATCCTTCTCGAAATCATTCTTACCATTAGTTCTTAGTTCTGTGTTAAGATTAATATATTGTGCCAACCATTTTGATTCATTAAACGTAATACCTCTATCGATTTTGGTTAGCTTCATTCCAAGACTAATATATAATTTCAAGGTCTCATGATGAACCACGTATTTTGTCTTATTCTCTAGATTTGGTATAAGCTTCTCAACCTTGTTAACCGTTAATCGTTCAGGTGCTAGTGGGTACTCGTTATGTAGTTTATGTAATTCAACAGGATAATCTAGATCAACTTCTAAAATACAAGGAAGTTTATCCCACCTCTTAACCTCACTTTTGTTCATCCATCTGAAACCATGTGTTGGTAGATTCTCAGACATAGCCCAACCATAGAGATTATTAGCATCTAGATATTTGATAAATACTTCTTTTTGATTCTTATTGAATGATTTCATATATTTGTTGTTAGCTTTTGCATATCGTTTGCTTATCATACTAATACCCCCACGAATGCCTGATTCAATCATAAGTGTCATATCTGGATCACTCAATAACTCTAGTTCAATATTTGTCTTTTTCAGCATAGAGTCCCAACTAAGCCCTGGTGCTGTGTAGTACCATGCTGGATCTAGTTTATAATTCTCCATACACACATCCCGGAACGTTTCAAACACGTCTGCCAATAGAATGACATCACTATTAAGATATAGGTTGTGGTACTCCTGCATGGTTTTTATTCCAAATGTTTTCCATACTTCCTGTGCATGTTTGTAATCCTCATCTGATATGTTGGTGTTGTTAAGCTTGCTATAAAATTCTTCTTTTGGTGGTAATGACGTTTCATTCAACTTATCCAATGAGTTGACATAATCATATGGGTATACTCCTTTTCTCAATAACAAATCTAGCTTCTTACCCTCATAGAACATAGCCATATTTATGAATTGTTCTTTTTGAAGATTGCTTACTAATGAGTCCAGACTAGAACTCATAAACTTGAAACTATCAATAAATCTAATCTCACGTTTTACACTACACTCTTTTCCATCCTTGTTTGTAAATTTATCCACTACTATCTCCTTTTTGAAACTGATATATTTCTCTTCATTATTAGGAATACAATCTATTTTACCCTGTGAGACACCAAGATTTTTGATGAATAAATGTGAATCATAGCCTGATAAATTATGAAATATCACTGGTATATGCTTTGGTATTTTATAGTTCAAATTACATTCATTGTGTGAGGCTCCACGATATTTACCTGTAAGATGGTCATGATCTAGAACCTTATCACCAGCTAATTCATTATAACATATATGACAAAGAGTTGCCTTATTATAGTTTTCATTATCCTTAGCAGTCATTTTGACCTTCTTGTTATAATTGTACTTTGCATATATACTTCTTACTGTCTTTTCTATTGATTCTACAAATTTTTGACCTATATCCTCATCATCCGACTTCTTGGTATATCTGTGGATAGATGGTTTGTACAGTGTGTCATCATAACATTTTACCATATAGCAGTACCCGCTTGGAGTATGTTTCTGATACTGTTGTGTAAATGAACTATTATCTTCTTGTTGGCATGTTGATATAGGTTCTGTAAATGCTTCAAAATCACTGTAGATGACAAATGGGACCCGCATAGAGTGGTTGTAATTTTTGAAAGCTAGCATTGTGCCTTTCTTTGGTAGTTTAATTTTTATAGCATCATGATTTTTACAGTATTCTACGTGGTTGTCCAATGATATTTGTGTTTTGAATGATAACAAACATCTTTCACAATAATATCGACTATGTCCATTTTTACTAGTTTGAGAATTAATTAGCCGAGACATACTTTTGATCCAGCAATAATGATTTGTCTTATCGTTTGATATTAGTAGAAGGTCTAATGTTTTTTCTCTATTGTTATTTCCACTAATTCTAATTGGGTAAGTCTCTTTCTTCTCATCATAAGCATATACGTTTACAGCATATTCTGGATTATTCATTTCAAATATACCAATCTTATCAACTTGTACTGGAAACTCAAGTCCATCCCAGCATAGTTTTTTAGAGTTTTCTTTCAAAAGTTTTGTAATTCTTTCTGGATGTACTTTTGTTGGAAATATTGCTCTTGTAACCGACCATTTGAAACATTCATTGTCTTTATTATTAAGGTTAACAATAGCTTCTTTCTGTTTTAGTTTTTCAGGTAATGGTATGTATGATTTAGCTGCTATAGGGTTATACTTATCAATGTGAATATCTAGATGATTAATTTTATTAAAAATCCAACCTGAACCTTTGTTTTGATAATTACCTACATTTTCTAAAATATTCTCAGTTAGTCTATTGTAAACATCTTCTGTATTAGTAGCTTCTGTTATTATCTCTATCTTACTATGAAAATAACTGTATGAATACACCTTATCTTTCTGATTCATCTTGTAAAATTCAACCTCTAACAAAAGCTTCATCTTGATTGGTTTTTCATGTTGTTTTAAGAAATCTATAACATCCAGTTTATTATCAGCTAGAAATGTTTTTGGGTCTGTCTTATCAGTTCCATCAATTCTATATGATTTTAGAAACCCTTTTAACGCGGATTTCACCACCCTAATTTTTGGTTTTTCTTCCACATTCATAACATCTTTGATTTTCGGTTTTTCTTTCTTATTGTAAATATCTTGGATTTTATTTTTCAAAGCCTCAAGGCGATTATTTATTGGTTTTTTAATAATTGGTGGTACATATGATAGAATCCAATCTGCAAATTTATTCAGATTTGTTTGAATTTTACCACTGGTATTTTGCATTGTATATACCGTTTTTGCTGGTTTAACAGGCTTTAAAATAGGCACATTTATCTCTTCTATAGGTTGATCCATAATATTATTAGCCATTTTATTATTATTTATATAAGGTGCTATATCTTTAAGTATCTTTTTCGAAGACATTTCTATATATAAATAAAAGTTTTTATAAAATCTAAGTAAACGCACTTCAACTTCAAATTAAAACACATAATAAACGCACCAATAGTGAATAAAAGGTTAGGTTTTCATTTTAGATCCTAGGGTTAGGTACCTAGGTTAGATTCCCATTTTTAACCGAAATTTGATCACACTAATTTCCCAGAATTTGATCACACTAATTTCCTAGAATTTTAGGTCACGACATTTCCCAGAATTTTTGGTCACGCAATCCTATGTTAAATTTCCTGTCACGCAATCCAATTTCAATTTTTAAAGAACCATTTTTAAAGATAACTTTTGAATTTCCGTTTTGAAAGCCTATGCAAATTGTTCTTAGGAAGATCCAGCCGTGGTGACAGAAAAGTGATACAGTAGCGAAATCCAATTTTGAACACAACGGCAAATTGTCCCCGAATCGGCCATTGACTACTACTACTCCAGTAATTTCATGTTGAGCATTATGTTTATTACCTTTTAATATTGCTTGTTCAAGTTTATTTCAGTATTATCAGCCCTTTAAACTGAAATTGCACTGTGTAATACAATTATAAAAAAATACAATATTTTCCATTTGAAATGCATTTTATTAAGCTTCTTCCAATGTGAAGTACAATATATTGAATTTACTACTATTCCCAAAAAAATATTTTTGGATTTGTGATAAGATCAGTTTTTTTTAATTGTATTTGGTTATTTACAATTAACCATACATTTACCGGTAGTGTACATACAATATATAATATTCACTATCATTGAACAATTATTAGTAATACATCAATCAAATAAATGCCAATTTGTATTTTGATTAAAATTATTGCTTGCTGTGCTGTACATTGTCACTTGGAGTATACAAAAATGTTGAAAACTTCATGAGAACAAACGGTATAACTGCATTAGTAATTCTTACAACCAAGTACTATTAAGAACCCTATTAGAAATCACACATTGTTGGTGCTGACAAATACTTTATATGAGTACATGGCATTTCTTGTATGTTGATCAAATATGCCAATTTGTATTTAATTAAAAATTTAAAACTTGCTTGTGTGCAGTCCTTAAGCATTCTCTTAACAGTTCTCTCATGTTGACAACCCATGGATGCTTTATAAATATACACATCAAACATATTGTATTACTCTAGAGTGCATTTAGTAAAAGCGTGAAACACTATTTTGTACTATTTTATGCTAATTCTTTTGTTTTCTATTTTTCAACTAGAACTATTTTGCACAATTTAGTAATTAGTGTTTCACGCTTTTACTGAATGCACTCTACTAGGTTTTTGCTAATTCTATTGTTAAGTTAGCAACTCAATTTGCCAATTTATACCGTTTGTAAAATATATCTGTGTCTCAACAAGATTGGTTATTTTGGAATATACTTAAATGTGAATATATTACAGTAAAAACCCGCATATGACCAGGTTAAGGACCACTAGGCTAAAAATCTAGACTGGTTCTTATATGAAAGGTTTCAAGATTTATTTGGTCATTTGAAAAAATACACTTTCAGTCTGAATATGACCAAATTTAAAATCAATGAAAAAAAAAATGTTTTACAAATGTTTTATCAGTTATTTTTCAATGAGAATACATTCATCATTCAGATGCTTCTACATAACAATTTATATAACATAAAAAAAACTATATAAGGGAAATTGTTTTTGCTTTGTAAATAAGAACCATTTAAGAACCACCTTATCCTTATTCCTCACTAAATACCAATTATATAAGAATCACTTACGCCTAACCTTGAAAAATAGTGGTTCTTATATGCAGGTTTTTACTGTACTTAATACCATGTAGTAGCTGCAATTTAAATAACCAACTTGAATAACCATTGTTCTTGACTCACTGGCCTCTCATTCATGTAAAAACTCCATTGTATTCCATCATGAACACAAAGCTTGTCAGTCAAGAACAATAGCAGGCCGTCATATTTCGATTTGGTCTATTAGTACAATATAAAAATAGCAAACGTTGCAATTAGACTACAAACATTAAAAGCGGGGAACATAATTAGTACTAAATAGTGAAATTTTTGGATAATTATATTGTTTTCTATTGTTTAATTAGCACTAATTAGTACTACTTGTTTCACGGGTATGATATTTGTACTCTAGCTTTATATACCTTAGTGTATCAAACATGTAACTCCATAATACCTGATAACTCTGTCATATCTGAAGCCACAGAACCATCAGAATCACTTTCACTGTCTGATTCATAATAACCTCCAAATGCATAGTCAATATCCATATTGATGTTATCATCATCCTCTGCAATTTCAGACTCCATGTTAAGTTCAAAGTCCTCAAATACATCTCTAATCATGTACAAAATTTTAACAGCTTGTGATTTCTTAAATACTGGAGTAAGTTCAATTAAGTCATCTAAGTTGAAAATGCTCTTGGCATTTTTAATCACACTCTTGATAAGGGAATCAGTAAATCCGGTTGTTGCTTCAGACGACAAAACATAAGCTGGACAATTCAATTCCAATTGTTTTTTATGGTCAGTCAAAAGTTCTCTCAGTTCATCTTTTTGCTGTTTTGTTACTTTCCTTTTGGTAATTGGTTTTTGTGTAGAAGGTATATTAGCAAATACGGGAACTTCAATATTACACTTGCCATCAAAACAGTTACATTGTTCATGACATATTATGCAGCAGTCGTGACGTGCCTGCAATTCACTTCTTTTGACATCCTCCCCAAAGTCTTTGAGCAGTATTTCTCTAAGGCATTTGCCATCAGTATTAGTAGCATATTCTTTCATGGATGGGGAACATTTCTTGAGATGGATACCTGCATAAAATAATAATGACTTTGCAGGATTTCCATCTCGACCAGCTCTTCCCATCTCTTGTACAAAGTCATCCACTTCACGGGGTGGTCCATAATGAATAACATTGCGTACATCCTTCAGGTTGACACCCATTCCTAAGGCTGTTGTGGCAAATACAACCATACATATACCATCTGTATTAAACAGAGACTCTGCAACAGTTTCTTTGTGTTTGGGCAAGGTGTTAGCATGGTACATTGCAATTAATGAATTTTGGCAAACTTGCTTTGCACCATCTGGGAAAAATGCCTTTTTCCCAAGTTCATACTTAAAAAATTGATATAGTTTTCCACAATGCTTTTGCGATTTGCAATATATTATAGTTCTTGGAGTGGTGTTTCTTTCATCTCTAAGAATATCTACCAACCACTGAAAACAATCCAATGTCTTATTCACTTTAGTCTTATACAAATAAATATTTGCACGATCCGGACTGACAGTTATCTGATGTGTATCTGGCTTTAAACCCAGGCCTTCAATGGTGTCCTTCCTGACTTCTGCTGTGGCTGTTGCAGTCAAAGCTAGCACTGGACAACCAGCAGGCAACAGAGACCTTACTTCTCCAAGCCTGAAGAAGGATTGTCTAAAGGCAGCCTTTTTCTCCTTGGCATTTCCTTTTCCCCTTGAAAATAAAGCATAGATAAAGAGACATAAGTAAAAGAACATAGTTTAAAATGATATAATGTGAGTTGGTGGAAAATGAAACATGCTTAAAGTAAACTTAGGGTTGTGAGCATGTATGTAAAATCAATTCAAAATCAGTGGCAAAAAAAAACATTTCTAAGTTCAAGTTCGCTTTTAAGAATCGACTTCTTGTTTAGTAGTTTTAATAAATTAAAACTAATAGGAGTTGATTCTTAAAAGAAGTGAATTAGAACTAATAAATACTTTTATACTGATTTGTGTGGATTTACTACGATTAAAAGTTTAATTTAGTTTGATTTGTGTGGATCAAGGTTTAAAGTTTAAGTAATTTATACGTTTTTTTATACAGTGTGCTCCATGTTCTCGACGTCAAACAACACAGTCCAATTTAAAGTGAAGTTATTTGTTTGTATCGGTGAATCCAATAAAATTATCTGATAAGTTATGATAATAATCAACTATGTTTTGTTAATGTAAGTAAACTAATCGGAAAAATCAAAATGTTTTGAGGTTTTTAGTTGTTATTTACTGTCGGTTGATCCGTTACAGAATGCGTTGCTCTTTTATTAAAACTTGTAGTTCAACTAAGTTATATAAAGTGCAATTCAAACTTACCACTTAGGAACTACATGTGCCTCATCTGTTACAAGACCAAATAACCGTTCCTGGTATACAGGAGATTTCAGCATTTCACGCCATTTTTGGTTCTCCACTATCGATTCAGGATTTGCGAATACAATGGAGAACTTGCCAACTTTCACGTCCGCTTCAGCGACATTTTCATCAGAAAGCGAACACGATGAAATGCCAACAGCTTCCAATTCTTTCATGTGCGAAGAAATAAGCGAATTCAGCGGGCATAAGACCACAATTATTGGCTTTGAGGGGTAATCAAAACCTGTCTTGCTTAAATAAGAAGCGACTCCAGGAACAGCTTGGAATATCAGCGATTTTCCGCTTCCTGTAGGCAATACAGCTATTACATCTCTCCTTTTAATAAAAGTCAAAAGGGCATCTTCTTGAACTTCTTTCATCTGCTGGACATTTGGGAAACTTTCGAGTGTATTCTCTACAGCTTTACGATATTCTTGAACAAACACTAGATCATCATCATTCACTTCGCTCGCCATTTTGTTTGTGGAAACCGGTTTTATCACAAGGTGATAAAAATAACTCAGACTGACCAATGAGAGCGCAGTTTCTATCGGATCTTATTGAGAGCCAATCAAATGACGAGTACAGATTCTGTACTCGCGAAAGTGAGATTCGTGCCTCGTGAGACCAGGGGCTCTCTCCGCCTTTCGCTCCCCGCCGTTGTCTCGCCCCAATCCCCTCTAGAGCCTCTGGAACCCAGGGTACCTATTGGGGGACTCCTAGTTCTAATTTTCACAGTTTTCTGAAATCAGAAATCGCAGCTGAATCGCGGTCAAATTTGAACATGTTCAAAACACCTGCGATATCGCGGCGAAATCGCCACGAAAATCACACCTCAAATCGCCGCAAAAATCGCTCGTGTGAACAGGCCTTTAGAAAGAAAGATTTACTATAAAAGAAATGTCTATTGAAATACCAGCAGTGATGTACTAGGTCGCTTACTTTAGTGGACAGGCCATGTAAACAATGCCATAAAATCCATAGTTTAAATATAAGAAGTAAGCATACATATTGTTATATACCAACTGTCAAAGTTCATTTTTCTCGCACTTTGATTGGACGAGAGGGTATCACGTGAACGTGAACAAATTTGGATGTTTCCGCGGCAACGACTCTCAGCGGGCAACAATATGTTATTTACCGGGAAAATAACAAAACCGGAAGTCGTTTCCGGAAGTCGATTGAGTAAAAAGCGGGAAAATCCCAGCACAGCGCGCGCGTTTCAAAATCGTTGAACCAGAAAGACAACATGGAGGAAAGTAAGAGATTTGCAAGCAAAACAGAGAAACATCAGCGGTCTCGGGACCACAAAACATACTGTTTCCCGATGTTTCAGTCTATAAGTGATAAATCATAGTATAAGCGTAATATTTATCAATTCAAAACTTACATAAGTAGTTGCTAGTTCTTTTGGTTTGATGAGAATTGCCGCATTAAAAGAATCCAACTTTCTTGTCGTATAAATACCACTTGACTGACTTATAAGGTTCCTCAACATCTGTTCGAACCCAAAACCAAACAATGAATTGAAAGACCGACATATTCAACAACATTTAAGAGTTGTCGCCGTTATGTTAGAGACCATCTCTGGCTTAGACGCGTTGTTTTTCTGAAATCATCTTTTTAACGTTAAAATTCTTATTAAAAGACGCTAAAAACGTTTTTGTGCATGGAATAATTTGAGAACGGCGAGATGCGTTTTGTCAATGAGTTTTGTCAATTAATCGCTATAGACTACCAACCAATGGAAAATTTCTTTAAAATTGCGTGACATTTGAAAAATATTATAAGAGAAATAAATACTTTAAGCTAGAAATCAAAAACTTTAAAGATTTGGGTAGATATGTGTAGACTAATTCCGGGCGAGTTGGTTTCGGGCAAGTTGACCATCGCGCGAGTTGCATGACCGGATTCCATTCAGAAAACTGAATATTTGAAAATGATAATAATTCTGAAAACGAAACCAATAGAATGATTTCTTACACGGTCTTAGATTTGTTGTTTTCTGTTAGTGTTTGTTGACTCGAACAATCCATGATGGTGTTTGTGTTAAGATTGTTAAGCACATGCGTAGGAGCTTCGTTTATAAGTAGCAATTCCCAAAGACTTCTGGGTACTTTGCAGATTTGCGACGTCGATAAATACTAAACTATACGAAAATGACGATAAACAAAACACGCTTAGTATTTAACTCAGTTATAAATTACTACAGTTTTTCGATATTTTTTGCTGTGGTGATGGCGATGAGCTAGCTAGCTTTCTCATAATTATCTTTCCATTTTTAGCATACTAAATTATATTAATTGAAACTATATGTAAGTATATTGCCTTTTTTACTATTTCAATTCAATTTTTTTAATTCATTTTATAAAAGGCATTTAATCATTGGAAAGATACTATTTTTTAGTTAGATCTTTTTCAGATTTGCTGCAGAGAAATTTATAGTTCCTATTTCTTTTGTATTAAAGCTGTGTTGGTGTAGATTTTAATGTTCTTGCTGCTAGTCAAGCATTCTGCGATTAAAATATTTTAGGAGGACTGATATGTCTTGTTATACCTATATCATTTGTTGTTATATTTCATATACAGCTTTTCACCAGTCCTGATGGTTATCAAATTTGATAACCACAGGCAGCCCAACTATTCTATTTGAGGATTTTTTTGTAATGACAATAAAGTTATTTTTAACCGCGCGCCGAGCGCCATATTGGAATAAATATCTTTTGTTAGGATCATTGAGCGCGCGGTTGGGGTTCCTGTGGTGTATTTGTTTGAATGCGCGCGGATGGAATTCCTGTGGCTTTTTGCAAGCAATTTTTCGTCAAAGTCGCGCGGTGTTGAAGAGGGAGGTATTTTGACAAGGTATGAAACTCGGTCACGTGACAAATTTAGTTTCGCGCGTAGTAAATTAGACATGGGAGAAAATTTTAATTTTTCTTCGAATATATAAACTATACGTTGCTGTTCAACTACAGTAAAAAGTATGAACATCTCCGACCTCAGCAAATGGGTTCAAATAATTTTTAAAAAAAGGCAGCATGGAGTCGAGGTTCTTTCCCAGTTGCTAGGGCAGAGTTTTCGGTAAACAGTCGGATTTTACAATCGTGGAGGAATCGTGAAAATATCGATCGAGCCGCGTTGTTGTGAAATACCACATTCACCGAAAAAGTTGGCGATTACTTTCTTGCATTTAGCTTATGGATTGTTAAAATGACTTTAAATTGAAAACTAGAATACAAGAGAATGTATTTTATTGTGGAGATCATAGGCTGGCGAAGGGAGAGTCGAAAAGATCGTGATTTGCACCACATTCGCTGCTAGCTACAATGAGTTTAGCTTAACACTCTGACAAAACACCTGATTCAAGTGAGCACTTGTACATACTTTTGAAGTCACCGATGCTCTTCACTATTACGAAAACCTGGAGAAAGTTTTTCTAGTAGTTCTGGTGTGTGCAGGTAATGATTGGAGTTGAAGTTTTTATGTCAAAACGACTGATATTGTCATGTACAAACCAACTAACAGCCGAGCTAAACAGTGAATTTGTGATGGCTGCTTTGCAAAGTTTTCCACGCTTGAAAAAAGCTCAACTTTATTTTGTGAACACTTACTTAGTTATAGCGGTTCCAACACTAAGAATAGAAAATATGTTTTGAAAGTGTGAAGCGTTTACAATTGTATTTTATAAGCTATATATTGCCGAAAAACTTTAGTTAAAACACAACATTTACGGATTCTATAAATACACTTTGAATGAAAATCTCTTCACATTGTCAAATAAACTAAAGTTATATTTCAAATAAACATGGAAATAAATTTCACATACTGATCTGTTTGTTCTTGTTGGTTTTAAAAGTGTACTCAGTGTAAATCCCTATGAGAAAAACAACATTTTTTGTTTTGAAAGAAAAGTTTTAACAACATTTTTTTTTCGGCGAGTCAGTCGATTGCTTCACGGCGAGATTTCCGTGCCCTAGCAAGCTGGAAAGCACATCTATCCATCCACGCCATCAAGTTTCAGACCTTGTATCAAGATACTACTTTCTTCGATATTTTTGTCGTGCGTGCGATTCCGCGCGACCGAAAAATTGCTTGCAAAAAGCCACAGGAATCCCATCCGCTCGCATTCAAACAAATACACCACAGGAACCCCAACAATTGCAATTAAAAATGCAAATACGGGCATGGGGTACAGTAATTTTACTGTAGAAAAAAGCCCTTTTATATCACTTGAACATTTCAACGCGTTTTTGAAAGATATTAATTTTTAGATTTCCTCGCACGAAAATTCGTGGCAAACGTGAGTTTTTGGCGCTTTTCCAAACGCCAATGAACATTCAAATTTGCTTCAAACACAAAGCAAAACGCTGAGAAAAATCAAGATTTTGAGCTTCAAATTGACAAATCAGTTACTTCAACTAGAACTTAATAGGATGGTAACTATGCATTAAAAGGACGTAATAGACGCTCAATTAACGCATGTGGTTGCTGCATATAAATCGAAACCAAAAATAATAAATATAAATATTAGTAGTTTATAGTCCTTTCATCGGAATATTGAAAAAAAGTGCATAATATTGAAATATTGCTATTTAGGAAATATATATATTATATAATAAACATTATGCTAGAAATGATGTGGTATGTCATGGTGGCTCTACAGTCGCACACAGTATACGTATATTGACAGGGCAGTGTAAAATGTTGGAACAAATACAATTAGTCTTTTGAACAGAAGCAAATTTTGTGTTATGTTATGGAGACTGCTTGATGGACACTGATAACTTCTGATTGGACGACTGGTTACCATAGAATAGAGTCGTCCAATCAGATTGAGTTTTATAAAATGAGGCCCGGCTACGAAGTTATCGGTGTCCGTTAAGCGCGCCTCACAGTTCATCTGAAGGAAAATTGTCGTTGAAAATCGCTCAATATCTATGATTTCGTGAGGTCTGACTCGAGATCCATGAACATTTTGCTGGTTTCTGGACTGAAGGATCATTAATCTATGGTGCTGAGGGGATTTTGAAGGCAAAGGAAGGATTAAACATGATTTTTTCGACCATCGAAGACAAGCGATGGATATCTCGAGTGACCAGGCAGCCTTTCCATATTTAAGTACAGGTGGGCAAACATTAAGAAAACATGCTCTAAAACGTTCAAAAACCATCCAGAATGACACTAAATAAGTTTAACAATAACACAGGATTGAAATATGTTCAAATTTATTACAATAAAAAGTATCGATTTTTTCCTCACATATCTCTACTGTAAAAGTGAATTGCTTGGGCTTCCTGTGCTTAAATCAGGGTTACCAAATTTGATAACAATCAGGACTAATCACGTAAATCTAATTGTGGTGTCAATTTTGTTGTCGGCATCCTTATTGGGCTATGGTTTACTTACAATATATGACAAACAAAATACATATATAATGTTCTATATCTCCATTGCTGAAATCACTGAGTGTAGTTCAGTACAGTGACGTCGTATATTAAGCAGTGATGTCTACTGGGTAAATCCTTCAGCGGGACTTAACCAATCAGCGAGAAGTTAACATGCACAACTTGTTAGCGCCACCACAAGGTGAAAATATCAGTGCATTAATTGCTAGCCTGACTGGGATAGGAAGCTTTTTTGATTTTGTAATGCATGGAAAACTGCATAAAATGTGAAAAAATCTATAAAACCTTTACACCTAAAATGAGGCTGATTTATAAGTTTTAAAAGTTCAAACATAATCGTTTTAAAACTTGAGGCTAGGTGGGTACCTACCTCCCTGTAATAATTGTTGTAATGTGCGAGCTATTTCTACTAGTCGTTCCTTCCAAGTACGGTTTCATCAAATATCCTGATATTATTCATGTCACGTCCAAACCAGTCGGGGCTTGTGCTTCATCCATGAATAGACGTAAAAAAATAAAACTAGTGAAAATACACGACGTTGCTGTCTGCGTGTGAATGCGTTCAAACAGGTTCCCCGGCTCGATCTAAAGTTTTCCAAGATTGATACCTTTGTGAAATAAGATGGTTTTAGCTCGACATTTTTATCCAAATCACCACCAATAAAAAACGGTAAAATTGATTTTTTTGTGAGTTTTATTTAATTATTCATTTTTTGTTACTGTGCTTTAAAAAAGATTACAAAAAAATACAGGATGTGTTTCGTGTTATATATGATTAAACGGATTATCCGTACGGTTTTACTACATTCTTGTCTACACTGACTATATAGAAAAAGAGTTGAGCTTAACGATATCAATGTCTATTAGGAATATTGTTTTGGTTCTCATTATGACAGTATAATAAGTATCCACTTTTGTCGGTGACAACTTGTATGGGAAAGGAATTGAAAGTTTGTATTTATTTCGTGTATGTTTTTTTTTTTGGGGGGGGGGGGGGAATTCAGACTGATTATCATACTTCTTGATGGGTACCACTATTGGATACTTTATACTACTGAGCTTTTGGCTATTTAGAATTTAGTTAGATATTAAATAGCAACATTTTGCGAAGCAGAATTATTTCTCTTGAAATCATGTTATAATATGTTGTACGTGACTTAAACTATATAAAACTGTGCAATATTAATTTTAAAAAAAAGTAGCTCCGTGAAGGTATGCAAGTTTGATGTGCACGTAAGAATGTGCACCTTTCTAAATTTTAAGCTCAGCTTTGTTGGTCATTTCACCAAGCTGCAACGCCGCTGGCCCATCGTGGGCGGTGACAGTTGGAGCAGGCTCGATCTTCCTTGGTTTTATCCATTTATTGCATATTATCTTGACGGCAACCACTACACATACTGCAATAAAGAGCGCACCTAAGACCCCAAGACCAATTGCCATTCCTTGTACTGTGTCTTCAGAACCTACAATGAATGTATTTGTTAGGCTTTGGTCTTGCATCGTTTGAGAGAGCGAAACATTTTACAAAACTTTGTAATAGCATGAAATCCGATGTTCTACTCGACTAATCAGCGCGCCCAATTACGTGATTAAATATTTGTGAATTTACCGCATTGATAGTAAATCAACAACATTCCACCAAGGTCTATATTTTACTAGACATCTGGCTATAACTATGGTTCTCATTTGTCGATATCTATCAACTATAATTTCTTATTTACCTTGATTGTCATTGTTGGCATCGGTTTTCTTTATGTCGATAGGGCCGGTCGACAAATCGTACTCCTTACTCGTGTCATCATATTGTTGTGCTTCACGACGTTTCCTTCCATTGTTAATACAACCACGTGAACACCTTGAGTTACTGGAGAAGCGATGACAAACCATCAGTTCGCAGTGCATGTATACCAAGTTGTTGTTGTTGTTGTCTTGGATGAAACGGAACGACTTAATAGTGAACTTTTGTATAGAACTGGAGGAGTTGTAGTTGTACACCATTGTAGAGTCAAGAACACATCTGTTTGAAAAACGAAAAAAATCATTTAAAAAATCATTTTTGGAAAACAATATTATCATATACACCTGTTTTCAAAAACGTTGTCCTATTTGAAAAAAGCAAATAGTAATTAGTAATTTGTAAATAGTGAAATAGGAATTAATTAATGGCACAATTGACCTTGCATTCAAGCTTAAATAAATTCACTCGGCATGCTACACATGTTGCAGTCATCAGAAGACATTCTTTACCGAATAATATGCCAAAGAGAGCTCGAGAGCGTTCGTGCGTTATGAAGGTTTTTTAAATGTACCAGTTTGAATATTAATGATTTTGCACAATTATCGACAACAAATCGACATCATTAGAGCAACTATACATTGGTGAACCGTAAAATTAAAAACTCTTTTTCCTTTCAGTATTTATTCTAACCCCTAATGACCGCGTCTGTTTTTGGTTCACTTCTTAATTCCTATTTCACTATTTACAAATTACTGATTACTAATTTCAAATAGGACAACGTTTTTGAAAACAGGTGTATATACATATGCCTGTTTAATCTGTTTTTGATTCAAGCCTATCGTTTTGTTTTTTTTTAATTTATTTGCTTTTGCAGTGAGTTTTTATTATTTTACAAGCTTGGTAGCAAATATATGCTGCTCGCATGGATTGTTTCTGCGCATCCTTTCTGTGCTTTGCCAGGAACGCCTTGGTAATATTGTGATTTTTGTTGGACAACGCAACCTCGTTCCAGGTTGTGGCTGTGGATGTGGAACAAAGGTCAAGCTACAATATAGGTTATATATATGAAATTTAACGGACCCTATCAAATACAAAAACAGCGGATTCGGAAACGGCACGCTTTTACGGACATTTTGATGTGTGAGATATGGCTATGCGGGAAGAAAAAACATAAGTATTTTGCAAGATATCTTATTGCTGCGTGGGGCTGGCACTCTCTTATAAAAGTTTATTCAAAATCGAACGGACTGTAGAGCCTCGACAACTATTTGAATGATATAGATATATTTTGTATACATATATCTATGGGTTATAGGTCGTCTGTGTATGACTGTTATAATATGCTGTACCAACAAGGGGCCATTTTGCATGAGCATGCGCGCAACTGCTGCGCTATAACAACCGTGGGCTCTCGGAACGACATTGTTGTTGCTGCGGAGGCTTTGATTCTGGAGGCCAGTGTGAGCATAATTGCTATTTTTATTTATTGGGACAATTTTTCTATCAAAATCAATTAGATATAAGAAAAGTTCACATGATTTTCTTTCAAATTTTATAAAAATCGCCGTGGTATTTTGGCTAGATCTTTAACACGAAGCCAATTTGTACAGTCATAATATTGTAAAATATATGTACACGTCTTCGTCAACAATTAAGTCCTAAAATGTGAATCGATCGTACTGCAATAGTTTATTTCAATGTTAATAATGATACAGCTATAGAACTATGCAAATATGTATATGATAAATCAATTCAGACAAGTTGAATTCTCCAAGCAAAGAAATGCTAAAAATGCCGTGAGTGCTAAATATCACATAAGAATTTGCAGAATTCACATCATTCCCCAATTTTCATCGACAAGAAAACATTATGAACACATTTGTAAAGCTTAAATCTTGATATTGGTAACCTTAGAACAGTGGTATTTTTTCGGAAAAGTAATATTTTCGAATATTTTACATAACAGCTAATAATAGTTAAGCGTAATTATTATACATTTCAAGAAATTGTCGTTCGAACATTGCGAGTGCGATGTCCATAAACGCTGCTTAATTATATTACTACACATGTACATTTATCATTTACTTCAATGCCTGCAGTAAATCTTGACCAGCACTAATCAAAACTAACATAGTGTTTGTGTTTATAAACCTCAGCAGCCTCCATATTGTAAACACAAAGTTCTTTATATCAACATTTCTAGATGAGATAAGATTTTAAACAGTCCCAATCGGTCCAATAACGCCAGTGTTTCTCCTCGTTGTAGGTTGAACCATTTATGAGTATTCTTGAGCCATGACAGAACGTTTCAGCGTCGAAAACATCCAAATAATATTGTTGAAATTGTCTCTCATGTCGGCGTAATTTATCGCTTGAAGTGAATCACTCATGAAATTTAGACAACTGGCGCATGCGCACACAAAACGGCCCCTTGTTTGCTGTACCATACTTAATTTTTTTTAACGCGGGTTTCTGCTTGACATAAAACGTTGATATAAACAAGTAAGTTTTGCAGTTCTTGCAGTAATCGAGCCCAGCAGTAATAATGATATGACTAATGATACATAGCGTGATGAAAACCACATAAATATTTGCAAGTTTTTTAGTTGTTAACCGCGCTGCATTCGATGGTAAAGACTCGAGTACTCTATGATATATATTTTTTGCCATATTTCTACCGCCGGTTATAGGTAGTCTAAGCTTCTCGTCTGAGAATTTATAGGGATTAATGATGCTTCTGTCCAGAAACCAGCAACGTTTTCTCGAATCCTCACGAAATCAAAGACATTGAACGATTTTCTACGACATTTACGTGCGCTAGTCTTGCTTGATGGAAACCATTACCGCCGGTCCTTATTTTGCAAAACTCAATGTGTTTCGACAACTAGTTACCATGGAATAGTTTCATCGAATCAGATCGGATTAAGTTTTGCAAAATAAGGACCGGTCATAATGATCAGTGAAAATACTACTCACCCACTTTTCAAGAACTCGTAGCGAGGATAAGAGTTTGAATTGACTGACGTTGTTGCATAGCATGAATCAGCAAACACTACAAGATCACTATCTGTATTCGCGACTTGAAACTGAACCCAAAGAGGCTCGTTGAGTGTCACCTTAACAGGGTAGTCAAATGGTAAATACATGTTGTTGTAGTCGGACGTCTTGAACATATGCATTGAAAACGTGAAGTTACCAAAGCTACCTGGAAATCATTATAATTATTGCGTTAGGCACAGCAAACAGTATATAGAATTAAATCAGTTAAAAAACATGACTTTCGAGTTCTTTATAGCGCAGGCTCAGCCTCGATAGCAAGTGAAATATAGAGTACAAACATTAAAAGCGTGAAACTTAAATAGTACTAAATAGTGATATTTTATGCTAATTCGATCTATTGTTTTCTATTGTTTAATATAATTAGCACTATTTAGTACTAATTAGTACTACTTGTTTCACGGGTAGAGTAGACGCACTAAATCCGTGAAACAAATATTACTAATTACTAGTAAATAGTGTTGACGAGACAATAGGTAACAAAGGAATTAGCATATTTTAGCACCAACTTTGTACTATTTATGCTTCACGGATTAAGTGCGTTTACTCTATGTTTGTACTCTACTTTTGTACTAATACTATTGTATTTATTTTTATTCCTTAGGTACACAGCAACCTTTCGGCATTGAATCAGGCGGTGGTGGACATGCTCGCAAGGCACGATGGTACTAATTGAAAATTTTACTCATAAGCATCTGGATGTCAAAGACTAAACAACTAGGTCGCTCTGTTATTCAATGGATATTAAAGTTCTCCTTCAATATTTTCGATACACAATATTCCCTATATACATAAGTCACAAAACCACGCTTTCTCAGAGAAGAGCAGTTTTATGTGCATAAGATCACAGGCTTAATTAATTACCACACTAGAAATCTGTGGTTTTCAATAAAATTACACGCCGATGACCGTCGAAATTTGCCATCCTCAAAACCTTCATAAATAGTTTTTTAAAAGTTACACAGAAAGCCCAAAAACCACAGATTTCTAGTGTGGTAACTCTTCAATGCGGCAATATTCGTGAGCTTCAAGGCCGATTCTCACCCTTAAAACGACGGGGCCCCCTCACATTTTCTTCAAGTTTGCATCTAAAGAATGTGTCTTTGCTAAAACAAATGAAGGATTCTAGCTTTGTTTGCTGTGGGATTGAATTTGTGGGATACTTCTATACTCAGAGCTCGACGACCAAACAAATCAAAACTCACCTCAGTGAACAACTGGACATATTTTAGGTACTAAAATACTTTATATATACTTGAGAATCTATCCAGGCAAAATTCACATTGCATAACAAATTTTTGTATAGATGGGGTTTTTTTTCAAAATTATTTTTTTAATGAGCAAAATAAATGACACAATTGGATATTTTTTCCTCTCCCCTCCTCCCCTCCCGATTCTCACCCCCAATCCCGCACGTCCGCGTTCTATTATTTTACGAAGGAAAAGTAGGGAATGCTTGCAGTCTATGAGTGATGAGCGCTCGTGCTGGTTTTGCAGGTGATGCATATACCTTCAGATACACGGTAAGTCTCCTTAGCAGGGCTGAAACTTGTGCTGACAAGCTGTCGTCGTGAGTACTTGCAGTAAAACCTCAACAACTCTGTACTCTGACGTGTTATCAATGATTGATGAGAACTGTAGTGACGGTTGTCGAACTTCACCTAAAACACAACACAAATAGACAGTAAATAAGCAATAACCATTGGAATATAAACAATAATAGTGACAAATGATAGCAACGATATATAAAATGATCAAAAATAACGACGACTACTAGTCCCGACTAGGACATGGATTAAAGGAGACTAGGGTTTAATTAATGTTTTGTTCTCCCACATGCCTCGAGGGTTTTGTAAATCTCTCGTTTTCCCCCCTCGGCAAAAATTATGTGAGAGTGTAGGGGTAAGTAGGTGCGATTTTGTTGAATATTACAATAACTATATTAATAAATACAATAATGTTATATTTTTGTTGATTTATTAATGAAAATCAACACACATACAATAACAAATATATAAATAAATAAAAAGCGATATAATTTGATAACCTTAAAATTTTCCCATGACACCATAATCAGGAATCGAATGGATGAACAAAAATTCAATAGTTACTTAACGTTAAGTCAATTTTAGACTTTTAAGGAAACTCTTGAATTTTCGTTCATTCATTCGTGATGATGGATTCATGGAGACTTCAAAACGTTGTAAAATTATTTTGCTTATATTTATCTTAAATTGAATAACAATAACGATCTACAAAATATAACAACAATTGTAGAGCAAGAACGAAAACGCGAATGACTGAAAATCAATGACAATCTAAATACAGTGAATGACGTGGTCATTGAATATCAATGGTTTTGTCGTCGCGCATACAAAACTAATGTTTTTTAATTACTTCTGCTGTTCTTAGTTGTTCCAGTGTACGAAGACTAGTGTTAGTGAGAATGACAATAGCTATGAAAATATCTCTTCATACACGCAGCAGCATGCTTCATCTGCTGGCACTCGCACACAATGACACAATGATTAATTTTTCTTCAATACATCACTTCTCGCTTCTCAAGTTGATTTTTTAACAGATAGAAAACAAATCAACCCTCTCATGGTATGTTAGAGAGTGACACATCGAGCTGGAACTAGAACTTGGACCACAGTGTGACACAGTGCGAGGTTAAATGCTGTTGCTCTCGCCACCTTGCGAACCATGCTGGTAGCAATACCAACGATACTAACAATTCTTGGTTTGCAACCATTCCCAGTAGAGCGAATTGTACAAAATCAACACCAGTCACGGTGATGGTTTTCTTTTGTCAAAACCACCAGCATTGCCGCCGTTTTGTTCAATTCGCTCTCCTGGGAATGGTTGTAATCCATCTATAGTCATACATAGAATTTACCAGATTCCAAAACTCCAACATGTCATTATGCTCTGTGTGGTTTGTACCGCAGCCATTCAGCGCTGTACGCAACCGAACGGTATGCAATGTCTTATCTGTTGCTCTGCAGTTCACGTCAATCAGATGGAAATTACGCCAGTCAATATTGGGGTATAAAGACCTTGTTAACTCCACCTCCATGTATGTGGTATTACACGTAACCTTTGGTTTTACAACTAGAATAAAACAACGAGAACAGCAACAATAAATGGAAATATCTAGATAAACTAATAGCATTCCCGTTTACAAGTGCACATTGAAGGCGCTCTATGCATTTCGGTTATGCGGTTTGCAATATAAGATATACAAAAATCAACAAAAACAATGACGCTCGTTTTTAATATTGCTATAGTTTTCACAATAAACCCGACGTAGCTAATCGAACAGTTCGATAATCGAATTTAATTGAACGTAATCGAATTTAATCGAACGATCAATTTCGGTTATGACGGGCAATCAGACAAAATCGAACCGGAATTGTTTTGTGAGTGTTCGATTAAATTCGATTACCGAACTTAATCGAACATTTTTTTAAATTTACGATTTTGTCTTCCAAACTGTTTTAAAGCGTTTTAAAACTAATTAAAAGTATACATTATACATATGAAGTAAACTATTACAAAGATATTTCGTACATGTAAATGTTTATACATGTACATACAACTACCATACTGACTCTTATACGAAACTTTCTTCGCTCTATCTCGTGTAACTTTCTTTCAATGAATTCACTCATTTTGATTTTTTTGCGTGCAAATCTGCTCTGGGTCAGATAAAGGAATAGAGTTTACCAATAACACAAGAAAAGTAGTAGTACACAATTTACTCTCAATTAGGTATTACGTACGCGAATGTGCACGCTCCAAGGCTACCAGCAGTTTTCTAAACAAGAAAGCAAGTGTAATACACGCTAAAAAACCGGCGCGTGTAGTTGCTACAATACATTCGAGCTGTACTGTATTACGGAATCGGAACGAAAACGTGACATAGGAGCCACTGCTACGCTTGCAATATCGTCTATTAACATTAAAAAAATAACTCTTAAAACTTGTAAAAAAGCAAGCGTCTCCAACAAAAACTCTACAATTTCACAACATAAAATATTGTTTAACAAGGCTATAAGGATAAAAAACATTTCGAATAGATTTAGTTCAACAAAATACATTAGGAAATAGATTATGATAATTAATAACTTTCCTAATGGTCCGTCGCGTCCCTAATGCAAAAAGGGACGGACTCGAATTACCACTAAATATCAGTAACAGTTTGTGGTCAATCATTTATCGAACTTTATCGAACGTTCGATTACGTTCAATTATGTCTGATTAAGTTCGATTAAGTCAAACAAATTGTGAGTGTTCGATTTTGTCTGATTATCGAACTTAATCGAACTTATTCACATGATTAGTGTTCGATTACGTTCGATTAAGTTCGATTAATCGAACGTTAGATTTTGTCCCATTAGCTACGTCGGGCAATAAATAATGACTACAAAGTACATATTGCTCTTAATACGGAATTTACCATTTGCGTAATTTTTTTTTAAAAAGTGTGCTTTACAATAGCTCTGCCTTGGACATACTAATAGAGACCAGCTGTTCACGTTGCATATATTAGTTACATAAAACTTACAAGATTCACAGTACTGTCCAAAGTGCCCTATGGAACAGTTGCAGTAAAAGCCATTGCTTATCTCCAGACATGTTCCGCCATTACGGCATGGATTGCTAGAACATCTCAAAACCTCTAAAAAAAAAACAATATTTACTAATTAACAAGAATGTAATCACAATCCCAAACAATCTGAGTATAGTGGTCCCTTAAATAACTGAGATAATCAGTGCATCCACAGTTACACACTGCATGTATGCATAAACGACTGAGTAGTCAGTTACTTGAATAACTGAATGAGACAATTTAATTTATTGACAGTAATGTTGCTCACTGCAAAAACAACTGAGTGGTTACTCCGGCTGATACCCGATCCGATTTACGGCATTTACAACTGTTGCTACGCGCTGATAAAAAAAACTATTAAGTAGGAAATTAAACATTAAAGCACAGACAAAAGAAAAAAGATGACCGTCTACTAGTGCGCTGTAGTTAATTATTTCAATCGAACAAACTCCGGATGGAAAAATATCACACGTCAAAGTCTGACAAAAAGGATAAAAGGACCAGAACTTCGAACTTTCGAATACAAGTTTGGGCGATAATTTAATCTATTAGGTAAACATAACAGTATAAGTCATTACCAACACGATACTGTTTGTGTTTAATCATATTGGGAGATATTAGACGCCCTCGATCGTCAATAAAACCTCCTTGGCTACCTCGAGGCATGCACTTTTGCTTGCAAAATCCTTAGAATTCATCTTAGAATTTTTATATCTTAAACATCGTGCCCCAGCGAATTTACTTCTGAAATAAATAAGCTTTTTAGGTAGTAACTTTTGGTCCTGCAATGTGATCCAAAGCGATTTTGTGTACGTGGTTTTATGCATATTTTCGCTCAAAACAACATGCAAATTTTAGCAAACTATTTTTTATTCTTCAATAAAGAATTAAAGTTGGCTTTATAGGAAAAAAACCTTAATCTTAAATTGGTAATATACAGATAATATATACATAATATGGTAATATACAGATGCTTCGTTAACGTGTCCGTGCGCGTTTCAAAAGCACATTACCATACTTCGGAAATGATTCGTAGGGCAGACAAGCGCGGTGAAATCATGCAAATGGTGTGAAGGAATGTCTTGTTGTGCCAAACATCAAACAATAGAACTCCCAGAGCACCAGATCTTTAAACAGTATCTCAATATTACTTAACTTTGCGTCTACATTAGATACCTTTAAATCTTCCCAATGAATATGAAAATCAGAGACATTACGAAACATTAATAGCTTGAAGCCCTCATAAAGTTTTATTAAAAACAAAAAGACGAGTTTTACGCGTTTTGCATTTTTGTGAAATTGTATACAAAACCGCGAAAAAAAGTAAACATTGGATTTTTGGTCCGGCTCATATATTTTACGTTTTGAGAAGATCGTATGGCTCGATTGCTATCTAATTGCCATAAAGTGAGCAAGAGATATAGGAGAAAAGAACGAACGAAGATTTTTGCTAACAGATACCCAAGAAATAGTAAATATTTCGATGCAAAATCTATTGTTTAGATTTTGCGTAAATTATCCGCTTTATTTAAACAATGCTCGATATCTTGCAAACCGCCTTATAAATTTTGATAAAACTTTCCACAACTGGGAGCAAATATTCAAGGTGTAAGCAGTATGAAGCATTTTGCTAGAAAATGACTTTAAAGGCTTATATTTGACTCAAGGCTAAAAGATATCAATTAAAATTATGTCCGATTTTTCAAAAAAACATCCTAAATCATAATTCAGTCTTTATGAAAGAAATGTGTTCAAGTGGATTTGAAATCGAACCCAACGCGTTTTTATACTGGAGCTTGAAATGCGGACGGTACTCGCGAAAAATTATTGGGTCGAGCCACCTTAACCTAAACACTCCAATAATGATAATAAACCTTTAACTAATGTATTAGTTTATAATACGTTGGACAAATGTCAGTTTTCGCCGAGTTTATTTGCGAGTTACGAAAGTTTATGTCGAAAGGAAAAGCGATTAGCAACGAAACACTGTATTTCGATTCAAATCACGTAATAAAACACATGTTATTCTGTATATGATTAAACCTAAACACTCCAATAATGATAATAAACCTTTAACTAATGTATTAGTGTTATAATACGTTTGACAAATGTAAGTTTTCGCCGAGTTTATTGCATAGAAACGATCAGTTTTGAAAGCGCTTTAATTAAGAACCCGGCCGGGCCGAAACACAAACACAACAGTACTTCGATTCAAATCACGTAATAAAACACATGTTATTCTGTGTATGATTTAACCTAAACACTCCAATAATGATAATATACCTTTAACTACCGTATTAGTGTTATAATAAGTTTGTCAAATGTAAGTTTTCGTGTTGATCTTCTGTGATCTTCCTTTGTCTTTTTAATGTATTCCAAAAGTACAAATGTTCTATGTGTATGGCAACGTTTTTGAAATTAGGTGTATACATTAAAATTATTTTGCACATCAAAGAGAATCCCGAGATTACGCAGTTATGCGTCTTGTTAATTAACAACACAGGGACAGCTAATATTTGTGCATTATATTAGAATTGTTTTTGTGAATCAAGTTTTGGAACTTACTTGTTTGACACACATTTCCAGAGTAATCAGGCTGACAAGTACAGTTGTATCCATAGGGTGTGCCATGACACGTGCCGCCATTTTGACATGGACGATTCACACAATAATATTCCCCTTAAAATCAATATTTAACAATTAGACTTGAAACACGAATAGGCTACCAAGCAATAGCCCACGAGGCCGTAGGTCGATGGTCATCAACGTAAGTTGTTTAGGATGAGAAGATAAGAAAAAAAGAGAAGAATATATTATCTAACTGCAGCTGTATTAGAAGGATGTCAACAGAGGCTGCACAAGAACACGGCGCCAAGAACACCAAGATATATGTTACAAAGGTAGTTAATATATTTATACTATAAACGCTTCTTCAAACAGTTACAACGAACGTTGTCATATAAAAATAAAAAAATAACAGTTAGAAATTAATTAAGAGGTCAAAATTCGAATATTATCACAAAAATATTCATTCTAAAGACCTTCAATTAAACAAATATCTCTAGAGTGTTAAGGCCGAACGAAAATTGAAAGTAATCGGAAGGTCTTTTAGAACTGTATGATCTGACAATGCATATTGAATTTGCCATCTCTAATAAATTCCTATTTTTTTATATATGACAACGTTCTTGCAATTAGGTGCATACCACTATATCATTGATTCGAACGTTAAAAAACTATATATAGCGATTCTTACATATGTTGAGAGCTTGATATCGGTTTTCTTCACGAAAAACGAGTGAATAATATCAGGTTCTTAACATGTTATAATTTTCATTCAGTGCAAAGGTACACCCTACCATCTCGCATAGCAACGTGACGTCACAAAGTACTGAGTACGAGCAATGTGATTGGTTAAAAGAACTTTATATCGGGCGATATTTGATTGGACCGTTTACCGTGAAGTGATATCATATCACCTCACGAGTGAAATGATATCATATCACTTCACGACAGATATCGTATTTATTCACGCGGCTTTATCACATGGATATCAACCCTTAATGTGTAATAAATAATTTTATCACACATTAAGGGTTGGGTTGATATGTGATAATCTGCCGTGAAGTGATACGATATATACGATATCATGATCACTTCACAGTACAAGGGTCCGATCAAATTGCACAATAGAAACCAATCACATTACCGGTACTATTTTGTGACGTCACGTTGCTATGCAGGACGGCTTTGCATTGAATGTAAATGGACGACTCAAAACTTAGATTTGAGGAAAATATTGCCTTTTTTTTGGGGGGGGGGGGGGGGGGATTACAACAAAAATACGTCGAGAAAAACAAGACAGCACAGCGTTGTTTACAGAAAGCCTTCTTAGCCACAACCTGAACCTGAACAACCTGCAAAGATTGGATTGTCGTTTAAAATAATTCATTCTTCTTGGTGAAAGAAAACAATGTGGTTTTATTAGCTCTATTTATATAGACAGTACTGAGAGACGTCTGCAGAAAAAGAGCTACGGTTAGTCCGTGATAAACTCGGTTAAATTATGTTTTTTACAACACTTGTTTGAAATCTCGCAAGCTGATTGGCTGAGAGCTATGTTCAAAAAAAGGACAGACACATGAAATGGCGTCATTTTTGGCTATTGACAATAGATTACGTCATCGTGTCACGCAACACTTGTGCAAAGTCAAAGGAAAGTTTGCGATTTACACGAAGGTGTTTCCTCCAAAAAAGTCCGATAAAAACATGTTTATGGAGAGATTATGAATGGGAATTGACTTAATGTAAGTAGAAAATTGCAATAAATGTCATTATGTTTGCATCGATTGTTTGTAATTTGTATTTTATATAATTTTTCAACTTTTTTTGTCAAATTTTTAACGGTCGCTAGCCGTCGAAAATGTTTTTTCATCAAAAACATGTCCAGAAATATTTTCGATGAAAACCATTCCTAAAGCGCTTGTGTGAATGACTTTATTTGCCATTTTTAATTTAAAGTGAAAAAAAGTTGTGTGTTTTTGATTTGATAACGTTTTGACGGTATTTTTTATCATGTCATGTTTTGAAAGTTAGATTGTAAAATGTTTTTGTCATTTTTGTCGTTGTTTTAATGCGTTAGAACTTCACTTAGCTTTTTGAAAAGAAAATGCTATCTGTATTTCTCAATAAAAATGTAATTTTTGCCTTCCTTTGTGATTGAATTTGATTATTTTCGCAATGTGATCTGCTATAGCATGAAGGTCGATGCGTGACACATTCACCATATAACTGACATTCAACTTGTTTGCTTTGTGTTGTAAAAAACAAATCGCACAAAGTTTTTCATTGTCTGTCCTGTTATTGATCATAGATGGCGTCAAAAAATGTTCAAAACTTTGCAGTGAAACCACTCGCTACGCTCGTGGTTCCACTTGAGTTTTGAACATTTTTTGACGCCATCTATGATCAATAACAGGACAGACAATGAAAAACTATGTGTGATTTGTTAACTGTTTAGCATTGATTTTCGTGATTATCTTCTTTGTGAAATTAAATAATAAATACAAATAATACAATTAAATAATACAATTTTGTAAACTTTCATTTCAATAATGAAATGCTATATATAGCTGTTAGAAGAAGCGTTCACAAACTACATTTTAAATCATCAAATAGAGTGAAGGCATCTAACCCGTGAAATAGAAATTGCTTGCTAAAGTGTAATAGTCAAATAGATTCAAAAGAAAACAATGGAATTAGGGTCTACTTAAGTGTATTAGTCTAATGTCTATTTCACGGGTTACATGACTTCACTCTATACATCTAGATCGGTTTTAAGATTGCAGATCGAAGAAGTTGCTATTGGGAAAATAACCCGAGAAAAAAACCGTATAAAGATAAAAATAACGGTCATTTTTTATCTTTGCTTAACTTTAGATGTTTTTTTTTTTTTTGTGCTAGAGTGAAGTCATTTAACCCTTGAAATAGATATTAGACTAATTCACCTTAGCAGTCTAGAATTCCATTGTTTTCTTTTGAGTCTATTTGACTATTACACTTTAGCAAGCAATTTCTATTTCACGGGTTAAATGCCTTCACTCTAACATCCCTGGTTTCTTGTGACTGATTTGTTATGAAAATTTGAAGAACTTTCTAGCATTTTATATAATCACCTCACCCCACACAGGGAATCCGAAAAACTGGGGCAGATTCCATTTATAAAACTCGGCGAGAAAACTAGCTGATTTTGATCAAGATTTAATTTAGGGCAATTAATGGACATGGGATTATAGAGGTATTTAGGTGAACAATTAATATGTACATGAATAACGCTACTGACCTGTTCCATTTCCATTAAACTGATTGCAATAATAGTATGACCAGTTATCAATTCCATACACATAGTAACTGCCACAGTTTTTTACTCGGATTGTTCTCGAAACATGGCAACATGACCAATACATTTCAATGCACACTTGTCGTGTAACAATGCCTTGCTCCCTGGTCGGGTGAACGCCATTCATCCATGAGTAATATTTATATGAATAATATTGACCGCACTTGTATTGGCGACATGAGCTTGCAATTTGTGACCCAGCAGCACCAGTAAAGCGGTACCATCCTCTTGTAGAATAATAATCTTCACAGTTAAAATTAGGGTTGGTACAGTTTTTGTAGTAACTTGATCTTTCTGCAGCGCTAAATTCTGTGTAATTATAGCAGACATCTAATAACAAATAAAATAGTATCAATTCATTCGAATTTATATATAAAGTAGTATTGATACACCTACTTGAAAGAACGTTGTCATACGAAAAAAAGAACATTTGTATTTAGTGGGTTAGGAATAAATTAAAAGTACAAAAGATGATCACTGAAGCTGAACTCTTTCTTTTGTACTTTTAATTTATTCCTAACACACTAAATACAAATGTTCTTTTTCGTATGTCAACTTTCTTGCAAGTAGGTGTATATATTTATAGAAACAAATTAAATATCATTCTAAGAAATATAAGACATGATACTGCTCACACGTGTGCAATATAAATGCCTTTCAACTTACAAAATGGCTGTCAAGTGTTGGTTGGTTGGTTGGTTGGTTGGTTGGTTGGTTGGTTGGTTGGTTGGTTGGTTGGTTGGTTGGTTGGTTGGTTGGTTGGTTGGTTGGTTGGTTGGTTGGTTGGTTGGTTGGTTGGTTGGTTGGTTGGTTGGTTGGTTGGTTGGTTGGTTGGTTGGTTGGTTGGTTGGTTGGTTGGTTGGTTGGTTGGTTGGTTGGTTGGTTGGTTGGTTGGTTGGTTGGTTGGTTGGTTGGTTGGTTGGTTGGTTGGTTGGTTGGTTGGTTGGTTGGTTGGTTGGTTGGTTGGTTGGTATATTTACAATATTTACAATATTTACAATATTTAAGCAGAGATGCCAAGTTCAGCATAGCTGGTTTAAATTGGGCTCTGCACAAAACATACCACATTGCGTTTATAATAAATATATAACTGTTCACATTACAGTTCTTGCAAAATTTAATAAATAAATGTAAGAATTATAACTTAAGCTTACTATTCACTAACTCAGACTGCGACAGCGACGAAAAACTCGTTAAAGATCATTGTTGTCCGCGAGAAAATTTCGTTCTTGACCCTGATCAATGCTTGCAGCAATTAATAAGTTTGATTTTGACATTATTAAAGTGCGAAAAAAAGATTTAACTCGGATAATTTGATAAAATGATGCCGTGAAATAATTTGCCCCTGATATGATATTTTTTGGGGGGGAGGGGGGGGGGGGGGGGGGGGGGATAGCAAAACTTTCGAATCGAGATTGTTGCTGGTATATCGCGCACAGGAACCCCAAGAATAGTGTTGCTATATGCTAACTATAACATTTGATAAAGGTATATAGATGAATTCCAATTTTTTGCCACGTTGTAGCGATATTAGCAGTTCTTGCTAACGGTAAGCGGAGCAGATCTTTGTTTCTAGTATTGTAATGATGGAATTGATTAGAAAACCGGAATTCATTTAATAGGTATGCATGGGCTGGATTATTTAGGCATTTGTATATACCAGCATACAATTCTGAAAATTTCTGCAAGCCTGAAGGCTGGGCCAGGAGAAGTTAAAATTTAATTCATTTTGTCTGATTTTTGCTGCCATCATTAATTAACCTACTAAATAAATAAATAAATATAAAATCGGTCTTTGAGTCAAGCGATGGTTTCCTGACTACTTACCTTTGGAAGCTCTAGACTCCATACATCTCCGTACATCGCCTATAAATCTGCCCAGACATTGGCACGAAATCGGTCCCAATTGAAGTCAAAATAATCTACGATGTCAAATCCCTCGATTTCACAAAACGAGTGCTAAATATATCCAAACGAATTTAAAACGGACAAAGTGTCTTCTGAAAGTTGGTTCCCAAGAAATCCTTAATTCTTTTCCCTTCCTTTCACTAACCCAAAGACCTCCCCCTTCCCAACACCTTGACGACCTACGGGCTAGTAAACAATAATTTTAAATGCTGGTCTTATAATGGTGCCAGACTTACCAACAATCTCACAGTGTTTGCCTGAATACCACATAGTACAACTGCAATTGTATCCATCACTGCTATCTACACACGTTCCACCATTACGGCAAGTATTCTGGTCACATATCCCTGAATAATCAGATACATTTATATATCGTCAGTGTACAATGTACATTTACACAAATAGTTGTTCGTTAGTGGTTCTCATGTGTTGACCAGTGATCAACGTTTCGTTATTCACCGTTGTGAATATCTTTGAGTTACCAGTTACGTTTGTGCGTTGTGATGTTTGCAACAAACATTTAATTAGTGACTGTTCGCAAAACCCATTCTGTACAGGCCATTACATGCGAATTGAGCAGTTGTATACTGTAAATAAACTTCACACAGTGGTCAGGTGTGTGCAAATGCCTTGCCTTGCACAATAGGAAATGTGTAAACGATGGTTTCTTTTTGGACTGTCTTTCCTCTTCAATAACAATAGTGTAATGTAAAGGCAATTCCACTTAATGTATATGAATCTTTTGATCTGTAAATATATTTGTTTATTTTATATTAGTTAATTACACTGCAAAAACGGCTGAGTAGATACAACACAGTATATTGCGTTAATCATGCATTCAATACAATACAATACAATAACTTTATTTAACGAGGGATACATAATAACCTTTAAACAGTTTTCTAACTTACGGCCCTCAGGATGACACTTTATAGTGAGTAAACACAGCTCTATAGTGAGTAAACCCAACTCATTATTGAGTAAAAGTGAGGTTAAACTCAATATATTGAGTATATTGTACTCAATGGTGCGTCCTCATCTATGTTTACTCTCAATAATGAGTTGGGCTTACTCACTATAAAGTGTTATCCTGAATGCATGGTTAACGCAATATACTGTGTTAATCTACTCAGCCGTTTTTGCAGTGTAATGTTAGTTAATATATATTCTATTCCGGAACTATAATGGGATATTTCTAACTTATTGTCATTCAATAAGTGTTTGTTTGACAACAAAAATAAAATGAAATAATTGAAAATAGATGGTTATTATAACTGAGCATAATGATAGTGTGTGTGGAGCGAACCTTGCCCGACGTGCTTACGGATTCATTACACATTAATTAATGATTTTCCGGAATAAAATACAAAGGACTAAAGCTGAATCATCAGAACTAAACACACAGTTTTAGTAACGTTTCTTACTTGTCTGACACTGTCTTCCAGAGTATCCAGGTGGACAAGTACAAGTGTATCCGTTGGGCGTGTCTTCACACAAGGCTCCATTTTGACATGGGCGGTTCAAACAAAAGCCATACCCCACTAAAGAAACAAAACTAGGTTAGCATAAAACTACGTTTAGAAAGCATATGGCATTACAGTTATTTTGACTTGTTAAAACACCTTGAAGCTGCAAGTGAATTGAGTAGATTGCTTAGATATTTAGCTGCTTTTGACCGATATTGTCAATTGTGCTGATAGTCTAGTGTTGATTGTTTACAGCGAGACAAGTGTAGCGAACAATCCATGGAAATATTAAGTGAACTTACATGCAGTAGACCGGGGCAGAAGACTGAGCGCCTGTGTAAGCTACTCATATAAAATACGACTTTAGTTAGTGAATTCGTAGGTAAAACAAAAATATATATATATCAATTTTTTGGGGTCTTTAATTGGCTCATATTTTGCACAAAGATAGGGGTTGATGAGTATAGTATCTGGTGGAAATCTGGTAGCAAACGATTGCATAATTGTTATGATAAGATAAATACGAGTAAACACAGTAAACGTGCCAACATAACCTTTACTTCACGAGGCTATCTTATGCGAAACCGCATAATTTTACTTAATGAATCCTCCGGATACGCGGATTCGTGTGGATGCAAATATTTCTAAGCGGTTTCAGCCGGATCGGATTCGTGTAGACGAGGCCTCATTTTAATAGCGGTCTTATCGTTAACAAAGGCAGTCAAGCAAGTCTATATTTATTTATTGCCGCGTTGTCAATGTTATTCATACGATCATAAAACGAAATAGTACTTACATACGATCTGCCTGTCTTTATTTTTTAGTTAGTTAATGTCTATAGCTATAGCTTACTATTTTAAAAGTCATTTATCGAAGTTAAGAACGCTTGGAATGTCTACAATAAACACCTGAAGCAAACTGACCAACCAAAGTCCAAATCGATTTTGCTATCATTTGTTCAAAAGAATGAAAAAACCTTACTTTCAAACGTGCTCGAATTTATTTTTCAAAAAATAATTACAATTATTTTGTTTAATTTTCGCATCAAGAGTTAAATACCTTTTTTTATTTCTCCGACTGCACAAATAGGCATTGGCGAGTTTTTGCATAAATATGTAGCTTGACATCTGAACTTTAAGATGCCCATTTTACCCGTGTGCAGTTTGTCAAATTGTCTTCATATTCTGGCTTACTAACGTTTTTGGATTTTTTAATTCTCCGACTGCACACATTTTAAAAGTTGGCGAATTTTTGCATACATTAGCCATGTTAGCGTGACACTTTTGTTTTCTTAGTCGACGATATAACTCAAATACTTGCAATATATAAAGCCAAAATTTAATTTTAGCACTATTAAAGTTTCACTGTGTTTTTAATCTGATTATATGATACACATTATGATACTTTATGGTGATTTTTGAACGTTATTTGCGTTAATTTCAATCACGAAATTAAAGAGTTGTACATATTTTGTTTTTAATTATATCGTTTCTATAAAAACACATACATGGACGTCATGATAAGCTTAATATTTCTAGTGGTTTTCTTCGCTACTTTCATCACTTCGCTTAGAAAAATTCGGGATACTTATTCTAAACTTTTATATATAAATAATGTGATGCTTGACGAACGGTTTTGAAAATGACCCTAAAAGGTACATATAAATTGACCCAAATACTGATTTCAGACCCTTAAAGGTAGACCACATTTAACGTTTGTTTATGTTTGATGTGTATATGTTGATGTGTTATGTTGATGTGTATATGTATAATCTTAAGTTCGAAAATTGACCCTAAACGGTACGGTGCCAGTTCGAAACCCTAAAAGGTCCGTCGAGCACCCCTATTCATTTTGTACGGGAGTCCCCTCCCCGGGGCAAAAGTATGACCAATTTAAACTTTTTGCATTATTCTCAGTTTGAACGGGAAAGCTGTCTGGTTTAATAAGGCTTGTGAAAAATCGTTTAGCAGAAAAAAGCGTGCACAAAGTATGTGAATAACAGGAGCAAACACAGTGCTATATTGATTCATCTAAAATAAATTAATAATTAATATAGTGAATTGAAAAGATTTTGTTGCACTCAAGTCAAATCATATTTTTATTAAGACTTTTAAAGTTGTCTTGTTTCTACCATACTGACTTTTTTGACATTTTATTATTTTGAGGAAATCCGCTGACCGGAAATACATACTTCCAAAAAGGACAACGTATATTAACGTTTTTGCTTTTATAGAAGCTATTTCTCATTAAATAACTACGATACACCATCACGAAAGGTATTTGAATTTACTGAACACATGTAAAAGAGTTTTCAAATTGTAATAGCTAACTAAATCATAACAGATATTTTAATATCTGTTTATCTGTTTAAAATTAGTACATGCACAGTAAAGCCGATTTCACTTCGAATAAATTGTTAATATAGACGTGAACTACATATATAATGAAGACAATCGGATTGAATTTCAGTAATAGTTTCTTTTTATGACGACATGAAAGGCTTTGCAGCCATTAAAAACAATCGCTTGGCTGCCTTTGTAAACGATTAGACCAATGAATGATACAGTCATAAAGACATCATATAGAGTCCATTTGTTTTATACAATTATTGTTAATACGACCTATAATGTCTTTTCAATGTGTTTTTGGACATTTTTGAGATGATAATGTATTTAATTGATTGTTTTGAAATTTTCAAAACTACGCAAATTTTTAAAAAAGAGTATGTTTGGCACTTGACTGTGAAAAACATATTCAATATCCCAAACATTTTATTGCTTTTTGACAAAGTTAAAGGATGTTATTCAATAGTTAAGTGTCAATTGTGCTGTGATCTTGTTGATCATGGGAGATATTCACTCACAAAATACCCCAAAATGAGGTGTGATTGAAAAAGTGAAAAACGCATCCCCTTCTTGTTGTTGCCATGACAACCACCCTTACGGTAGAGTCTCGCAATATACATGGTTAGAAAGCCCGTAGTCTCTTTGATAAGTAGCGTAGATATAATTTTGTTTAAGGTTGGTGTTATAATTTTATGAGAGTTCAAAGTGGCCTAAAACTGAGGGGAGTGAGTAACTCCACTATTATTGTTAGGTGTTATGGTGTTAGGTGTTTCATAATTTTATGAGAGTTCAAAATGTTGGTTGAACATTCCATGTTTTAGCTGAAAATGGCCTAAAACCGAGGGTGGGTAGGTAACTCCACTATTATGCAATCGTTGGCTCCCAGATTTGCACCACATACTATACTCATCAACCCCTATATCTTTGTGCAAAATATGATCCAATTCCGTGATTTGAGGTTTATCACCTCCTGCCTGGTTCTGCCTGGTTCTTACATGGACACTCTCTTAATGTTTTTCATTTTGATTTTAGCGCAAAATCGCGCTCAAATCGCGCTCAAGACCATTGCTATTATTAACATAATGATAGTGAGTATAGTTATATTATATATAGACGTTTAAGGGCAAGATTGAAAACATACTAATGTATTTATTTCATTGATTAGCCTAATAAAGATTTAATGATTGTAAAAAATGTTGAAATACCTGTTTTAACCTCAAACTTGATCTGATTAGGAACTGCACAATCTTGATCTGGAATTAAAGCACAATTCAAAACGTTTAGCAAGACAAATCATTCATTGACTTAGTATACACAATAATTGTATAGAAATTCCTCCAGGAAAATTGTTTGAAATCATTCAATGATCGAGTCTGTACATACCGAAACAAGCATTTGATGAGTTTCGTCCTACAATTGACATGTACAACGGTGGGCAGTTGGTTGCATTGTAACCTGAAGACAGAAAATAAGGATTAATAAGGTTATCCTGTACATCTACAATGTATTGATTTGCTTCCTTTTTTGGAATAACAATTTTACTGTACAGACTTGTCTCGCGCTCAAACATGTGCTCCAAACTTTAAATTGGTGACTAATATAAATAACAATAGGTAATATAATGAAATTTGTAGCACCGTAATAAATATTGACTTGGCTTTACTGACGTTTCGAATTTAACGGTGTTATCAAACACCGAGGCAGCCTATACTAGTTTTACTAGTTTCACGTAATCGCTAGCACTGCTAGAAATTTGGGTCATTGTACAGCGGTTTTCTTGGGCTCAGATTTTATACGGCTAAAACTCCAAACTTCCGCAATATGATGATTGGGAGCCCTGTTTTCAATCCCACAATGCATTTGGAAATAAAATAAACAAAATGGCGGACCAAGAAAGCTTCCAAGAGTTTGTTTCTTTGTTTTATTTTATTTACAACTTGAAGCTGGATAAAAACATGGCGCCGTTTCTTTGTTTTTTTGCAAATGTTCACAGCCTTCAGGAAGAAAATTGGACAGTTATTCTACGCATGTTTTTGGCTATTTGGACTGTTTAAACAGTGTACTACTGAGATCGATTCGCGCACTCATCGTAAATGATAATATTCTACTTCAAATTGAACGAAAAGTACATGGAGGTTGGACGATTTCAAAGGAGATGTATGGCAAATTGAGGGCTTACATATGAAAACTACCAACAGCTCACGAAGGAATGCTGCTGTTTATTGTGAATCATTTTTGCAGTGAGTACAAAGATTTATATGTACTTTAATTTCATAGTTTTCATTCGCGCACCGAGTGCAATATGCTTACTTCGTCCACAAATACTCAAAATATATTATTTGCCATACATTTTCTTATAAAAAGTGGCAGCCATTTTGTTTATTTTTGCGTGCTACAACGCATGCGCGTCGCCATCTTGACCCAAATTTCTAGCAATGTTTCCATTTAATATAGATAACCTTTGCAGTACTGATTCTCTGAAGTTCATAAAACTATTTCTACCCCCCAAAAATGCCCTGTTGCGCAACTCAGTAGTAGTTTTTCATTCTCTTAATTCTACGTAAATACGATGCTTAGCCCAGTTTTAACATTTTTCAACACGTTGTTGTGCTGATTAAATTTTGAAACTTGTTTCTCAAAGAAAGTTATACATGTAGTACCCAGAACATCCAAAAAGGCCTGGTAAGGATGTGACATAAAGGCCGGGATACAAAACACTCGAAAACAAATCATGTATGATTCGGTATACTGGGATCGACGGTGACTCGGGAAATACCTAACCAGTCGATTGTCTAAGAGGTGTATAGTGCTTTCTGAACTCCTGGAAAACGTGAAAATTAAATTACAATGGCCTTGAAGGGACATAGCAAGTCGCTGAATTCTGTTAATAAAAGATGCTGCATTCGGCGCTGGATCCGAATTCTTCCTTCAAGATCATGTGCAAAGTCCAATAGAATGACAGTGTATTAATTATTATACACCTATTTTAAAAATCGTTGTCGCAGCCGAAGCTACAGTCCACACTCTGAATCCTGCAAAGGCTGTCGGTATTATGAACATAATTTGTGATGTATTACATGTTTTTTAAAGAAATATTAGTGGTTCATCATCTACCGCTGTAACAGTGTTATGGTCATATAACACAAACACGTCCATCCAAAATATGTATGAATGAATTGATAACAAAATAACAAATACCGACATCCTTTGCAGGATTCAGTGTGTGGACTGTAGCTTTGGCTGCGACAACGATTTTTGAAATAGGTGTATAATATAAAGCATGTAATCCTACCTTTGCAAGCATCATAAATCTCGTGTACTTCCCCAGCTACAAAAGAAAGAAAAAACACCGGGCATCAGTGTTTAGCAGACAAAGGAGACTTCAATATATTAGCCTGTGTTTCACAATTCTTTTTGTTGCAAACCATCTATATAGTACGCTACTTGGCAGAGATCTATTTATTTCCCCTATATAGAAGAGAACCGAACCGTCTGCATGCAGTTGCTCGTGCTCGTCCATAACTTTGGACGAAAAACTTAACATGAATTAAGGTATCAGGATACAAATTTCCGACCTCTTTTGACGAAATTGCGTTTTTGGTATCTTCGGAAAGATAATATCGTAATCTTTTATTTCAATGCAAAAAAAAAATTAAAAATGATTTTTTCTTTGATAGAAAATTTAGAGAAAAGAAAATCCGTGACTGGAAACTGTTACCAAACAAGTGCGTTTATCTCTACTCATTTCGATCAACTCCGCAACTTTAAAGAGTTCGATGTCCGCGATCTTTGATTAACGCAATTTAAGACGAGTTATGATCTGTTTCGTGTCGAACTACACTCAAAAAGTCATTGCTCAACTTTGACCTTGAATTAAAATTGATCTAGGGCAGATATATAACAAAACGCTTACTTACTTACTTTACTTTGGGTCAAAGCCTTTTATAAAGCAGGACAGACTCAACTGTTGCTTTGAAGAGTCTCAGCTTGATTTGATCCGATATAAAACGCAGACGCCGTTTTTAGCCCGTTATCTCCTGAATGTGTTGATGTAATTTTAAGTGTCATATAGTACGTATTTCTTGACATCGAACAATTTGAATAAAATACGGTCAAATTTAATTTCTTGGCTAATAACGTCTGAAATTTTAAAAATCATTAAAATCAAACTTCACTACGGAAATAACATTTATTCAGCTTTCAGAAAATATATACTTTTACTGAGTTAAGACGAAAAGAGTACGCTTAATTTAAATTCGCGCACATAGGGGGCCATTTTGTATCCTAATACCCTAACTTCAAACCGGTTAAAAATCCGTTGAAACAAGTAATGTGTACGGACACGCTAAACGGAATTGTCCAGACAGTAGACAGTAGTAGGAAGTGACGTTGAAATGACGTTAAACATTCGCGCATGCTCTATAGAATACGAGCAGGTCGACGTCCGTGCAGAGGTTTCATTTGAAGGAATTCTCTGGTAATGAAAGTCTAGCGCTATTGTTGTAGTTATAGTGGTAGTTATAGTGGTAGTCATTTGATATCGTCTTGGAAAAGATTGAAGTAAAATAACATGAATTTTAAAATGATATAACAGTTAAGAAGCCCGTTGGGTTACATTGACTGGGGATATGATAGGGGAGTATATATAGATTTTGTTGTGGAAGTGATTGGTCCAATGTAGTAAAATCCGATATTGATTTTTGAATATATTGTTTTCGCTTTTTGACTAATTTGATGGCAAATGGACTTGCTTTGTTTGAGATATCTCAATAATGCAGATTTTACCTTCTTGTTTGAAATCGTGGCTATCTTCGCTAGGTGTTGCGTTGCTTCGTGATCCATATACATCAAGAGTACCATAAGTTGGCTTGATCTGTAAATTGAAAGACCTGATTTTACAAGGAAGTGCTTCCGATATCCCTTTAATATCAGAGAGTGTATCATTGGAATAGACAGGGGGAGGTGCTGGATGAGGAGAAGAAAGAAGGCCTGCATGACTTCAATCTATATCGGAACTCGGGTTACTCGTTCAGAATCTATGACTTCAGTGGAGACAGCCATCCAAATTTTCATTGTTTTCACTAATATGTTAATCAGTACATTGTACATTTTGCTATTATACCTAGTCCGCCGGCCACAGGAACAGCTTGAGAGTCCCATAAGTTTGTAAGTTTTGCGAATAAGTCAGTTACAGTGAACTGTAACAAAGTTAACTCGATCGTCCGCAGGCTGTATAAACAAAGCGGTTGCGCTAATAACAAGTAGCACAGACTATCCGCTATTTGGTGAAAGTTCTTGATTCTTGTGTCTCTTTGTACTATATATCTGCTTTGTATTTACTAACTGCTATGTGAATTCTGTTTTTAGCGCCAAAAGCAAAACCTATGAACAACGATAATATATTTTGGAAGTGTTAATTTGTGACAAGGGTAAATAGATTCTTGCCAGGCAGTCGAACGTTTTCCACGATTTCTGCCATGTTTTTACTCGAAGAAGTCTATAAAAATGTAAGCAAAGATAGAGGTAACGTTTTTCTCCTACTGTTAGGCTCATCGCAAATTTGGATCCTTGTTTTGTATTTTGCCATAGTAACCACACGGCATGGATGCCACAGTGCTTCACATGGAGATGCTTCTATAAATAACATGGCCAGCCACCCCCTATAAACCGGAAACAGTTTTTATTGACTAATATTGTGGAGGTGCGTCACTAGCCCCGAAAGGGGCCTTAAATAGAGTTTCAAATAGGAATGAAGTCAGGCTCTCCTTTCCTTTTTTCTCCTCCCCTCTCCTCTTTCCCTCCGATCCCTTGTTCCCCTGAGCCAAAAACTCAGATTAAATAGACTGAAGAATACTATTGTCACAGGTCATAGACGACTGATTACAAGCACATGACATTAAAATCCGCAGTCAAGGCTTAAAAATTTTCACAAACACGAGGCTTACGACATAGTTAGCTATTGTCCCATAGTTAATTCTGGCGCGCATCAGGTGTAATTGTTAATCAGTATCCAACAACTTGTGGTCTAAAATTCAGCAATCTCGTTGGCTGGCACCGGTTACGAAAAAAAAAACAGTGGCGGCTGAATCACGATTTGTCGTTATTTTCCGCATATTATAAGGTTTTTTTGTGGATACTAAAATATATATAGACCTCTAGCCCTCATCGGCTACAAATATAGCTTTTGGGCAATGGCTTCAGTCTTAATTGGTAGGTTTATTTTTATCTACTAGTAAAAAGTACTATACCTGCACTGTGAAGTTCTTGGTGTGGTAGAGAGTGTCCGAGTCTACTGTGAAATATCGAGTTTTTCCAGGGCTTACATATCCTGTCACATGGTCACCACCGGATATATTCCCGTTTTGTGACAACGGCTTTAAAACAGTTGGCGCTAAAACAATAATAATATTTGTATCAGCACTTTGCTGTTGAAATATGTTATATGTCATTTGGGATTCTCGAGTGTTCTACGAGCTGCGAATGATATTCCGGTGTCTTATTTATCAATTTTTCTTCTTCTCTTATGGTAAAATATCAATAAACATAATATAAAATGACAGTAAATGTATTAAAAAAGTACTTGGGAATATGTTTGAAAGCTTAATTATCAAAACGAATGAAAATAATTGAAGCAACATTGAATTTATCAACTCAATTTGGCTCTATTCAACTTACTTTCACAAGTCTGAATTTGAAGCGATTTTGCCAGGTTGATTAGGTTGCTGAAGTCATTTACATTAAATACATGTTTGCTTGGGTCTGTTGCAATCAGATCGAGTTCTGCTTGGTTATAGCCTCCAACACCCACCGCTATCATCGTTAATCCTTTATGAAAAAGAAAAACGGCATGAATTTCAATTGAGTTTTATTTGGGATTATATAATACGAATGTATTTTCGCCGGACTATTGAGTGGGAGACCGTGCTCTTGTCGGACCAATGCTCGTGGTCTTAACCTTATAAGATAGTTTGGGACCTACTCGCCTCATCTTGTTATATAGTATGTTAAATAAAATAATCATTCAATAGCCCAATATTTCACTTGCAAAATGCTAGAAGATATGATAACAATTGTGAAAGACACATTCATGTTATTCTTTGTGTAGAAATATTTAGTTTCAAAAAATGTTAAGGGTGCCTCTGCTAGCAAGAACTGGTAATAATTTACTCAATATTTTCTATCTGCTCATCAAACTTTGCAGTGTATGAGTCCCGAAATACGTTTTAACGTTTAAAAACACTTGAGTAGAGACATTCACTTTGCAATATATCTGCAAATGAGAAGACCTTCCCGTCTTCTCGAACAAGGACGTTAAACCAGAGATCCCGTCTCTCCAAAACACTAATTATTATCCCATCTAGACTGCGTATATAATACTGGAAAACATTTCTTGGTTTACGTGGGACGCTTCTCATATGCTTTACTGAAGGAATAATTAAATAAACAAAAAGGTAATTGGTATACATAGACCGTTATTTCGATACACCAATTCTATTTTGCTCAAGCTTAAATGGAGAAGGGCACCAACGCTCGAACGCACGTCTGCTCGCTTCAACGACATATGCTAATTGCACCAGTCAATTCTTTAAATGAAGTACAAATTTACCTTAAATTATCAAAGCATGGGTCAGAGAGAAGGCCAGGGAGTTGCCAGTGGGTGTCTACTTTGAACGGTTTTATTTCAAATGTCAATGCTAACCTGCAATGTTGTGTTTAATGCTTTCTACGACTGGCCTTAAAGCCGCCACACCACCATTAGAGTGTCCATCAGTCAGAAGGATTAAAATTTGGAGATGGTTTGTTTGATCAGATGCTGGCCGTTGAGATTGTTCATTTTTAAAAATGTTAGATGCAACTCGCAGTGCTTGCGCAGTGTCTGTACCACCACCTGGTAAAAGACAACGATGTCAATAAAACAAATTACAAAGGTATCAATAAAAAGCCGTTATAATTATTTAAACTCATCATGAAATAACAGAGTTTGAATGTACGTTTGTTGCGCACGGTTTGTGCAAAAAGAAGTTTTATAGCACTTCAGCTTTAATGGTTTAAAGCTAAAACTTCCAGATAATGCTTATTTTAATTTGACATTATATTTTGTAATGTGAGTGGGTGAGTGTCTGAGTCTCCCCAACTAGTAGGGCACATAAAAGTGATTGTCTTATAAAGAGGTTTAGTGTTCTTTTGTTTTGATAAGCGGTTTATTGAATATATCAATGATTTATTTTTAAACTATTATTTTTAATTAAAATTAAATGAACTTTAATCAAGTTGATTGATTGTCAAAGTTTACTTGCAAATCCAAGTTGGTCCACAGCACACATCAATGCAGATTTAGACGAGTAGTTTCCAAGTTTGATAGTTTCGAATGCATAGGAAGCATATTCAACGACAGAAACACGAGTTTGATAAGATGAAATATCGAATGCGCCAATAATCTTCCTGAAAATAGAACAAAGAAGTGACGATTACAATATTTTTAAATTGCTGGAACAATATGACAACAAGAAGTTAATAAATAATGGTGCTTCCCAACCAATAAGTTCTATTTGGCCACCTAGCTTCTCGCCGAATTGTCCTCGCTTTCTAACGAATCATGCCATGGAAATATTTTCAGGAAAGGGTACATTTACTCGGTTTATCAAAGTCTCTACCAAAACTCACTGATGATTGCGTGTGACATTCCTTTGTAAGATTTGTAGTTTAACGCAAGGAAGCAATATGTTACCAAATGTCTACCTATTAACGTATACCTTCAAAAAAAAAAAACAGACACAAGCGTGTTTCGTTTCCGGGAATATGTTATTTGGCTTTGCGAAGTTAAGATCCCATTAGAATTTCCATCACATCCAATTAATCGTATACTTTCGGGTGTAAAACAAATTCAATTTTAAGCTAAACATACTTAACAAATTGTTTCTCAATTTGGTAGTTACTGTAACCAATGCTTCCAGACTCATCAAGCACGAAAACAATGTTGGCGGAAAAAGAGCAGCCTGCGACACACAAAATGATTATGCATAGATAAAAATTGTTATTAACAACAAAACTACGGAAAGTTTGGTGTATAATTCCAGTGTCAAGCGTTTCATTATATAGCTATGGTGAGTATGGGTAGTTCTGCAGCTGGAACTTGGCCAATTTAGATTTAAATGTAATTGTAAATGTTAAGAAGAATGCTTTTCGATGCTGTCTAAAAGTACACACGAGTGACCACGAGTGACCACGAGTGACCACGAGTGACCACGAGTGACCACGAGTGACCACGAGTGACCACGAGTGACCACGAGTGACCACGAGTGACCACGAGTGACCACGAGTGGCCTCGAGTGACCACAAGTGAAAAGAAGAAAAAATGGGAAGAATGGGAAAAATTAGTATAAAATAAGTATAAGTATAAAATAACAAATAGGGAAGCAATAGAAAAGAAAAATGAATTACATTTTAAAATTAACAGAAAATTAAACATGAAATGATCATTTTGCTATATAATTCATTTTTTGAATTAAAAAAACGCTCAACTGAGACTGTTACGGTTTTATTGTTACTATTAGATAATTTAGACATTGTTGCTGTTTTAATAGAGTACTAACACTACAACCGTGAAACAACGTAACTAAATGTTAAATAATAGCAAAATCCTTTGTTTTTCGATTGTATATTCTGTTGTTTCTATTTTAGTTATATTAGTGTATGTTTCACCGGTAAAGAGTTTTACTCTCTGTAAATAATTGTTTATTGATTAAATAGGCTACGATCGGTAGCAACTGAAATGAATGAATAAAGCTTTGAAAGTACTTCTTGTAAAAAAATTGTTTTTCTTTCACGTTTTCAATATTTTTCATTTTTCATCCAATTTAGATTTCTTTTACTCTTCATTGTAGAAATATATAATTTATTATGTTCTGCTAAGTTTTATATAATTATTGTCAAACTAATGCGATTTTTGCCCGATACTTTTATGAATAGAAAACGCGCGCGCGTGCTTTGTGCAGTTATAAAGCACGCGGGGTTGTCAGAACACGAGAGAAGTGTTAAAAGAAGCACGACGCGAAGTGTCAACACTTCTCAAGTGTTCTGACAATCCCCAAGTGTTTTATAACTGCATACAGGACAGAAAGCAAGTTTTTTATTTTTTTTATAAAATACAAATTGATCAACATGCAAACGCGCGTGCTGTGTGCTCTCATAAAGCACGCGCCTCAACCAATCAAAATACGTGATTTCAAATAGTTATTTTATAACGTACGTTTATTACAAGCCATTTGTTTTCGCGTCCTTTTGTTTATCATTTGTTTGTTGTTATATCATTTCATGTTTAATTTCCTGTTAATTTTTATAAATGTAATTCATTTTTCTTTTCTATTCCTTCCATATTTGTTATTTTATACTGTTACGTTATCTTTTTTTTTCCTATTTTCAATTTTTTTCATTTTTTTCAAATTTTTTCATTTTTTCAATTTTTCATTTTTTCACTCGTGGTCACTCGTGGTCACTCGTGTGTACTTTTAGACAGCATCGTGCTTTTCTGAGTGTTATTGCTTTGTTACGTATAATAATGATTTGAAGGAGTGACCATAATCAGTCATAATAGTAGGTTTATTTTGAAACTTACCTTCATCATTTCTTTCAGGGCAGCTGTAACGCTGTGCAGTGTTGTCTTTTGAGTTCAATAATAAAACAAAAAAATATTATAATATGATACTAAACATCATGAAATTCGGAGACATTCCAAGAAAAATAAGAATTTTCTAGTTCAATAAATTGTTTTTGTGAAACATATTTAATTTCCACGTATAAAAACAACATAATTACAGCCAAACCTACTGTAGCGTTCCTATCGAGGATGGAAGGCTCGATTTATTCTTGCAAACTTGATTTTCAATTTGTTTTTAAACTTGCAAAAACGAAACCGATATTGTAAATTTCAAAATGCAGACTGCAAACGTCAACCGATAATGGTCCCGAAATCACGATCTGTGGTAAATAACTGATAATGCTATAGTAATAGAATACTTTAGTAAGCACTTATAACAGATTTCTGTAAGCAGACTGGCTTTAGCAAGTTTCTGTTGTCCAAAAAAAACATTGAAAGTAAAGCATTTGAAGCGGATTTCGAAACTTACAAGAGGGGGGCGTAAGGGGGTGTTGGAAACCGCAAAACTGTGAAAAAAATGAGCCAAAACCGCGTTGAAATTTACTGAAAAACCGTAACCGCACCAAGAGGATGCCTAAACATTGTGAAAAACCGCACACCCCACAGCTTTGTAAAACCGCAAAGCCACAGGTTAGGATTTTTAAAAACCGCAAAACCACTCAAAATAGAAGGCTAAACGGTATAACGGCAAACCCTTACGCCCCCTCTTAAAAAGAATCAATTCATTTATGCAAATTTCAAAACAAATTTGAAATCAAATTTCGATAAACAAATTGAATGTTCTAACCTCGATAGAAAAGCAAACGATATTAATAAATGAAATTGATTACTGACGTTATGGACGTTCTTCGCAGTAGAAGATAATTTTAAAAAGTTCATGTTCATTGATTAAATCAATGATGAAAGTTAAGGAGAGTTAGGGCATTTACCAGCACGATTGTTAAAGACGGATTTCACAAAGTTTGTTGGATATAGTTACAAGAATGTTGTTATATGAAAAAAGAACATAAGAAATTTAGTAGCAAAGCAATAACAAAAGAAAGAGTTTGAATGATCTTCTTTTGTTTTTTAATTAATTGCTTTCTCACTAAATTACAAAAGTCAGGACAACGTTCTGGCAATACGGTGTACTCCTATTTTTAATAACATTGTCATATAAAAAAATATTACTCAAGCTGAACTTCTTCTTTTTAATTCCTATTCGGTAATTTTCTTTTTTATATGACAATGTTATTGGAATTGGCTGTACTATATACTATATATTATATACAGTGAAGGCATTTAACCCGTGAAATAGAAATTGCTTTCACAAGTGTAATAGTCAAATTTAATAGACTCAAAGGAAAACAATGGAATTAGAGACTGCTAAGGTGTATTAGTCTAATAACTATTTCACGGGTTAAATGACTTTACTCTACTTTAACTTTATAATTTTATTATGTTTCAGTATAACTTACTTGTCAGATTTTGAAACTTCATGGTAGCACTGTATGCAAGATGAGGAATGTTACCGGTGTATACAGAAGAGAAATCTAAACTGTTTTTCCAGACAAGTTTGGTAGCATAAGCAGCTAACGTGGTTTGTTCTGTCAACATACTAGTATTCACGATCTTTTTTAAGGTTTCCATTCGTGTACATGCGGCGAACTGGTTGTCGTACACAACGCCATCGTGGTAATACATACGTAGCAGCTGACCTAGGCGAACTCCAAGCTTATTCCATTCTGCAAGTTTATAACCCAACAAGAAGCCGTCGACTGCACCACGAATCTTTGCGAATGAAGTGTTATAGTTATATGACGTGTATAAGTAGAAGTTTTGTGGGCATTGAGAGGTAGGAGACCAATAACCGCCTGGATCTTGCACAGATGCCAAAGAAGTTGTTGGATTCGTAAGTGATACTAAACCAAGGTCTCCAGCAATCGTTGCAGCAAATAGATTATCCATGGGTTTGGCTGTCAAATGCAGTAATTGTGGGAACATAATAGATTTATTTCTACTGATGCCTGCACATATGCCTGTTATAACACGGCCCATTGCCACGTCACCGAATGGTGTGTGAACCACACCCTGCTCATTTTGTCCATTCATTCTATGGTTTACCATGCTGGTCAGAATACCTTTCTCGTACGATGTCAAGATTGAATCAGGCAACATATCTAATGATAACAAAAAGAAAAAACTACTATCATGACTATCCGAAAACATGGATGCATTTCTAACAAGACATTGATGATTTTTGTTAACTGTTTTAAACTATTGTTAATGTTTTACAAGATTCAAATGTTCCTTGATTTAATTAACATCTTTTGACTACCTTGTCCACAAAATATGTGCTTTTTATATAAAGCGATATTTTTTATCAATAGGAAGCTAGCTGCCGGAACGTTTGAGTTAAACCAATGTTAAAAATAGCTAGAAAATATATTCAAAAACCAAGAATGCTTTTTTTATCTAAACCTAAATAAACTTTGACTCTGTGTTTTCTCCAAGAGCTGTGCTCATCGTGGGAGATCACAAAGTACTGATTTGCAATCACGCTTGTCATGAATGACCTCAAAATCGATCATCAAAAACGTGCTTAAAACATGGAAATCCTTATTACTCTATGATATTAGGTCCAAATAATCTACATTTTTATAGCATATTACAGATATGACGTCACAGATGAGATTTCCTTTTATGGTTATTTCTTATCCTTGATCAATGTATTGATAATTCTACTTGATCTGAATAAGTATATTGTGAAAAATATTTAGACGTTAACCGCGTTAATCTATAAGGTTTATAGATTTTTTGTGACGTCATAATATTTGACGTCATATTGAATTATAATGTGATCATAAAAGTGGTAAAAAGACGCATCTACTGGTTTGAAATTTTTGGAAAGCAATAAACAAATGTTGTTACTTAAAAAAAAGCTTTTATAAGCATTTTAGAATTTATGTGACGTCATAGAGACGTATGCAATATATTATACCTTTTAAGGTATTAAAATATTAAGATATTAAAATATCTACTTAAGAGATTGCGAGTTCATAAAATAGTCATTCAATGACTGCACGAAGCTCTTGTTTGAAATAAATATAAATATGAAAGAAACATAACCCCTAACGGCTTTCAAGAAAAGAGAATAACTGAGAGAATAAAGAATAGCTAAAAATAGTCAAAGGTCAATGTTATTACAATAATAGCACAGGAGGCCCAATTTCATAGATCGAGGCGATTTATAAGGATTTATATGTAGGATTATTCGTAAATCTATAACTCGTCGAAAAATATCGAAAATAAACTCAAATGTTTATGGATTGTTTCTTGTGTCTTTCTTGCTATCTGGTAGCGATTTCAAGCTGACTGGACGGTTTTAAGCTATGTTCTGCCCCTACTACTAAGAAGAAGGCAAGGAAGGAGACCTTGGGTCGGCCAACGGACCGAGTCGCCTCCGAAAATCGCTCAAATTCTCAGACTAAATCGCATTCCCTTGCCTCGATACTCTGCAACACGAAGCTAAGGCCAGATAGTTACCCTTCACGATTATCCGGCGAGAATTTCAAATTACCGGCCATTTTGAATGGCTTCAAAAGCCATTCAAAATGAGTACTGTAGAGTACAATTTGGTAACTGGATTACCTTCTAATTTTTCAAGCAAGTATTAGGGATATATGGGAATAAAATGAGCGATGTTTTTTTGTTAATAGAAACCTTAGAAGTAGCAGTTTGGGCTGCTGGAAGTCCATTGTCTAGTTTACGTATAAAATTATACTCTTAATTTTGTATCCCTAAATATCTCCAAATTCGTCTTTTGGATTTCGGTGAAACTGCTCTCACAGGAAGATAAACACTCAAGGTATATGCAGGATAAAGCATTTTCCTAGAAAATGCAGTTGAAGGGTAAAATTCGATTCCGAGTTAAAACAGTTGTGAATGGTAATCCGATCTCTTAAAAAAATACCAAATTGTACTCTAGTCTATGTAACGTATGTGAAAAGAAGATATGAAATCAGAATCAATCTCTTTAAATATATGAGGTTCAAAGTGGGAAGGTGCTCATGCAAAAATATTTGGTCGAATCAGCTTAAGAGCATCATATTTTGTGCCTAGTTCTGTGTTGTGTACTCATTGATTCAGTTGAACAAATAATTTGTTGTACTTACCATTTTGTGGTCCAAGTAAGGTTGTCCATTTGTCATCATTGTAGGCAAGTTTTCTGATATAGTTGGCAATTGCTTTCATTGGTTTATTTTGTGCAAGGTTATGTCTCTCGATCTTTTCGACCAGTGCAATAAAGTTGTCCAAAGTTTGGATACTATGAGCACCTGTAGTATATACAATAGAAGTATTATTGTCTAGAAGAGCAGCAGTGTTTTATCAGGTATACTGGTCAAATCAATTGGACCAGTGGAGGTCACAGGATTGAGTAGAGGCTTTATTTTTTTTGTTTGCTTTTTTCAGTTTGTGCGCCGATCTTGTGGAACGCATTACCATTAACTTTAAGATGAAGTGAGCAATCAATTATCACTTTCAAACGAAATTTGAAAACATATTTATTTAAGTAAGAGCGACGTTTTCTTTTTACATTCTTTTTATATACACCTAATTGCAATAACATTGTCATATAAAAAAGAAAATTACAAAATAGGAATATAATATAATATAATATAATATAATATAATATAATATAATATAATATAATATAATATAATATAATATAATATAATATAATATAATATAATATAATATAATATAATATAATATAATATAATATAATATAATATAATATAATATAATATAATATAATATAATATAATATAATATAATATAATATAATATAATATAATATAATATAATATAATATAATATAATATAATATAATATAATATAATATAATATAATATAATATAATATAATATAATATAATATAATATAATATAATATAATATAATATAATATAATATAATATAATATAATATAATATAATATAATATAATATAATATAATATAATAAAATATAATATAATATAATATAATATAATATAATATAATATAATATAATATAGTATAATATAGTATAATATAGTATAATATAATATAATATAATATAATATAATATAATATAATATAGTATAATATAGTATAATATAGTATAATATAGTATAATAATGTAATGTAATGTAATGTAATGTAATGTAATGTAATGTAATGTAATGTAATGTAATGTAATGTAATGTAATGTAATGTAATGTAATGTAATGTAATGTAATGTAATGTAATGTAATGTAATGTAATGTAATGTAATGTAATGTAATGTAATGTAATGTAATGTAATGTAAGATAAAATAATACAACATAACATAACACAACATAACACAACATAACATAACATAACATAACATAACATAACATAACACAACACAACACAACACAACACAACACAACACAACACAACACAACACAACACAACACAACACAACACAACATAACATAACATAACATAACATAACATAACATAACATAACATAACATAACATAACATAACATAACATAACATAACATAACATAACATAACATAACATAACATAACATAACATAACATAACATAACATAACATAACATAACATAACATAACATAACATAACATAACATAACATAACATAACATAACATAACATAACATAACATAACATAACATAACATAACATAACATAACATAACATAACATAACATAACATAACATAACATAACATAACATAACATAACATAACATAACATAACATAACATAATAAAACTGGCCCTCATGCATAGTTTAACCTCGTTTTTAAACTAGTTTAACCTCGTTTGTGTGTTTCTTTCCTTGCTTGTTGTGATTGTTTGTTTGTGTGTTGGCTGGCTGGTTGACAAGATCGCGTCACTCGAAATATATTGTTTCGTCTGTTTCGTTCGATTTTTGCAGTACGTGCCTTCAGCGTTGTTTCTCAACAAGGTACGCACATATTTAAGACTTGTCGTGGTCTCAGCCACGTGTGCAAGCACGGTACTCAAAAGGAGCATAACTCGAAGCGCGTAAAACCGAGATATACCCTATCCCATAATTGTCTGTCTGTCGTCTGTCTGTTTGTCTTAATAATATAACAAATCACACCATAAAAGTATAGCACAAGCATCATTTCATCCAACTAGACGCCCTGATGGTGTGTGCACTTGTGCCCTGGATGCAAGGTGATGAGTTTGGGATAGCTGGAACTAGTTTACGGATTTGAATGGCAGAAATGCATTTAACACAATTGTCACTGAACGCACACAATTCAATTTGTATACAATGTTATGAAGTTGCTGAAGCTAAAAGAATATGAGTATGAAACTATAGTGCGCGCAACTGGAGTACTTGGATTCTTAGCTGCTTGAGGGATGAAATACTATTTCTTTTGTAAGTGATCGAGACCTGAGCTACACTTACCAGTATGATTTTACTGTCACTTGCAGCCTTATTTTTTTCTTTTTAGGTTCCATATTTTTTAGTCGGCCTAGAGGTCCCGACTCTAACTTTACCTTTTAGCCAATCTATGTATCTATCTATCTGTCATGTCGCGTATAAGCCCCCATGATGCTTTGGGAACGAACACAGGAATCCAAAAGTCACGGAATGTTCATTCTATCATAAAATTAGAATTGTTTTGCCTCCTGTGTTGATTTTATGACTAGCCCGACTTCACGCTCATAGAGCGTCTAGTTTATTGTTAATTTGCATCTTTTGTTTGTTTAAATTACATTTCCTTAGAGTATTGTGTCTTTTCTTATCAGTGGATATTTGAAAGCCGGAAAGAGAATATAGTACATATTTTGCATCAAATTGGGAGCTTTGTTCTTTTATGTCACAAAATGTTTTACAGTGCTGCTAATTCAACCTGGGCAAGCCCGAGTTTATTAGCCAATCACGTTTCAGCTTAAGAACAAAAGAACTAGACATAGACGATCCGTCAAGTTCCGACGTAGTTTATAATTTGATTGGCTGATAAGGAGACAAAGTAGATATCTTTTGATATCTTTTTTCTATAGATATCTTTTGTTCTTAAGCTCAAACGTGATTGGCTAATAAACTCGAAGTGGCCCCGGTTGAATTAGCAGCACTGTAATAAGACAGTTGCCATCAGTAATGTTGTAAGTTGTTTTATTTTGTTGAATAATACAGTTTATAGAATAACCAGAGAAACAAAGCATGAAACCGGTTGTTTTGATATTAATATTTTCTATAATGCACTTAATTCTTGAGGAATGTTTTACTTGAAGAACTACTTGATGTTCAATAAACCATGATAAACTTATGTGTATTCTAGGTCAATAATGGTATCATATATCTTTAAAACATTTGGCAATTCACTGGCATCATTTTGTATAAAAATATTACAAATATTATAAAACTTAGCATGCTCATTGATGGCATCTTATGTTACATAATTCCAATATACACAGGATTTTACTCGTCTGGGCACGAGTAATGAAACAGAAAATACCGGCTAAACGTTCTATTTATAGTTTGTATCCGAAACCAAACATTTCGCTCCAACCTCTGCAAATGTTAAAGCCGTTTGTCTGTACTCGGTTAGAGCTTTGTAGCTTTCCAGAAAGAAATAAAAAGGAAAAGGAAAATGAAAGTTAAACGTGCCATATAACTAGTAGTTGTTTTGTGCAAATTTCAAAGCCGTTTTACAGTTAGAGCTTTGTAGCTTTTCCGAAAATAAAATTAAAATGAAAGTTAAACGTAGTAGTAGTTGTTTTGTGCAGTTTTGTTGATATGGTCAGAGTCATGCTGTTCGTTGAATAAAGCGGTGTTTTGTGTTGTAGTATTGGTATGCAGAATTTGGTCCTGTTATTATTAACGAAAAGGACAAAATCACGGTATTGGTATCCTATTGTGATTTCGATATAAAAAGGTCTAGGACGTCTATTTCCACGGATTGTTTTGAAATATTTGTTTGCGAGATGATGATTACTGTTCTCCAAAGTACAAGCAACTGTTAATGACGATTGTCTCCTGCTTACGTAGAGTCATGTCAGTGTACTACTGCATCATTTATAAATTAATATTGGAAAAATTAAAGACTGATTTTATCTGTCTTAATTTGTCACTACCAAATATAGATTGATTATTATAAAAGCTTAAAACAATATCGGCTAGTCTCCGCAGGATAACTTAATGGTTGGTTGATTGATCTACATGTTGCTATGAAACGTTTGTGAGTGCTGCTGGGCACATTAAACCATTTCGACTGCGTCGATTCAATGGTATGAATAAACGACATTCTTTTCTATGCGAGAGTTTGTATTATTGCATGGAAATAGGTAAATTCTTATTACTTAATTAATTTCAGTGTTTCTTTGTGATATTTTACTCCGACGAAGGGCTAAAGCTCGAAACGTCAATAAAGTTAAGTCAACATTTTGTTACGGTGTTACAAATTTCATTTTATTACCTATCGTTTATAAATACTTTGTTTTTATGGCTATGTTTAGAAACTAAAACAAAAGAAAGTGGCTCTTCTACTTTTAGTTTGTATTTCCTTTGATGTTTTTAAATTATATAATTTAATAAATCTCTTTTTGTCTTTGTTTTTCAGAACTAAAGATAAATAAAAATAAGATACTGATCGCAAAACTCTTGTGATTAAAATCGAGGCACCGATGCAGATAATGAATTTTTAAGAATTAACAAATCCTTACCTAAACTATATAGTACATTGAACAATTCAATTCTACCTATTATTTCTCTTTCTTGATCGAAATTGAATATCACTAAACATGTTTATTTGGTAGACTTACTTTGGCTGTACGTTGTTGGTGTGTTGCAGTAAACAAGAAACACCACAGCAAACACTTGAACTACCAACTTGCTCATTTTTGAAGTAATCTTCCTTTAAGAAGAAACTATTACTTGTTTGTAGCAGCTTGTTTTCGGCTCAGTCGTAGCCAAGACTGGGGCCTCTGTAATTTTGTCAATCCGTTTGACTATTCGCCACACCTTGAGGAAATAATTTCATTGGTTCAATGTGACGTCATCTCTAAATGCTATTGGTTAAGAGCGCCATGTAACAAATTTGATGGACGTTTTGACATTTTGACTATAATATGGTATATACATCCCGAATTCGCTTGGATGATTCAAGACAAAGGATCACCCAAGCGAATTCGTGAAAGGTTTATTTATTTCTGCGAATAGAGATGAAAAAGGACCGCGCGGTATGCCAGTTCAATAAACATTCGAATCCTGCATCTTCAGATAAATTATTTAAGTATTTTCATTGTATTATCCTTTCCTTTAATTTAATTTTGAAAGATAAATTCTATTTTTTTTTTTTTTTTATTTAAATTTAATTTACTATTTGATTTTTGATAAATTTTACAACATGACTGATTTTTTTTAAATTGCATCCTGAAATTATTCTATTTAAGTCAATAATGTTTTTTAATGTGTATTAGAATCATTCGTAGTACTCAATCGTTCTCTTTATAAATGTTATTGTTTTTCCTGTCAAGCTTTTGATCGATATCGGATTGTCTAGCTTGACTGACCCAAACATAATTGCAAGCGGATTTGATATTTCTTTTAACTCGCTCGTATTATGTCAAAACCCCACCAATTTATCTGAATTTTACATGTGTTACTTCAAACATTTTTTAAAATGCTTAAACGTCGCTAACAGTAAATTAAAACAAAAATTATAAGCCGCGATTGCCGCAACAATCCGATTTTCTAACGATGGTATTTCCATATATTGCGCTCTCGTAAAAAATGTCTATCGATTTCCATGAAACTTCAGATTCCTAATAATATTGCAGTTTGCCAAGTTTTAACAATTAAAATTCTTAGAGCGGGAGCGACTTAAAAATTGACCATAAAACCAATATATTATACACATGCGATAGCAACTCCACAAGTATAGAACAGAAACAAACAAATATTCACAAGTTATAAAATTGCTTTAATTTCAAAGTCATAACTACTGTAAAAATGACTGCCGGAGTGGTTTATGCTTTACTGGGACAACAAACGTGCTTTTAAAATAGCTAAATATTAGCATATTCTCTAAATTAAGCTCACAAAAAAATAGAGAAACGTCGTCCACAAGCTAAGTGGGCCCCATCATTAATATTTGAGATTATATTTTTGATTTTTATATATATAAATAATAATAATATAATAATAATAATAATAATAATAATAATAATAATAATAATAATAATAATAATAATAATAATAATAATAATAATAATAATAATAATAATAATAATAATAATAATAATAATAATAATAATAATAATAATAATAATAATAATAATAATAATAATAACCAAATATAAAGCTATATCAAGTTTACTTCAAAATTTTGTTATGAATTGTCTTACGTACGGTTTCGGTCTGTGCACCGATATTCCACATCAGTGCAATCAAATTAAAATGGTTATCATTTCAATAACTATCGGTGGCACTGATTCCGATCGTCTGAGATCCGTCCCTATTCGGAATCAGAGCCACCTATAGGATCGGCTGAGATCCGTCCCTTTTCAGTCGGAATCAGTGCCACCGATATAGTTATTGAAATGATAACCATTTGATTGCACTGATGTGGAATATCGTTGCACAGACCGAAACCGTAGAAGTGTTCGGAATTGAATTCATTAACGCAAACAAATAAAGTTTTGAATCAAGCACTGTAAATTTTGGTTTGTTATTTTGAAATATAGCCCGTACAAGATCAATTAAATAGCCCAGTATGTTATATAGTAAGTAAACTACCTCAGCATAGAAGCCCGCCGTAGATCACGTGATCTATTAACGTGGCAAAGTGTAGAGTGGTACGGGTAGCAGTCATGACAAGTTGTTTTAAGTTTAATGAAATCATGATTTTTTTATATTATTAATTATCCACAAACTGTATTTTAAATAACTGTTTCATTCATTTGAATATCTGTCAGTTTTTCCATATTTTTTAGTATTTTTTTTAAGAAATATATATGTAATTCTTAAGTGCTTATGTAGAAGTGTTTGTGTATGTTGTGAGCGATGTAAGTCCCGGTTTAGTTCGAGAAATATCTGGTATTATTTTAAGAAATATACATTGAGTTCATAAGTGTTTAATGCAAGGGCGATGTATTTGAACCGACTGTAAGTGTGGAGCAAACGGTGGTATTTAAATTGTGAAAGAAATTAGTAAACGAAAAGTAAATAAAAATTAAAAATGTAAAAATATATATAACAGCGATTAAAATCAACGATATGTATAGAAGAAGGCGCAAAGTGAACTCGAGTTCGTGTGGAAATATGTGACTGCCTCGGGGGAGGGAGAGGACGTATAAACATTGGAAGGGAAGGAAAACCGAAGGGAAGATAAGTCGATAGTCCTACCAGAGGACTTGAACTATGAAAAAGTGATGAAAAAAGTGAGCTATGATATAAAGAAGTACAGATGGAGCTTCAGCGTGCTAATTTTTACGATGTAGCCGTGAATACAACCATATTGACAACTGAACACAGACTGTAAGTACTGTATCAAAGTAATTAAGGTATCAAAAATATAGGTACTTATCTAGGAGGGGGGGATCTCTGAAATTATCCGTAGGAGGGTGAAATTATAGGTAGGAGGGGGGATCACTGCAACGAATGTTTAAATATGGAAACGACTCTTGGATTCAGTCAAAATATTCGTTTGTTGTTGTTGTATACGCAGAGCGATGAGATGACCGTGCGAGCTGGCTGCAGGTTCGACTAAACTGAGTAGTATGCTAATTAATTCTCACACATTTATACTAGTGAGACCGCTGAGAATAGTAGAGTACAAACATTAGAGTGGTTTTCATTAACCCGTGAAACAAAGTGTAATAGGGAAAGAGTAATAAAGTGTATTAATGTGTAATAGTGCTATTGAACAAATGATTATAGAGTGGTTTTCATTAACCCGTGAAACACACTTTAGCGTAATATGCTTTATTACACTTTATTACACTTTAACTTTAACTTTGTGTTTTATAATCCGTTTGTTCAATAGCACTATTACACATTAATACACTTTATTACTCTTTCCCTATTACACTTTGTTTCACGGGTTAATGAAAACCACTCTATAACACAAAGTTAAAGCTAAAGTGGAATAAAGGCCTCGTCTACACGAATCCGATCCGGCTGAAACCGCATAGAAATATTTGCGTCCACACGAATCCGCGTATCCGGAGGATTCAAGTAACAGTATGCGGTTTCGGTGACCGGAATCAATGGATTCGTGTGGACGATAGGCCGATTCGCATCATTTCAAAAGTATCCGGATCCGTGTAGATGGGGTCAAAGTGTAAAAAAGCATATTACGCTAAAGTGTGTTTCACGGGTTAATGAAAACCACTCTATACCCGTGAAACAAGTAGTACTAATTAGTACTAAATAGTGCTAATTAAACAATAGAAAACAATATAGAATTAGCATAAAATATCACTATTTAGTACTATTTATGTTTCACGCTTTTAATGTTTGTACTCTAATATACTTAGCATTGTAAGAGCCAAATTATGTTTGGATTATGCTAATAAACCGTTATTATTATTATTATTATTATTATCATCATCATCATCATCATCATCATCATCATCATCATCATCATCATCATCATCATCATTATTATTATTATTATTATTATTATTATTATTATTATTATTATTATTATTATTATTATTATTATTATTATTAAAATGGACGGGCCTTGACAGAGGCCAGATAAGGACGATATGATGATGAAGAAGAAAGAATTTCACAGCTGGCTCGACGTTTGGGCCGAACCGAACCAGCTACTCCCATGCAACGTCTAGCCGTTCATGAAGTATAAACGAACCAAGCAATAATAGGATTATAGGATTATAATGTCACTTTTCGAGTTAAATTTGTTTTCCATAAAAACGAATTTATTTTAATATCTCTGGAAGTATGTAACATTATGATTTTTTTGTTTCAATAATCAAAAGTTTATGTTATAAATGTTATAACCTTTAAATAAAAAAAAAATCAACCAAATTTTTGGCTTAAAGGTTCACAGTAACCTTAAGGCTAGATGCCTATCGGACAGCAATATCTAAGTTGTTCCAGTTAGCGGCCGCATGAAATATAAAACGTTGTTTGCCCCAATTAGTACAATTACTAGTAAAATTAAAATCAAAATCTATGATATTGTTAAGGCATTTATATACAGCTATATACAGCGATTGCGGCGTCGGCGGATAGCCAATTCAACTGATTAAGGGCTTGGGTCGCAGAAAAGTACTTAGACCCCGGCTACACGGATCCGGATACTTTTGAAACCGCATACTTTTTGATGCGAATCGGCCTATCGTCCACACGAATCTAGTGAATGCGGTCACTGAAACCGCATACTTTTGAATAGGAAACGATCAACAGGATTCGTGTGGACGCAAATATTTCTATGCGGTTTCAGCCGGATCGGATTCGTGTAGAAGAGGCCTTAGGTTGGTCTAAAATCAATCTTGCAGCATTATTTTGCAATATTTGAAGGTGTTGCATGAGTACTTCATTGTTTTTATCACCCCAAACTAAATCGGCATAATCAAAATCAATGCGAACCAATGCTATCAAGCTCCTACTATATTATACACGACCTTTCTCAAATGTGGGATGCCAAATGGGGTGCTTAGTTGTGCGTTGCAAATAAAGTTTGTCTCCAACTTGGACTTTTCTTCAAGAAACTTTTATAATTTAGTTTTAAATAAGTGTTGGAGTTTTTGAAGCCCTTCAATAAACTCACAGGTCGTGTTTTATCAGGTTTTAAAACACTCGGCTACGCCTCGTGTTTTAAAACTGACTCCTGCTCGTTTATTAAGCAGTACTTAAAAACTCATAAATTATTCATGAGGCAATTGGCCAACCTGAAGGCGCGATTTTGATCACTTGCAGATACTTGATACCAGCGTAAGTACGGCGAGTGCTTGTAATTTCCAGTTCAAGTCATATAGCATTATATTTATTTGTCTTAGACCCCGGCCGTGTACACGGATCCGGATACTTTTGAAACCGCATACTTTTTGATGAAGAGTGAAGTCATTTAAGCCGTGAAATAGATATTAGACTAATACACCTTAGCAGTCTCTAATTCCATTGTTTTCTTTTGTGTCTATTTGACTATTACACTTTAGCAAGCAATTTCTATTTCACGGGTTAAATGCCTTCACTCTATCGTCCACACGAATCCAGTGCATCCGGTCACCGAAACCGCATACTTTTGAATTGGAAACGATCAACAGGATTCGTGTGGACGCAAATATTTCTATGCGGTTTCAGCCGGATCGGATTCGTGTAGACGAGGCCGTATATAATTCAATCCAGTCCTCATTATCGGCCTTTAAAGATTACTAGCTTACCCTCCGACTCTACTAGTAAACATCATCAGACTTAGAAATAATTCACTTGATGGCGATTTTTTTCAAAAAAAGTATCTGCGTACCAAAGCCAGGATTCGAACCGAGACCTTCTCCATTGCTACCCTCGCATTAAGCCATTTAAAGCATTAAAGCCATTATGCTACTGAGTCATTCAATAGAAAGTTTGAAACAAAAGTAAGTTTAATGTCATCAAGCATTAACATTCAAGTTCTTTAGCATTCCTCTGAATAGAATTGAAAAGCGATTGTTTTCATATTTCCTTGTGGGAATTCATTGACAATGATCATATCTTGGCCGGTACACACCAGGGAGCTTGCTCCCACAACACGCTCTCGCAACATGTTTCCGGAGCAAAGCTCCCTCGTGTGTACCAACGATTTCACGCAAACTGGTTAAATGTGAGGAAGCAAGCTTCAGGAGCAAATCTGTTGCAGGAGCGTGTTTCAGGAGCATGCTCCCTCGTGTGTACTGAAACTGTTCTACCGCGCAACAACCTGTCTCCAGTTGGCCAATCAAATTGTTGGATTTAAACTATATCTCATGCTCTGGTCGGGTTGTTTGCATCGTTTCGCTCCCTCGTTTCCCTCGTGTGTACTGGTCTTGCAAAATGACTCAGGATAACCCAGGAGCATGTTGCGGGAGCAAGCTCCCTCGTGTGTACCGGCCTTTAGGATTGCTTTTACTTGCTACATTTTAAACCGTCTCCTCGGCTTTAAAATTATTTTTTACCATGTAAAATTCTTTATTTTTATTCAAAGATTTCTCCCGAATAATTAATTCGTTGTAGAAGTTAAGTATTTCAAAGGCCTACAATTCGGAATGGACGGGGGTTTCAAGTCCAAGGCGAAGCCTCATTGTCGGCCTTAAAACATTACATCAAGTGCCAAAGAGAGCAAAACAACTAAAGAAATGGAATGTTTTTATATTAAAGCTTTTAGGATAGATATAAAAGACTGAAAAAGACTGACTTCAGGATTATTTATTGATGGTCATGCAACATATTTTTGACCGCTGAGTAGTTAGTTGGTGGAAAACAGTCAATTTTGCCACTCTCACGTGATACACTCTCGACAAATAAGATACTAGGAAAAGTGAACTTTTACACTTGATATATAATAATAGTGTTTGTTATATAACAACCGTCAAAGTTCATTTTTCTCACACTTTGATAGGGCGAGAGGGTATCACGTGAACGTGAACAAATTTGGATGTTTCCCCGGCAACGACTCTCAGCGGGCAACAATGTTATTTACCGGGAAATAACAAAACCGGAAGTCGATTGAGTAAAAAGCGGGAAAATCCCAGCACAGCACGCGCGTTTCAAAATCGTTGAACCCGAGAGACAGCATGGAGGAAAGTAAGAGATTTGCACGAAGAACAGAGGAAGATATTGAAAAGTTGTTGGACGAAAAGAGTCTAAATCCACAAAGAACTCCACCAAAGAAGCCGTGAAAATTCTAAGGGACTTTTGCTTAGAAAAAGGAGTTTCTGCCGACTTTGAAGAGCTAAGCAAACCTGAATTAATCCACTTGTTAAAACAGTTCTACGCAAGTGCAAGAAAGCGAGATGGCTCGTTTTTTCTTTGAGAGTTGGTATATAACAAAACACTTATAGACTGAAACCTCGGGAAACAGTATGTTTTGTGGTCCCGAGACATACCGTTTCCCTCGGTCTCAGTCAATAAGTGATAATTATTTTTTGTGTGTTTTCGTTGCATTCGTCCCCACCCCTCCCCCTTTTTGCTCTTGCACTACAAACGAGTGAACATGTGAGTTATAAATCTAAACATGATAGCACACGAACTGGGAAAGTTTTAAACGCCAATTAACATAAAAAGCACAGTTTAAAACTTTCGTCCCAGTTTATTATCTGTAAAAAAAAAGGTTGATTGCGTCACCAAAATAAACTACTCGGAGCCATCGTAACTGGTTTTAAGATGAACTCAAAAGTTGATTGGGAATTTTTAAATTAGGATTTACTTGTTTCAATTTCACACTAGAACACTTTTTAAACAATTTTTTTAAAGAAATTTCAGACACAAAATGGCGGTTAAATATTATTCTTAATAATAATAATAATAATAATTTTTATTTATAAAGCGCAAATACAAATCTGTTCTAAGCGCTATACATTAATAGCTGAATGACGTTAAAACAACAGGATGTTGAACAACAGGATGTTGACATTTATTGAATTTGACTTTCGTATGATATGAAAATTATGCAAATCTCGGACGTACGGCATAATGTTTTATATTATACTCATCCAATAATTGCGAAATGTTTTGGTAATATGTAAATAAAAAAAATCAAATAGTTTGCATGCAATAGTATTATTATGACCATTATTTCGTTGTAACACTTCTTCTTAGAGTGATTTTCATATGACCATGGAAGGATAGGCAAACTAATGGTTATTAGTTAACACTAAACCCATTGTTTACTTTTGTTCTTTATCAACTACCACAAACTAAATGGTCTGTTTTCTTGCACAGTCATATGAAAATCACTCTAAGATAAAAAATCGCCAACCCTAACTAAAAATGGCTCAAGTCTGTCAATTTTTGTAATCATTCTAAGTCGGCATTAAACGCAACAGCGTCGTAATTTTACAGAGACCGAAATATGACGAACTTGCGTCTGACGTAAACAGGAACGCCGGCTCCTAAAATTCTTTGGTTGGGCTTTAAACATTAGCCATACGTCTTGTTATATAACTTAAAAATTAAAATAAAATTAAACATATACATACTTAAAAATCATTGTCGCAGCCGAAGCTACAATCAACACTCCAAGACTGCAAAGGATGTTAGTATTTTTTCTCTTGTCAAATCAATTTATTAGTATTTCGGCATAATATCATTGCCATGGCAAGCATTTGCAGTGGTTGGAGTTGAACCAAATATCTTGTTAAAAAGTGTAATAGATGGATCAATGACCGGCATCCTTTGCATTCCTGGAATGTTGACTGTTGCTTTGGCTGGGACAACAACGTTGAATTAGGTGTATATTGGAGCATCCCAATAGTCCCATCCACAGTTCCCTGCACCATCGAAAAAGGGAGCCGGGCCTTTGCATCGAAGCGAGACATTGAAGCGAGACGAACGTTGAGCTTTTAACAGCTTACCGGACAATTATTCACGTTTCAATTATTGCAAGCTCAACCTTCGTCTGACTTCAATGTAAAGGCCCGGCTACCTTTCAAGATGGCGCAAGGGAAGGGAACTATTCTGACGCCGTCGCATTACTGTTCTGGCCGTGGTACCATCACTTTTCACCAGCCTCTAACCATAATCCAGGCATTGTACTAAAATAATATCTTTACAGATATGGTCATTCATCGGAGGCTCGACAAAATCACTCCATTAAAGAGCAATTTAATAAATACGCTGTATTAATAAGATGTGCCTTGATATAGCAGGCCGCTGTCAATCATCTCTAGGGCTGATACATAAGTCCTTTGTCATCTTTATCTGGGAAAGAATAAATTAAGAAAAGTCAATGACCGTAATGGTGATGACCGTTGTGGTGATGCATAAAACAAAAACGCTCCTCAATTTTGCTGCTTTGTACAGCATACTAAAACTAAGTCGCAATACATGTTACGTTTTACAGTGTGACGCGCGGTACCGTGGCCACCCAAGAAACTCAGTTTTGAGAAAGTTCTTAACCACATAAAAACCACGCTCATCCTCGCCACTGTGTAATAGGTTCTACTTTGCCACTTTGTAAAAAATTCTAGCTATAGCACGCTGATTGGCTAACTTTCTCAAAAGTTTCTTGGGTGGCCACGGTACCGCGCGTTACGCTGTAACACTTTCAACAAATTTGTTCTCCTTGAACGGTTCTATGCGCAAACATCCTTAATTTTAAAATATTTTCACGGCGTTACTCAAGTATCTTACTGAAGCGAATTACGTACAGAAATATAAAATGTCGACCGTCTACTAGTGCGCTGTAGCTAATTATTTTCCGATGGCCGGAAAAACATCCCGCGTCAAAGTCCGATCGAAGTGGAACTTCGAACTTTCTAATACAAGTTTGTTTTTTTTTTCTTTCTAGACAACCAGTTTTATGCGATTTATAGTTTAGATTTAAACATTTAAAGTGTCGTCATTTTAAAACCGAGAATAGTTGCTTACCATGTGTAGTTTAAGCAATCATCTCATCTTTATGATTCACACCTTGTCTTTCCTCTACTGCACGGAATACTTCAGCATCAGGTAAGAGGGCATTCCGCCATTTCTATTATGAACAAAAACAAAGGTAAATGTCAGAACAACCTAGGGGAATGAATCTAAAATTAATGACAGCGTGAATAAAGGTATAACGATAGAATGGAAGAAGGTATATAGATATACATCTATTTCAAAAAACATTGAATACTGCATAGTGCATTGCAAGACCAAAACACATTTTGAGTCATGTAAAATTGTTTAAAGTAAAGTATATAATAACTAGTTAATTTATTCTTAGTGATTTCCATTCAAACCAATACACGAGCTAGTTGTGGGAAGCAAATATTGTTGTATATTTATGTTTTATTACAAATTAATGAGACCCACAATCCTTTTTGGTCTTGGAATGCACTATCCAGTATTCAACGATTTTTGAAATAAACGATAGGTAATATAATGAAATATCATTTTTGAAATAGTTGTAAACAACAACTACACCCGTGTCTCAGAATGTGTCAATAATAAAAAAAAAAAAAGTTCTTTATTTAAATTGTGAACTATAACGTTTCAAAATAATCAAGCATTCCTCTTGTTCTCTTTGCCAAATGTTTACGGAAACGTTTTTGTAGAATGTTTAGAAGCAAAAAATAACTATTTCCAAATACGCAACTGGCTGATAAACTATTATTATCCCAAGATCTAACAAACAAAACATTATGTATAACTATGAATTTCGTTATTTTATTATACAAACTGTCCAGAGAAAAAGGAAAAGTTCTGTTCATATCACATTTCAAAAATGTAGTATGAATTTATCAAACGACCAGGGTAAAAGGAAAAATTGAGTTACACAATAAATACTTAAGTATCTAACAGAACAAGGTAATTAGGCAAGGAATACACCTATCACCAAACAATACAACCAATGCACGTCTCTACTCTTTAGCTTCTGTTTTACTAACTACTACATTAGAAGCTAATCGAAACTGGCATACCATCAGCGCTTATTATCACAAAGACCATCAAATGTACCCAGTAAATAACATGCTTTAAGTTATTCATTTCTTTGTTAATTCGTCGATTCATTGTACAGTTCCCCATCTTTCGTTCAAGTTATTATTCATACATCAAGTTCTACATTTGCGCCTAGTTATCATTCATTCATTCATTTCGCCATAGTTCAGTATTTGCATTATTTTCGATCCATACAATAATTCATACATATATTTTTGTATGAAAATGTTTAACCAGACATTGTTTACCTCAGCAAGGGTCGCTCCTTTGGCCTTATAGAACTGGATAACAGCAAAGACAGGTATGAAGGACATGGACATAAATGCAAGAACCCAGCCAATTATCTCAGCCCATGTTGGGTATGGCTGGTTGTTGTAACTCACTCCATTCCACAGAACTAGCTGAGCTACGATGATGAACTGTTCAATAAGAATAGAAACACACTTGTTATCATCTTTTCGTACACATACAACACAATAAGCAGGGTCTCAGTGGACTAGCTAAATAGCAGAATAACTGTTTGTCTAACTGCAGTAATTACATATACATGCTATCTCAAAAAACGTAGAATACTAAATACGGCATACTGCATACTGCATTGTACGACCCAAATGCATTTTGGGACAGGAAATATTGTAAGTAAAATAAATAATAATTAGTTATTATATTCTTAGTGCATTCCATTTAAAACAATATACGAGCTAGTTATGGGGAGTAAATAGCGCTGTATAATTTATATTTCATCAAAATTAATGAGACCCACAATGCCCTTTGGTCTTGGAATGTACTTTTCAGTATTCAACCTTTTTTGAAATAGCTGTATGTCTGACGTTGAAGAAATAGAAAACGCATGCGCATTCTGTTTGCAGTTCTGACAATCCCCAAACGTTTTATAACTGCATACAGCACAGGCAGCAAGTATTTTTTTTAAATTTATTTTATAAATATCAATTGACACATTTGATCAACATGCAAACACGCATGCTATATATGTGCTCTGATACTGCTCGAGCCTTAATCAATCGGAACGCTTGATTCTTTTATAATTAGGTCTTTTATAATTAGGTTTTGTGCAAAATCAGTCATTTGGAACACTGCAAGAAATATACAATAGCTGGGGCATTGAGTGATTGTTTTCTTACCAAGCAGAAGAGAGGTGTGATAAACTTCCAGCAGATGATGAAATAGTAGTTAGGTCTTTTCCCCATCATGTTTTCTATCATAGTGCTTAGTCTTTCAGTTCCTGAAAATATCACACAGGGTTCTAAGAATAGCAGGTACAATAGTAGTTGCATGACTTCCATTTAGGTTGTTGAAACTTAAGACACCAACCCCATTCACAAGACAACACAAACCCGTACAATCACAACACATTAAGATCACTTACACTTGGGTTCAGACTATTCACTCTCAGTCGTTATGAAAATGATCTACGCTGTAAATAAAACAATTTAAGCAAATGCTTTATAAAAGCCTGAAAAAGAACCTCAACTCAATAACACACTGCCAGCACCACTCATGTAAACAGTCCTTAAGACTTACCAACACCCCATCCAATAAACATGACTTCACAGAATCCAATGACAAGAAGGGATATTCCACCTGACTGGTAGTCAAACAAGTTGAACACATACATACCACCCTGGCGAGATAACACATTATACATAAGAACCATAAAGGTACAATTAACAAGATTACAGGACGGTGGCTATAAAGGCTGTCATATTGGTAAAATAGCCTGATCTCAGCTTGGATCGATGCATTAATATATATTAAGTACTACTATCATTAATATAAGTTGTGCACTCTACTGAAATGCATGGACTCAACAGAGCATGGAATGTTGATTCCTTTGATTTATGCTCCTGAATATTTTATTTAAAAAAATAGAAAACTTGGCAGCAGTACTTTATCGAGATATAGAGCATGTTGTGCTTCTCTTATCTTCTTAAATGAACTCGACAGCGCACTCCGGCAAAGTTTTCTGTTTCTTAATGATTTACCTCTGCACACATTGGTATAGCGAGGACAAACATTAAACTGCACATGAAGATCAATATCAACCATTTGTATTTTCTTAAGTACTTGGGATACTCGTCAGTCAGTCCTGTGATCACACATTCTACCATAGCAAACTAGAAACATAATACATAGTGCAAACATTAGAAACAATTATTAAAAGTTGTCACATGCATCTGACTGCTGCATGCTTACAGAAAAACATTCAAAGCATTCAGTTATTTAAACCTGAGATACAAAAGTGCATTATTAACAGGATATAGTAAGTTGTGGATTTTATGCACTTGGAGATAATGATTAAGACCACAACGATTATATTTATGAGCTAATGATGTCAGTCTGTAAATCTGTTTCAAATAAAGGTTGATGGTCTAACATCTGAGATAATAGTTGCAAATATAAATATTCTGAAAGCCGAATGATGCAGTTTGTAATAAAATTATCCTCTATAAGTTATTCTTATCTTTTTTTCATGTAAAGTATTATTATTACATTGGGAAGTGCACCTTTTTGTATATCATTACAAGGTGCAAGAGAAAAAATAATAGATATAGATTCTCAAGAAATATGACCATCAACCTTTTTGAAACAAGTGTTTTTAGCTAATTCAAATAACATTGTTGCTGAAAAAAGCCTAAAGCCGAATCTTGAGACTAAAAGGGGCAATGGGAGTTTTTTCATGCGAGTTTAAGATACCTGTGTGTATTTTGTGTTTTTCTTGAACAAACACATAAATTGTCTTACTTGCCTTGTTGCATTTATGGAGAATATCACCTTTTTCATTCTCAAGATTAGGCTTAATTTCTTTAGCTACAGTGTTAGTGGAATTATCTACTAACAGGTTCTCATTTAAATCTGTACTTCCCCATTTAAATATGTACTTATGCAGATTGTGTTGATGTGTGCTAAACACACAGATCAACCAATCAGAGTATATTATTTCTGAAGTGAACTTCTCTGATTGGTTGAACTGTGTGTTTAGCACATATCAACACAATTTGCATAAGTACAGATTTAAATGGGAACTTGTTACTACATATAATAGCTTGCTTATCTTATTATAGCCTCACTTCCCCCTATTATAGATCACTTCCCCTGATAGTAAGCACTAAAAGACAAAATTGATGTAAAACCAGAGCTTACTTTCAAAGGTAATGGTAAGAGAGCATATGTCACCCCCTTCCACATTGGCCCCAATCCCTCTTCCCATATAGCTGTCTAAAGGCAGACTGTGAACAAAATGGTGTGATGTTTGTGTGAAATATCTTTTATAATAAATATTTATTATATCCAAGTGAGTGAGAAACAGTGTGGCCCAGCTTACCACGACACTAGCAGAAGTTTGGGCCTACAAAGAACTGTTTGGCGCCTGGCTGAACCTGTAGTTACATCGAATAATGAACAGGAATGTTGATACATTAAGATCGGTTAAGAAATTATTATTTAATGTTACATTACTATGGATACAAAAATAGGAAATAAATAAAGTCAAAGAGCATTAAAATATCAGAGCATGTATATTAATTATTGACATTAATTATTACACAATTAATGTAAGTGTGCAGTTGTTAACAGCAAGCATGAAAACATTATAGATCAATGTCAATTGATATTAATTTGAAGAAAAGTTTGGCTTAAAGGCAGCCTACAACATAAGTAAATTAATTAGATTTCAACAATTATTAGAACACATAACAATTACAGATTGATTTCAAAAATCCTTCAGAACCTTCTATAACAATATCCCGTACAAAAATGTTTATTGAAAAAATAGTGAATTACATACCGAGAATGGTGGCTATAAGCCATCTAATATCCTGCGGGCCAAACGTCTATCTGTTACATGTACTTGGTTAAGCAGGGGCAGATCTAAGGGGTGTCCCAAGTGGCACAGGACACTCCCCTAGCACCGCAATTATTTTATTTAAGACATATAGGGACCGGAAGAAAATTACAAAAAAGAAAAAAAAAGAAAATGTAAAATGAAAATTACACTGGCTTGAAGATATGAAGTTTATCCTCCTATGTTCAAAATGATTGCACTTGTTTGCAGCGCTCACTCGTGGAATATATATCTGATCACTCACAGATAAATAAAATTATTGCACTTGTTTGCAGTGTTTACTCATGGAATATATATCTGATCACTCAAAGATAAATAAAATTATTGCACTTGTTTGCAGTGTTTACTCGTGGTATTATATCTTATCACTCACAGATAAATAAAATTATTGCACTTGTTTGCAGTGTTTACTCATGGAATATATATCTGATCACTCCAAGATAAATCCAATATCTTGCTACTGGTTTATAATATTCTCTATTTATTATATGGCTTAAATATTTCTTGAATGCTGATTGGTTGACGCACGGTCCATCCAAAGCCGTATTAGACCATTTCTATGACAACAGTCCAATTTTCGTAAATTTGGCCTTTGTACAAAAATTAGAATTTTTAAAAGCAAGGTCATTTTTTAACGGGCAGTTTCGACTGCAGTAGGAGTCAAATGGTTAATGTGTAGTTCCAGAAAATATCCATACCCCCCCCCCCCCCCCCCCCCCCCCCTACGGAAGTAATCGGAAATTCCGGAGAGGTGGGGGGTTAAGAGGCCTGGGAAATTCCTGGGGGTGGGGGGTCAAATAATATATTATACAATGGAAACATCGATGTGAGTTTGAAAACTAACTATGGTTCACTTTTAGATTTTTACTGATTTTAGTGAAAAATATTCATGAAGAAACACATTTTGCAAAATAATGAGATTTTGCTCTCATTTGGGGCGATTGATGACAGAAAAGTCAAGAAATATTGCTTCTATAAAATTCAAAAACAGTTTACTCCTAGTTATATACCATATTATAATAGTAACATAGAAGCGAACGGACCTGTTGTTAGAAGCGAACGGACCTTAGGGGGCAGAAGCGAAAAATTTTAGAAGCGAAAAGACCTGATACCGTTGATTTTATGACTAGCCCGACTTCAAGCTCATAGAGCTTCTAGTTTAACGTAAATTATATTGTGAAGAATTTTAAATTTCAATCGCGCATTTCAGCAAACAAAAAAAACGCCGGAAATTCCAGGGGGGGGGGGGGGATTCACCATTTGTCCCAAAATCGGAAATTCCAGGGGTGGGAGGGTCAATAAAAAAATTCCTTCCGTTGGGGGGGTATGGATTATTTCTGGAACTACACAATGTATTTTTATTTATTCAATAATAAGAGATTCGGCAATAAAATATTTGCAATTTTGAACAACGCTAAGAAAAAACCAATATAATAAACCATTTATTAACCTCGCTTGTTTGGTCTGTACGGGAAAATATCAGATCTCTGTCTTTTTTGTACAGAACTCGGTCTGATATTTTCCTGTACAGACCTCATGCTTGGTTAATAACCACTTAATACCCTAACTCCTAGAAGATAATAATGCGTTACTATGGAGTACACACTTATCATATTGGTACAGAGGTTATTAACCAAGCGTGAGGTTAGTAAAAGATCTAATCTAAAGAATATCTTTAACATAATTTTATTCAGTCAATATGGTCTATATAATGTACCGGCCTGCAGGACCTGAAGCGCTGAGTTGGAAAAGTAGAAATAAATGTACTTGATATAGGCTGACCTTCCCGCATTCAACTTCATAAATAGTATGAGTATAACAGTGTAATATTATTATAGTGGAGGTCAACTTTACCTGGCTGTCCAGTCCTAGAGTAAGAATCATGCAGAAGAACAAGATAGCCCATAATGTTGATACAGGCATCTGAGAGATGGCTTCTGGATATGCTATAAATGTTAGACCAGGACCTAATAAAGAAAAAATATTGCACTTTTACAAAACAGAGGATTTCCCTTACACAATGGAGATATATTAAAATATATCCAATTTAGATCTTAAATATATGTATTTTAGATCTTTGACAAAAAAGATAAATTTCAGATATAATTCAACTGTATCTCAAAAATGTATATACATTTCAGATATATCTGAACTGTATCTGTATTTTATTAAGAAAATATATAATATATTTTGGGTATAATTATTTTGTTAGTAAAATATATCTTAAATATATTTTTAAGTTATTTTTAAGATAAATTTCTATTAAGTGTGGAAAAAAGTTGAACCTCGCACATTGAGGTTGCAAATGAATATTAAATACAGACAACTTTTACTAATTAAAACTGATAATTCACTTCCTTTCTGCTTACAGCAATTATACTAGAAATTGTGCTGTGCATGCTAAAGTAAGAGCCTACAACCATAAATATTCCAAAAGTTGTTCTTCGATCAATCATGTGATGAATACCAGTACCAAATGAAACTTTAAGTTGGAATGTTTTTGCTTCCATTTATGAAAAAAAATTGACATTCCTTATTATAATCCAAAAATCTCTAAATATCACTTCTTCTAAATTGTTGGAAACCTGTCGCATTTCATATAAATTCCCAAGGCAAAACTTTAGTAATACTAGGAGTTAGGAGACCATGCATGCACATGCTTACCACTAGATGCTACTTTATCCACACTTGTATTAAGAGTGAAAGCCATGAATCCCATCACACTGAAGATGACAAAACCAGCAAAGAAACTGGTAGCACAATTAATGATAGAAACCAGCAAAGCATCACTGTAATTGAATACAAGGCACAAGTTAGAATAAAGTGGTGCCTATAAAAAGTGAAATTATGTGAGCAGTGTACAATCCAACCAAAGGAAACGACTAGACCTAATAGGAGTATGGGTAGAAGTCACTGAAGCGGTAATTAGCTGCATATTTTATCAATATCTTGAGCTGTCAGTATCTTTTTTCCATTTTAATTAGACACTCCTCGAGCATACAGCAAAGATCTACACTGGGGAATGATTTGAATGACACAAGTCCTCTGCATGAAAACTGAAGAAGTAGCTATTTACTTGTCAATATTTTCTTTGCGAACAACGCAAAGGCACACATTCATTCACTCTCCATATTTCAGCATATTCTAAAGCGCCTGCTAAAATTAATTGCTTCAATGATTTTTACCCATTCTTCCGTTCGGGCTAGTCGCTTAGTCAGTGACTGTCAGTATGTCAGGCAGTCAGTATGTACGTACGTATATTATGTGTAGTAATCAGAGCATAATAGCAGAATATGACTTGCTACCGATGACAAAGTATCAGCAATGTCTGGTAATGATGGCATTTTATTTTGTGATTTAGATATCATAATATTTATGTCACAATCAACATCAATTTTAATATTCCATGCATGTCAAAGTTGACAAACCTTTGGACATTGTTATGGAATTTGTTGTAACTGCCAAAGGTCAGTAAGGAACCAAAGCCAACACCCAGTGAGTAGAAGATCTGTGTAGCTGCACGCACCCACACTTGAGGGTCAGCCAGTTTTTCCAGTTCCGGTTTTACATAAAACAATACACCATCAAGTGCACCATCAAGAGTCACTCCACGGAAGAACAGAATAATTAGAATGATGTATGGGAAAGTTGCAGTAAAATATACAACCTATTCCAAAACAAAACAATGGCTTGTTAGTACAACGTTAAATTAAGTTTAATTAAAATAAAAAATATGTACTATATGACCTAGCTACAGGATTTCAGCTACAGTCATTCTAAATGTGCTAATAATTATTACTTGATGGGCGTAGCCATTAGTTAGTTATAAATGTAGTTATAAAATGGGCTTATTCCTTTTTTTGGTTTTACTTGGCATCAAACAAAGATTCCTTTCATAGGGATTACCGCTGAATGGATTAATTGCTTGCTATGCTATGAACAAAACAAATACAAAACATACTAAAATGTCAACAACTTTACTATATGACAAAAACACTACTACCAAAAATTATGACAAAACAATAGACTGTCCTACTGAAACGAGATGTACTGTTGCGATCAAGAATGCTGAAGGCTTACAAGTCGTACATAACAAGAAGACGCTTCACAACTTGAGTTCAACACTAGTACATTTTTTTCAATGCTAACCCCTTTTTGGTATTAATGTTTATAGGAGTGACTAATGTTAAGCATTTTATGGCAATGATTATTACAAAATAAAATAGAAAAGCAATAGCTACCTTTCCAGAGGATTTGACTCCTTTCATAAGACACAGGTATATCATGATCCATGCTACAATAAGACTGACAATAAGATCCCAACGGATTTCCCCCAAGTTGTCTATGCTGTCACTTATATGGAGGATCTTGTTACTTTAATACAAACAAATAACAATTAAGTAAATAAAGCAATAAAATATATGATATGAATCATGTGTGAATTAACTAATTACATCACAGGGAGCCCAAGCTCATCACTTGTGATCTTTTACAGTAAATGTATGGAGTCGCAAGATATCTTTCGCTGTGCCTCAAATATACAATAATTTTTAAAAAAATTTTTTTTTACGTAGATAGTTGTGTATAACTGTTTTCTAGTCTGTGACCGAGTTTTAGCTCAACTAAATGTACTCCATGCATTTACTGTAAAAGATCACAAGTGATCAGCTTGGGCTCCCTGTGATTACATGTATAAATAAATGAACGATTGCATGAGTAAATGAATGAATTATTTAACAAATAATTTCATGAATATAAATCAGTAAATGACTTTATCAAATATTTGTCAAACTTGCAACTTCTACAATTCCTATACTCTGTTTGTGTGAATGCCATACTTGTTCCTGGGTTGACATAAAACTGGTTCCCAGGCTAATGAGTATACTAGCAGTCCTTCCCAAATCTGACATACCAAAATTGTGAAAATCAAAAATATTCTGTTCAAATCGTGTTCTTAGCATGCAATTAACTCCAACAAATTTTTAGATATAAACTAAGTAGAACCACGAGGTGCACTTTCACTACAGATTAAAATGTTTCATATTAATTAATAAAATAAAAACAGTCGCAAAATATGAATTACAAAGATACAAATTAGAAATAGGACCACCGTGGCCATAAATTAAAGACACCTGAAATTGACAAGGTTTGACTAACTTTTCCACTTCAACCTGAGAATTTTTAAAACTTCCCCAAAATAGGCAGGTCAATGTTCTTTACAACTTGTTCTTTGTATTTTTTCTGATTTTTATTTTTTTGGCAGGAAAATGACATCATAAGTTTGGCGCCAAAATTTCAAGTTTGTTCTATGACCAAAATGACCACATCATTCAAAAGATCTTTATGAAATTTTGACATTGTTCTTATTTAAGCTTTTGCCGTTTCGGATTTCAACCCCGCACAATGCATTCTGGGTTGGAATCAACAAGAAGTGAGCACCAAAACTTGACAAGCCACCAAAGGCAGTGTAACTGTATGGGAATTCATTAGGCAATTTTTGCAATCTTTATGCTTAATTAATCATTTGCCTTGAAAATGATTTCATAGCATTCTTATGCGAGAACATGAGCTCCCTCAATATTACAAAACAGCAGCACAAACAATTTGATTTGAGTAAGGTTTAAAAATCAGCAGAAAAAAGTCACTTGACCCCTTAAATTACAGAAACTATGTTTAACTTAGGGCTGCCAAGGAAACCTTGATGACATGAGCATTGTTTTATTTCTTACTCCTAGGTCAAGTTAGCCCAATTTATGATGAAAATGCTGTTTGTACATAGTCCAAATTGTGCCTACAGATCATATTTTATCCAGATCCATATATCATGTTAATGATAGCACTTACTTGAAGAACTCCTCTGGAGGTGATTTGAACAATGGAGTACAGTTTGCAGCCAATCCCAAATGTGTGCAGTTGACAGAGAAATTACCATATCTTTCAGTTCTGTATAGGTGAAAAGATATCAGTTGGTCAGGATCAATAATGTCAGTTTGTGTCACCAATACATTTATTTTATTGCCTTCCCTAGATGTGTTATAGCAAAATATACAATGTACTATATAAGCCTGCAGGATTCATACTATTTAATTTACATTTTGTTATCTCTTTAACTTTAAAATACATAAAATGTTCAGACGTTTTGATCTGTTGCCACATATATCTTCATCAGCATACTGTCTTAGTCTGTTGTTGTTGCATTTGCAATTTGTGTTGTTCAAATCATGCAGGCGCATACACTATACTATTTAAGTAAAAATGTTTAACCTGCAAAGTTCAGTGTTCCATTCATTGCCACAGGTTTTCCATGGCACATCAGCACGGAATGAGTTCCATAAAAACAGCAGGCACCATGCAATAATCACATTATAATAGACACTGACCAGAAATGATATCATTATCATGGCAAAGCCTATCCCTGCAAAGATAAAGGAATAGCAAATGAGAAGAGAATTCTTTATGAAAAATGTTCTTATAGTCATAGCCACATGTAATCAAGTACAATATATATTCACTCTGTACATGTATAAGATATATGAGCAGATCCAGTTGTGTGCTAAAAATTAATGTCTCTAGGTATATTGTAGTGATGGTGGAGGGTTCCTGGCTAAATACGATTAATATACGTATCTTTATTTTTTCACTTTGTCTGCATGTCCAAGAAAATTCAAGTTAAAACCAAGAGAGTAAATGTAAGAGAGGGAAACTCCATAAAGCCCACATGCCATGTGAAATCCCAATTGTGCTATTTTTAGTAATCATTACTACTTTAGATTTAATATTTACAAGTTACAAGTAAATCTGGCTGAGAAAAAGTAAAATGAATCATCTTTTCTTTGTAAATAAAAAACTTTCAATAGTCCTTTTCACAGTTCCATTGAACAGTGACCACAAATAATAGTTCCAAGGCAAGGCTGTTGCGCATAGTAAAACTATAATTTATCATGTGCAACAATGGGAACCTCGACTTGGAACTATCATTCATGGTCCTGTGAAAACGACTATTCAATGGTGTGTACCATTTACAATACATTGTTACTATTTATATTAAATATATTTCTTTGTTCGTACCTCTTGCCATTGGGCACACTGCACTCCATACACCAATTGGCCCCAGGCTAAGGTACTGGCCAATAGCAAGCTCCATGTAGAACAAAGGAATGCCATTGAATATCAGGGCAAGAAAATATGGGATAAGGAATGTTGCTGAAAATTGAAAACAAAAATGTCTCAAAATTATATATATGTTGAACTTGTAATATTTCTACTTTCATTTGAATCTAGTACCTATTAATTATTGCAACAAAATATGATCTGTTGTGCTGTTAAACTCAAAGATTGGCACCAAATTCACACTTTCCCAAAAAGTAAACTTTAAAAATAAAATGTGTGCAATTACATATCTCAAAAACTTTAGATAAATAAGTTTGGAGCCAATCTTTGCAGTTTAATGGCACAAAATAACATGGTAAATTCTTGATGCAATTGTTAACAGGTACAAAGACAGTGTATAACACATATATGATTGTTTTGTTTTATAATGGTAATTGAACTAAGTGGAGTGCAATTTGGTCTGATATCAAACGTGTGATAACCGTGTAGTACTGTGATTTGTAATCGCAAGTTTGATATCAGACCAAAATTGCACAACATGAAGTTCAATTATCACTTTATTATATCCAGTTTGAAATCAAACTATAGTTTCTAGCATGCTTTTCATTAATTTGAAAATGTCATGTGACAGGCCATTTGCAAGTTTAAGTGATCACTTAAGTTTGCTTGGCAGCTCAAGGTTGCTGTACCCTGGGTTCCAGAGGCTCTAGAGGGGATTGGGGCGAGACCCCCGGCGGGGAGGCGAAAAGGCGGAGAGAGCCTCTGGTCTCACCAGGCACTAATCTCACTTTCGCGAATCAAGAAGGTATCAAGTTCTCACCAAACCGTTTTTTTTATTTTGTTGACATGAAGTTTCACGTGGAGCGATCAACCGGAAAACAACTTTAACAAGAATTTGTCGCCTACAAAATCTCCCGTGCAAAAAACTACTAAATAAGCAAATTTTCGGTATAGATCTCTTGATAAAGATAATTTATGTAGACTCTAAACTCTAAACTTTAAATAATACCGAACAATTCCGAGTAACATACGATCGCTTCCCAATACTAATATCACAAGATTGAAATAGGAGCTAGATATTTACTAAAGGTCAATCTATACCAAGCAAACCGTTGAAACTATAAATAAAGGATGCTTTGGGATTATTTAAGTTAAGTAAGTAAGTACTGTAAGTTATTGAATTCACCCATGATTTAATTCAAAAAATATTTCTCCAAAACTGTAACTTTGAATGAAGAGTATATCTAGAAGCTTGAACACCTATATATAAATCTTCAAATGTAGAGCTTGAAAAAGAAATACCATTCGGCCTGTCAACAGTGAAAGATGATTAATTTACAGTAAATTTTGACGGCAAATTATCCCTTTGTCATGCAGTTCATAATTATTTTTCCTGACAAACCTGTTTCACTAAACTGACCTTCTTTTACTAACTTTAGGCTTGAGGTTGATACAATTGATTCTTTTTGATTATCACATGTTGAAGTGGGGAATCAAAAAACAATATAAAACACCATGTTATGTTTTACTCTTTGATTTGATTATTTTACCTCTGACTAGGATGTGGGTGGCATGCATGGGTGGTTTTAATAATAATCCACACACTTAGAAGTGGTCAAGCCTCTTATCAGAGTGGTCAAGGGGTAATTACATGTGACACTTAATCTGGGCTAAAATAAGTGTGTGATTCGTAAAAATAACAAAATTCAGTGAGTTTGGTAAACTGTAAGTGATTCATGAATGATTATTAATTAGATCTATTAATTTCATGCAAGATTTGTGTCCATATTGACTCAACCCCATTCCAAGGATCATTAATATCCCTTTGCTCTTGACAACTATACCACCAATACACATGAATAAGGTACTCAGGTTGCTCTTCTTCATGTGATGCACAAGAGTTTAATTTAAAGCTATGTCAAAAGGTTTAAAATCACGTTGTGACTACAAATTGAGTTACTTTTCTCACAGTTTTCTGTGGTATGTGCATTGATTTGTGATTCATGAATCGACTTGAATTTGTAAGTGATGTGTGAATTTCATAAATATATTGATATGTGAAACATGATGGCAACCCCCTCCCTACCCTTAGCCACCCTGTCTCATCTCACACTGAGGTTGGTGTTGACACACAAGCTCAAGTTCATTTGTACATACATCTGCTGTACATTCTACATACTATAACATGCCAATTCAACCTCCTTTGTAAATGTGTATTTATTCATACATATCAGCACTCTACAACTCTTACATCCCCAACTGCCTTCCCCCAATTAATGCAATTTTGTAAATTCTGTTCATCATATAATTATCATACAACACCACATTATTCCACTATCATCACATCACTCACCTATTACTATTTACCGGTACTTATTATAATTTATCCTCCATCCTTTATTCTTTTTTGTTTATTCTTTTTTATTCTCTTTTTTTTCCTTTTTCACATACTCCGCCATATAAAAATGGTATGGGACGAGACAGCAATGGGGGAGATAGCCATGGGATGTGATAACCGGATAGGGTTGCTTTGCCTAATCCTCCAACTAATCCTCGACCTCTAGCCTAAGGGCTGGTTGCACTTGTCTTTATAGCTTTCATTATTCTGGATATTACAAAAACCTCATCCAATATAGTATTATTAACTGTAAAATGATGCAACTTGGCCCACACTTGACAAAATACAAGAAAATGTCATGTAATTTTCAACCACTGTCCAGTGCCTCAATTATCTATTTCTATTTGAAGATCAGTGGTAGATTTTCTCTATATGTAATTGTGTATGGTTTTCAATAAAGAAAATGCACATTTCGCATTCAAAACATGTTTTTTCAAAGATGTAATGTTTATTTTGTTGCGCAGAATGTAAACATTTCGAATGTGACTATGTAAATAACAAATCATTACTCTAATTTCACTTAGAAAACTATATTTAATACACAGAAGCTTTATTATTAATTCGAAAATTATGTAGGTGGTGTGAAAATACTTTAAACCTTTTGTTTTCAGTAAAACCATGTATATAATATCGATGGTGAAGCTAGCACGGTCTGGAAGGAAATCTATATGCGATAACCTATTATGACCGCGATGTAAAGTATGAAAACAACGCTGTTTTGTGGCTAAAAAGACCGTCATGGATGTGATGGACGTGACAGCCAAAATATTTCCTTGAGCACGTCCAAATTTGATCTCAAGACCTTGGTGGTCGGGTTAAAAAATACATAGAGTTGACAGAGTTTGTGATACATGCAGTTATGCGTTTAGGCGGGAACTGATTTGTCAACATGATAACTATATGTATGAGATACAACACGAATTCAACACTATACTGAATTTTACTATACGTTTTATGAATAGTAGAGGACATGTGTTATAGTTAGTTTTACTTAAGCTTAAAACTCCCCTAGAGCGGGTCAAACCACATGGAAGTCGGAAATCGGAAATCGACAAGTATGCGTCTCTGAACCATAGAGCTGTTCTCTCGACTATAGAATTTCACGTTTGAGAGGATTATTCGAAACAGAAACAGCATTAAATTAAAGGCTTCATGAAACGCCTTAAAAAGTACAACACTTCACGGCCATTTTGCCGTTTACAAATTAATTTCATAATTAAAATGTATGTTTTGTTTTATTACTAAAATGGCTTAATCAAAGCTTACACTCCTTTAAACTGTAATGTTTTTTCGGTAATTTTTTCTTAATTATTTGGACATTTCAAACAATCTTTAACATTTCTCTTAAAACAGTATAAAAACTATACTAAATTATAATTAATGTAAAGTAAAAGTAAAATCCTGGTTAAAAACCAACACAATGACACTGTGGATTAAATTACAAACAAGACAACATAGCCTTTAGACCAGTTGGACAACACGCGATTCAGTCATCAGTACGGTGCATGTTGGTCTGTCGGCTATAACGATGTATAGCAGGAAATACAGGTTTTTAGGGCGGTTTAATGGATGGTCTAACGAGTTCTAGTTCTACAAATCCTTACCTCCTCCGTTGGCGTAACAAAGGTACGGGAAACGCCAGATATTACCCAAACCAACTGCATAACCGATACAAGACAATAAGAAATCGGTCTTTCTTCCCCATTGCTCTCGATTCTCGATTTCCGCATTTATATTGGTTGTCTCGGCGGAATCAGTTGAACTAATATCCTTGCCTTTACCATTGCTATCTTTCTTTGTAGTCGGCTCCATTTCTACTTCATCAAATAGAGGTGTTGTGCTTTGTGTCACTCGCACCAAAAGTACTGGTTGGACTTTCTCGTCTTTAGTCTCCATTTCTTCGTTTTACAAGTTCTACAACACTCAATTCGATCAAGAACGTTCGGTATAGTCTGGCCTCGTGTGAGCTCCGAACCAACTTATATGTCTATCAGCTGTCAATAGAAAGATGGTTTCTACGCTAAACCTCTCCAACCTCATTGGTCGAGAGCCCTTCAAGGGTAAAACGTGTGCAGTTTTTATTAAGATCAGCCAATCAGATTGCAGAGTAAATAAGTGATGTCAAGCTCAAGCCCCAGTAAAATTACTAGACCTTGTGATACACTACAGCCTAGTGATACACCGGATATTTCGGAATTTCGTCATGTTCAAATGTACATTATATTAGTAAAAACTTAAGGCAGCGTTCTAAAAAAAACCACGCATCTTATTTTGGCTCTTGATAGGGCGTGAGATCCTCCCTTGATAACTTAAATAAATAAATAAATGGTCCTCCCCTAAAGTAGGGATAAAAGGAACTGAGGACAGACGTCTCGGTGGATATAAGAGAGTAAAGTGTTTTGCCCATGGAATTGACCCCAGGGGGGAAGGGGTGGGTCTACTCCCCTATATTTGTCTGGGACTAGGCCAGATATCTTTTTGACATTTTGTTTGGAATAGGGTTATGTTTTACGTTTTCTGCCGACACGAAGGGTATGTGAAATCAAAATTCTAGATCTGGGATAGGGCCAGGGTCCGGGGACTCAATGGCCTGGGAATCCGGACTTTTGGTCGCGGGTCACGGGTAAAAGGTGCGGATAAAAATACAATAAAATACAATTAAAAAATATTTATACTTATGAATTTACTGATTTATTGAAAAATAGTAAATGTCTGTTTTTACAAAAACACCATGGATATCTAATTTGGACATGACAAGTTTACTCGTAAATAAATACCTTATGAAAACATTAACTAAGAAGATTTTCAGGTAAAAGTTTTATGTGCATTTGTTATTTGCTATAAGCCCAATTGACCCAATTTGGTAGGCGGCTGATGATAGAAGCACATGCTCTTCTTCTTTGACTTTCACATGAATAAAATAGGAGCGCAATGCATTGTGGTTGACTTGGATTCTTTATAACTACAAACTCATCGATTTTGAATTACTGGGAATTATAGCCGAGTGATCATGAATAGAACACAACACAGTAGAAGTTTTCCAACGATGCATGATGTGCATGATATTAATGGTGATAAATCTGACAAACAGCAATCATAAATACCATTATAAAACTCATTAATAATTCATGAGAAATTGACAAAAGAATTCACAACCGTGAAATTATACAGATTCGTCCTGATTTGCATCAGTTTTAACTTGAACTTTCTTGGCCAGAGTTACCTTTAACTTGACAATTTAACTAGTAAAAGAACTAATGTTGGAGTTTCATAAGTAATATACAACTAATTCGTGTCCGACTGTATGAGATACACCTATTTCAATTAACGTTGTTCATCTGGAATGGTTGATCTGAAACCGATTAGAATTGTGGGAGCTCGTTAAACTGCAAATACACTATTATAATCACGCTCGAATATTAATGTTTACTTCTGAAATACTGTTATCCATAATTCAGCACCATTCAAGTGTGATTAAAACAATTTATTTGGAATTTAATGAGCTCCCACAATTCCTATCGGTCTCAGATCAACCATTCCAGATGGACAACGTTAATTGAAATAGATGTATACAGTAGCTCGTCTTCGCCACTGTATATCCCATACAGACCGGCCACTCATATTGTATATAGTACTAATATGTACCTTATTCCACTGAATTTTCGCGTAACTTAAATTTCGTGAATTTCGCGATTTAAACTGAAAATCGCAAAAATTAAGTGACGCGAAAACTTTTGGTGAAATATTAACCGTTTTTAAATAAGCTTTATGAATCCCGGCGCCTCAATCGAACGTTCGGATCAGTCGAACGCATTCAGCAATCGAATGAAATCGATTCACAAAAAAAATTGAGAAATTCGATTGCAATCGAACATTCGATGCTTTCACGTCAGAATCGCGAAAATAAAGTGATTTAGTTTTTACGCAAATAGCGAAATCGTGAAAAAAACGTCGCAAAATATCGCTATCCAAAAATCGCGAAATTTTGGTGTCGCGAAAATTAAAGTGGAATAAGGTAGCAGAAAATTTAAGCTTTGCTTATTCAGAGCAAAAGACTATGGAAAAATACCTTCTTTACAAATTTATGTCAATATGATAAACAATAAGGAAAAAATCGAAAATAGAATTGCTTTTAAAAAAAAATAAAATGCCTCAACATTTGTCGAAATGGAAAAATGTAATACAAGCGATTGAAAGTTTTTCTTAGTCATAGTACAATGAGAAAAAATATTGAATGCATAAAATGCAAATTAAAAATTAGATTAGAAAATAATATTGTTGTTTAGCACAATACAATTTAGTTTATTTATTTATTTATTTTCTCTGTTCTTACTATTTACTAATTTATATCAATATAAAATACCTGTAAAAATATTAATAAGAAATAACAGTACTATATATATTTATAATACATTATTGTAAACAATAGCTATCGTTAAAATCTAGGATACCGTCTTTAATACTGAATCCATTAATTGTTAAAATATAGAAAAAATCTAGGATTCAAAACTTAGTACTGAATCCATTAATTGTAAAATAATTGAAAAAATCTAAGATACAGTGCTTATTTTTTTTTAATTATGTAATGATGTACTGTTTTATCATTGAAATAAAAGTATTAAAAAAAAAAAAAAAAAAAGGTAGCAGAAAATGGCATGCGCACTAGACCAGGATCACGAGATCAGATCCGGCTACCTTGGTTCCCATAAGTAAAAAAACCCTATTTCATCAAAAACTTGATACATTACAAGCAAGAGAATATGAATTAATTTTTGATTATTCTTTCACACCATAACAACTTGCAAAATTTACTGAAGAAAAGATAGTTTTGATATTTCATTGAAATATATATTGACTCAAATTAATATATATATTTTTTATAACCTTTCAAATAAGAAAATTCAAAAATGCCATGGGCAAAAAAAAAAAAAAAGCCAAATCATGCCTTTTCTCAGCTTTTATAACTTTCATACAAACTAAATAATCATGAAAGGTAGTCTTGAAAGCAACTAGTGCTAGAAATTTTAAATTCTACCGACGTTTTTCGCGCCTTAACTAACACGCTTGCCCTATTTTTTTTTTTTTTTTATTCATGGCTGAATTTACTATTCTTACGGTTTAGAATAATAAAATAAAGTATTCATTGAACGGATTTATTGGATTTTCTGAAATTTTACAACTCTATACACAAGGGTGCGTGATTGGCGTAGAATTGTGCTTGTAGGGTTCACTTATACCCATATTTGGAATTGTTTCAATGATTTTTATGACAGAAAATGTTAAATAAACCTTAAACCTATCGTTTGATATAATTTAATGCTAATAGCTAGAAGAATACTTTCTTATTCTCTAGAATGCTTTGAGTAAGTACTTTTGAGCAAAATCACCGCAAAGTATTGCAAATACCTACTCTTACTCTATCTTATTTAACAAATACCTAAGGCTCAGTCGTGCATGGTTTATACTCGATCTGATAACTGCACGATGGGCAGTTGAAAACACGAGAAAATGTCAAAATGCTTTTTGTGTAATGATGTACTGTTTATCATTGAAATAAAAAACTCCCCAGAGTGCAGTTTTCAGAGTATAAACCACGGGTTAGCCTTATCCATGGCCTTATTTATTTGCTTTATAACCAATACGACGACCCCAATATTTTTCACGTTTTTTGACTTGCCTAACAATATGGTCTATAGACCAATGACAGGATTTATAGAAAGATTAATTGAAGAAATCCAAATATCCAGCATTTGATCTCTCGTTCATCCTACAGCTAGCGTGCGGTAATCAGCTCTAAAGACAGGGTGATGATGAGCCAATCAGATTTCAGGATTTTGCAGTACTGTACACGAATATCAAATCAGGTTTAACATTGGGTTTGGTACTCCCTTTGTCCAAGTGGGAGGGGTGCTCGGCGGTCGATTTCGCAAATGACCCCTAAAAGGTACATCTGTGCCATGAGCTTGGTAGCTTACGTTTAGTAACGAAGCAGAGGCTGGGCGTGAGGCTGGGCATGAGGTTGGGCATGCATGCAGGATATTATTTTGTCCTCGAGGCTGGACATGCAGGATATTTTTTTTGTCCTCGAGGCTGGGCATGCAGGATATTATTTTGTCCTCGAGGCTGGGCATGCAGGATATTTTTTTTGTCCTCGAGGCTGGGCATGCAGGATATTATTTTGTCCTCGAGAATGGGCATGCAGGATATTATTTTGTCCTCGAGAATGGGCATGCAGGATATTATTTTGTCCTCGAGGCTGGACATGCCGGATATTATTTTGTCCTCGAGAATGGGCATGCAGGATATTATTTTGTCCTCGAGAATGGGCATGCAGGATATTATTTTGTCCTAGAGACTGGGCATGCAGGATATTTTTTTAACGAAGTAAAAAGAGTACCCTGCATGGGTTCCAGAAGGCTCGAGAGGGGATTGGGGAGAGCCTCTGGAGCCCAGCGTATACCAAGAGGGACCTGCATATAAATATTTTAGATATCAGAAATCTTATATTTAAGTGAACTTTTATTTCAATTGCATAGCTTTTATGTTAACGAAATTCTTAGTGCTGACTATGCAGAGCTCTGAGCGTTTTCTAAACAACCTAAAAGCGCAGATTTCTGATGTTGGTTAAATATTAACTTTACACAAATAAGGTGCAAACCCCAGCCTCCCGCGTAAGCCGATTACCGAAAAGACTGACAACACTGAAATGTTTTTGAGTGGTGTTCTAGTTTTGGAATCATTTTAAAAACTTTGCATAAACATCAACACAAACGCGACCAGAATTATCAGACTCGGCATAACCTGTGAGGTCCTCGCCATACCAAATCCTCATCTGCTTATTTTTTGGGAAATAGAAAGGGTGAGCGAATTCTGTAAAAATCAGTTCTGTGCTGGAGTTAGCATCGGTGAAGGGAAGGCCATACCACTTGCCAGCAGAATGCACATGCTGTTTCCTGAATGATAATGAAAACGATAATTTTAATACATTTTAATTGTACATATATTTATCAATTTATTTATTTATTTATTACTATAATTATTCATTTTTATTTATTTATATTTTTATTGATCTTTTGAAATTATTTTTAAGTATTTTGTTATATCTGCAGTGATGGGCAACCTTTGTAGATTAAAATTTAGATTTAGAAAAGATATATAATAAACGTACCTTTAGTAATTTTATTTGGTGATTCTTTCTAGAAAAGTTCTAGGTAAGAGAAAGGAACCTCTGCTCGCAGGTTATCTCAACTTTGACTGTGCTATACTAATTCAGCTTCACTGAACTAACAACTTCAACTGACTACAAGCCCGGCATATTACAATGCATATATTTAAGTTAACATGCAAGTGAGACATAGCCCAGAAACTCCTAGCGATACCCGGTATCTGATGGAACACACAAATGGGTCGGGTGTCGGGAAAACACGGATACGGACCGTCCGTCGGCGGACCAACGGACCGGCGGACCGCGGACCGACGGACCATTTGGGAAAACACGGACCAAAAAAAAAAATCCAAAAACTAAAAAAAAATTAAATTAAAAAATATATATTAAAAAATAAAATATGAAAATAAAATAATTAATTAACAAATAAAATAAATAAAAAATGAAAAAAATAAAATTAATAAAAAAATAAAAATAAATAACAATGAAGAAGTAGATAAAACGGTAAAAAAACTTCCAAATATTTATAAAATGTTTCTTTACACGAAAAAACTCAATAATTCTGAAGAATTAACCTATTAGTGAGTGTCCCACTGTTTTTCTCGCTGCGACTCGAGGAATCGGGATACTTGAATTATACTGAGAGACTTTTTCTGATATTTTTTTCTCTCAGACAAGTTAGTTCAAAAGCCGCCTGCAAACAGAGTACGAATCATCTCGTGATGTCGAATGTGTATAATGTCAGTCATCACTTGATAAGACACGCACGTCCTTCAGTCTCAGTATCGATCAATAAATTTGAGTGGACACCAAATACGTATTAATATTAAAGCCTTTAATAAGAATATTGATCGATTGAATATTGAGTGGACTCAATTAAACAACCAAAAGTGAAGCTGGCCTGAGATTCGTACCTGAGATTCACATCCTCACAGGGGAGGTCAACAAGGTCAGTTTATAAAAGCTTTTATGACACCACTGATCAATGTAAAGTAATTGCAAATCAGATATGTCGTTATTTAATACTTGAGTTCAATTTATTAAATTTATTTAGGGATGATAATCAAAACTAACAGCCTTTAAATTACTTCGATTTAACGCATTAATTATCTCTATCAAAATCGCAGCCTCAAATTCAAGGGCTGTACTATGTTAAACTATTATAAAAACATATCAGAGAATAATTCTAGATTACATGAAATTAAATACAAATCTAGTCAGCTAATATATACTATATATTCCAATTTTTGTTCATTACTGATTGAGACCAATTTTCTCGTTTCAAAGTTTCAACTGAAACAAAAAGGATAAGTATGCTTTCAGTAAGCTTCAACTATTATTTTTAGATTTTTATTGATTTTAGTCAAGTTAGTCAAATAACTGCCGTAGAGATCCAATGGATTTGCAACTCACTAATAGGTTAATTCTTCTGAATTATTGACTTTTTTCGGGTAAAGAAACACTTTATAAATATTTGGGGTTTTTTTTACCGTTTTATCTACTTCTTCATTTTTATTCTTTTTTTATTAATTTTTTCTTTTTTTTATTAATTTTTTTCTTTTCATATTTTATTTTTTTATATATTTTTTTAAATTTTTTTTTTTGGATTTTTTTTTTTTTTGGTCCGTGTTTTCCCAAATGGTCCGTCGACGGACCGGTCCGTCGGTCCGTCGGTCCGCGGTCCGCCGGTCCGTTGGTCCGCCGACGGACGGTCCGTATCCGTGTTTTCCCGACACCCCAAATGGGTCATCTACTTTGAACTCCTATAAATCGCTACTATTTACTCCATGCAAATGGTAATAAACTATATATTTTCTGAAAAGATATCTCAAAATGATTACATAAATTATCGTGTTTAATCTTTTACTGTTTAATTATTGATGAATAGAGTAATATTTGAAAATTTGTTGTTGCGAAACAAGTTTGCCTGCGTGCAGCCCGTTTGTTTACCCGTAATAACCGCTATTACGGGTAATTAAACCGGCTGTACGCAGGCTACCCGTAAGCGACCACTCTTTCAATTTCCCGTTTTGTTTCCCATATAAACTCTGTAAAAAAAAAAGTCTCTCGTAAGCGACCACTCTCGTAACTGCCTATAGCCTGCAAAACAGGCGTTCTTTTGGGTTTTTGGGAAAATCGAGTTTTGGACTTCCTGTGTTGAATATAGGTGACGTATTCACTTCAGTACGCTCTTTCAATGTTGATGAATTTTTTACATGAGCCAGGGCGTGTTACAAATTTCGCATGTTTTGGGCTTCCTGCGTTAGTGTTCTCATGGTTTGGGCTTCCTGTGTTATAGTTCTGGTAAGCGACCATCTCTTGTAAGCGACCACTTTCTCCTGATCCCTGGGTGGTCACTTACGAGAGAGTCAACTGTATAAACAAAACTGCCTCAGCACTCACTCAACGTCAACCTCGTTCCCAGGGCCCTCTCCCTTCGCTTTTCGCAAAAGCAAAGGGAGAGGGCCCTGGGAACGAGGTTGACTCAACGTCAGTGAGACTAGTTATATGTATTTTCTTTAGAAAGTTTACTTCGCTCTTTATACGGGTTTCCTGCGTTTTGAGATCGACTTACTAGCTGTTGTTTAGTACCGGTTTACGGGTCACGTTTACATAATCTGTAATCGGATCTACTTTTCCTCAAAGCTCGTTTTTCTGTCCTGTTTACTCGGAATCCTGAGGGAAAAGTAGGGACTGTTGGCAGTCTACTTTTCTCTCCCCAAGTCGCTCTGTCCCTCCCATTGAGACTGGCTACGTAGGCTACTAGCCTGCGTAGCGGTTCCTATCCCCTAAGAGGGTCCTGAAGGGGGTCCTGAAGGGGGTCCTGAAGGGGGTCCTGAAGGGGGTCCTGAAGGGGGTGTCTGATCCCATTTCCCACTCTATTTTTTTTGGCAAAATCCCATTCCCAGTTATATATTTTCGGAAATTCCCACTCCCCTTTTCAGGTCTTCGAGAGTTGGCATTGTCTGCCATCTTTGTTCATTGCGTAAGTGCTTGGTCCATGGAAGACTAAATGTATTGAGTAACACCGCTGACCATTATGATCAATGACATGCTTAACTTGGGGATTGGGAACTACACATGTAAATCTGCTGTATTGTAGAACTGTTTTTTCTACTAAACAACTACCTTTTTGTTAAAAAAATGTTTTTTGACTTTCGTTTTTAATGTTTTTAAGAGAGGTAAAAAGCAAACCCATCTGCCGTTGTTCTTCTCATTCCCAGTGGACAAAAATGCCAGTCCTAGTCCAAAATAAGGCCAATGCCAGTCCCATTTTACCCCTTCAGCCCTAAGAGCCGCTGCGCAGTCATGGAACATCTACAACAACAACAGCAAGGGGCAAGCGATGCATCAAGTTTGGCATTAAAAATTAAACATATCGGATATTTTGGATTAACACACATTAAAATCATTATCACCATCATTTTTATTATCAATTATATCACATGTTATTAGCTATTGTTATTGTTATGTACTTACGGTACGATCAATTCTTTTCGTGGGAATATGATTCGGTTGTGCTGATCTGTTACAAACACGTTTAAGGGATTGTCAAGAAGACTTGGAAAGCCAGTGCACCCCCATCGACTATTGTACTTTGCGTGACTTGCACAACGTACTCGTCCTGATAAATGCACAAGCTTGATAGCTGCAATGAGACCACCTTTGACATAGTTATCGAACGAACCAAACACACCACCTTTTGTTTCAAAGCAAACTTGTTGGTTTCTAGTGTTCAACTTGACCCAATCGCTTGTTGCTCCATCGGCGCCTTTAGTAGAGATTAAAAGAAGGAAAACCAGATAAATGTCTGATGAAAATACTTTGTTCTTAATTCAATTCTGTCAAGATTTCCATAAGTATATAGCATAGTATGTATGTAAGACTGAGACAGACGTTGCTGCCAATATAGATTCAGAGAATAAGGGTGAAACTGAGGTTTTGTTTTTTAATAGTATGTACTGACGAATGTAGCAACTTAAATTTAACTTGAATTTGTTTAATGGCCTCTTGAATTTTTGATATGCCAAGTTAACTATAATATGGAACCAGATTCTCATTACCTTTAAAGCATTTATTTTGTTTCATGGTAGTTTACACTTTGGTAATATAAACCCGGAGTAACTAATAATCGATAAATCGATAATTCGATACAAATGGATAATCATCGATCAGTTTGCATGGCAAAAACAGCACGAACACAAAAAGTACAATATCAAATGTAAATGTTGAATTTTGGCCCCGATGGTACGCCGTATTTAATAGCCTGTTATTTTCAATTGTAGCCTTTTATTAATGTTTCAGTTTAATTGTAATATTATATTGGAATGCAGCTTTACTGAGTCAGTAAACGGGAACTAACATGAAACAAAAACACATTCTTCAAGTGGTAGGGGTGGTCGGTATAAACCTTGATGTTCTCATGGACAAAACTCTCTCTTTTAATGATCACATCAATCAAATCTGCACAAAAACATACTGCGCTATAAGATCTATTGGTCGTATCCGCAAATATGTTCCTAAAGGTGCCCTGAACATGCTTATTAATTCACTAGTGATATCTCGTCTTGACTTCTGTAACTCTCTCCTCTATGGTCTACCAAAATATCAAACAGATAAACTTCAAAGAATCCAGAACACTGCTGCACGTATAATAACAGGTCAACGCAGGAATGAACACATCACACCTATACTCAAACGTCTTCACTGGCTCCCAGTCCAAGCAAGATCTAAATTCAAGCTTCTTCTAATCACTTACAAAATTCTTAATGGCCAATCTGCTGACTACTTAAAATCTACCATCAAGCCATACTGTCCTAAACGAAATCTACGTTCACAAAACCGTTAACTTCTCACTGTCCCTGATGTAAAAACTAACTATTATGGTGCCCTTTCTTTCAGTTTTGCTGCCCCTTCACTTTGGAACTCATTACCTGATGACATTAAAAACGTTAAATCGTTATCTTCATTTAAGTGTAAACTCAAGTCCTTCCTCTTTTCACAATATTTTGTATAATTAATCACTTTTATTTAATTTATACATGTAAGGCGCATTGAGACTAGAAATGCGCCATATAAACACATTAAATTATTATTATTATTATTATTATACCTTTTAGGGTTGAAAGTATTTCCTGTGCGTACCTTTTAGGGCCTTTTAGGGGTTAAAATCAGCAAGATTTTGACTAACAGTTATTTTACGTATGTGCGTACCTTTTAGGTACGATCACTCCTACCACTTGGATAAAGTGAGTACCTCCCCACCCCCCACCCCCCCCCCCCCCCACCACCCCCCCAGCTACACCTACTATAGATTCTCATCGATCACGTGACCAAATTGAAAGTCCTTAAATTGTCGCTTAAACTGTAAACAATCACTGTATTCATGAGGCATAAGGCATGAGGCTATTACTTAAGATTTTTAGTAAGAAATGTATATGGCAAAAGCATTTCTGGTTGGGTTGATTACATCCTTAACCAGATCTTTTCTGCGATACAAAGAGCATTTTAGACCACATCAGCTTAAAGCAGATGACCAATACGGAGCCAGTGAATTCAGGCGTCGAAATTACAATTTAACTCAAACCAAAACGCTTTAGAGGTTAAAAGTTTAATCAAGAAACAATTTCGTTTATGTGCCAGTCAAAAAAGGTAACATTTGTGGCTAATTTACATCAGTTTTACGGCTCTAGAAAACGCGTGACAATGTTGCGTGACGTGAATTTCGATTCCAATATCTCGAAGACGAAACAACAAAAAACAGCCAAACTTTCAGAAATAATATGTTTCAAGCACATCTACAAAATATTAGAGTACCAGCCTTCTACGATTTATAGTTAAGATTTTAGCATTTGGATGACGTCACATGAAAACCGAGAATAGGAATTTTCAAATTACATTTAGAAAAGCTTGAAAGCATGAACCTATTTTAGGTTGTATTTTTTTCAATTTAGGAATTTCTAAACTAATCAATTTAGATTACTTGTGTAGTTCTGTTACCCTATTGAAATAAAGTGCAGATTAATATCGATTTGTGCCTTAGCGGTTCTTGTTCTTGTTAATGTACTTCAAAAAACTAGAAATTTTAAACGTACACCAGATAAACCACTACCTAACATGCCAATTTATGTATAAATATGATAAAAACATCCTTCCCTCTAGCATCTTTTTAAACTATTTTAAGACAAACAATCAAATACACAAATATGAAACTAGATCGTCAGATAAACTGCATATCAACTATAGTAGAACAAATTACAGAAAAATGTCCCTAAAAAACTTTGGCATACCCCTGATATGGAATGCTCTGAGTGACGATGTAAAAAATCGCATTCACTCAGACAATTCAAAAGAAAAATCAATATATTGCTTGTAAATTCATTTAATTTGTAAAATGAAAAAAAAAAAAAAAAACAAACAAAAAAACATGTGCTATTATAATTTTATCAATTATCAATTATAATCAATTATCAATTATAAGTATCTATACTTAGATATTATATATATTGTTGCTTGTAAACAAATATATACATGATTATATTTTAATATATGTAAATTTTATCATTTATTATAAATAATTATTCTACATCGGTTATTTTATTATAATAATCAAGTCGCCAAAAAATATGTATATATATATAAAACAATATGTAATTATAGAAGGAAATCTCCTAGAAAAGTCTTTAAAGACTTGCTGAGATTTTCTTGCCACATTAATATGCTTATAAATTGTAATTACATGACAAAAAAAAGAGGCGAATAAAATTAAATGTACTTACCTTGCCAATAAAGACAGCCAGTAGCAAATAAAAACACATTGATAGCAACAATATATCGAGCCATTGTATATAATAGTACGACTTCCAAATGTTTCTGAGGTTAAGAAATGGATGTCTATATATATAGGTGTTTGCTGCGGATTTATTTACAGTGATGCTCTCTTGGTTACGTATATACAGCACGTCTTTGCCAGTTTGATCGCATTCCAGATATACGTACAGGAAGTGATAAATACCATCAAAATCAAATATTTTTTTTCAACAATTTTGTTGAGTGATTGCTAACTGCTACATTATCACGAAATAAGAGTACAAAGAGAATTTACAGCACCCAAAGGGGAAAACGCAAACGGGACTCTAATAACTCTAACTCCATGCACGGCACCTCCTTACATTAAAGAGAGCAGGCTTTTCCGTGCTCTGTTCAGTTATACAGCACAGCGCTCGACCAATCATACCGCGCGTATTATCTTAAATATATAATACTATATAATAGAATTGCATGTAACGTGAAAATTATTATTAAAATAATTAGTAATTATTGTTAAAAAGAACTAACTAAATTTATAACTAAAAATAAATGTAAATAAAATCATGTGACAAGGACACCTTTTCAGTTTATTTAAAAATAAAGTCATTCTATCCTATGATTTAAAGATGTCCTCGGGCAATTGAAGTAGTGATTTCATTTTTTAAGACTTGGCATAAGAAAATTTGATCATATAATAGTTTTATATATATCAGTGGAAAAAAAATCGGGGTCATCGTGCTTCATTTCAGGGTAAATATCTGCATGACCATTTGCCAAGCGATGCCCGAGGGGCAAGCTGTATCCACTGTCTTTTACGCTAATTACGCCAAATTGGGTCAATGATCAATGTTACACAGACGCATCCAGGAAACATCATGTTAGTCGGGTCGCAGAGAAACTAGCCTTCTGGCAACTCCTTTTCCTCCTTTAATTGGTTTGGGCGACCCTACTTCTCGGAAGGGCGGCTTTTCAACATATCCCGGAGAATAATGCTTTCGATCGGTCAAAGTGCTGGCTTAACATCTAGAAATTTAGGTAATATAGATATATATATAGTAACATATAGTTGGTATGTGAGAAACAGGAGAATTTCTTGAAACGTAGTAACATTCAGCAGATCATCGTCGCATCGTATTTCGTAACTGCATATTTGCTATTTTCTATGATCTAATTTTCGCTTATCGCGGGTCGCGGGTAAATGTCGCGGGTAAAAGTTGCGGGTATGAAAAACGTCTGCGGGTAAAAGTCGGGGGCGAAAAATTTTATTTTTTCATTTTTATGTACTTGTTTTTATTATAAATATCATGAAAATCCATAAATGAATATTAAAATCTACTTTGTTGATGAAAACATGCAATTCTTGTACAAAATTATTTAGATCATATTTATAAAATATTAACATAGCAAAAGATCTACATTTACAATGCCATATCTTGTTATTATTGTAGCATTGACACTAGAATCGTGAGGCGTGAACCGTGTAAGGTGGGGGTTAAGTTTAGGGTGGGGAACATGCATAACAACAGGTAGCCCAAGCTCTGAATTACGTCATTGAATATGCTTGTAAATTAGTGAATAGACCAGTTTCGTGTTATTTAGCACCGCTGTACTATTTGACAAAAGGCGCATTTGCACAGGCTTAGCCTCAATTCAGAGTAAATGCAAATGTGTTTTCTTTTGTTAAGCGGTAACATTTTTTCGTGCTTTGCTTGGGATTTGTGAATATTTTGACAACAAATCGAGGCTTAGCCTGTGCAAATGCGCCTTTTGTCAAATAGTACAGCGGTGATAGATAACGTGAAACTATATACAACAGCTTCAGTATGCCCACTTTATTATTCAGTATATTCAATGATTCCACGAAATCGAGTCTTTCATGAGCTCATAGCCGACGAGCCGAAAAAATTTGTAACATGGTCATTGGAAACCATTTCCGAATATGACAGTTCCCAAAACGTAAACTGCGATTTTAAGGGCTCAAACGTCAATTAGTAAAAACGGTATATCCAGATGTTTGTGGCATGCTATAAGAGTGTGACAAGAAAGCATATATCAGTTATGCTCTCTTGACAGTGACCATGGCGACGATATATAAAAAAGCAGCTGTTATGTCTTAAAAAGCGAATGAAATGTGATGACCACTAAAAGATGCGCATAAATAATGTGCTTTCATTATCAAGCCCTCCACTACACTGATGACTTCAGTCCATATCTGACTGCGAATCTGGAGTACTAGTCGGGCGGCGCGGCACACTAGTAGCCTAGTGAGTAAATATATCTTATTAGACAGTTTGATGTGTAATATGGCTGGATATTTTACCGTGAAACGCTGTATTTTGACGAGCCTCCGGGCGAGTCAAAATGCAAGTTAACGAGTAAAATATCCAGCCATATTACACATCAAACTGTTTAATAAGTTATTTATTATCCAATCAAAAGGATTTTGTTCTTTTATAATGGAAAATATTGTTTTACTTCAGGGCTAGATAGACGAGTAAAAATATCGCTGGATATTTTTACTCGATCCAGTACTACTCGTGCGATATTTTTACTCGTCTATGACTAGTTGGATAATACGAAACAGTTTTTAAACCTTACAGTTAATAACGTTCCCTCTTACTGTGATCTGATCACTTACATCAAATACAAGCGGTATTTTTCATTAACTCTTCGAGAACATAGGTGTAATTTCCTTTTAATATCACATATATAAAAATACGAGTTTCTGAGAATAAAAGTGCAGGGCAATGAATCAATTTGTACAAAAGTTCCCGGATGTGTGCACTTAATTAATTGCACGGTATTAAGAAAAAATTCACAGTTCGTCAGCCAATCGGAATCGACTATTTTTTGTAGATGTGATATTAATAAAGAATCAAAACAAATGAATTTCAATTTCAATTTTTTTTTTGGTTTTTGTTTAATTTATAGTGTACCAAGTTTGTGCTTTATTTGACCATATTATTTAATAAGCTAGGTTATAAATATTTAAATATGAGTCCATCGAGGAAACAGATGTATCATACAACGAATTGAAAAATTACTTAACTTACTGGCTACCCTCCCATACAATAAAAAACGCCATTGTGTTTCACCGAGGCTAGTCAGTCAAGAACAAAAGCAAGTCGCCATATTTACATCCTATTTGGACAGATCCTCTGAGGATTTTTCGTCCAAATCAAGTCTTGTGAACTTTGCCTTATAAATCAATAACCCAGGAACACATATAGCATTAAATACGACTGTTGCCCAATTCATCCATTCGACGTTCATTCCAGGAAACATAAATACGACAGTAAATGACAAATACACTATATAACCACCGACCAATAGCATTACAGCAGTCAGACATCCAGATAGAGGGTATACACTCTCGATCGCCATCTCAAATAACAGCGGTGTAGTGCCGTTAAAGAACAGTCCACCCATTATGATGGATGCATATAGAAGCGTTTGTGAGAAGGGAATGATTCTGGAGGCGGTCAGGCTGAATAGAAGTTGAGATATCGATGTACCAAGAAACATGACAATCAGTACAGATTTGGTTTGCTTTTTGGCGTAGTCTACATATCTGTAAATGAAGGATTAGACAGCTAAAACTAGAAACATATATACATCAGACAAAACAAAATAATAATAATAATCAGTAATTAATTGACATTATTTTTCATAGTTCTGGCCACACTCGCTTCGCCCATTTTGTGTTTGAACATTGAAACCATTTTAGAGAAATTTATAATACGCTTTGTACCAATAAAAAGGGCTATTAGCTATTGGCTTAGAAGATAATGTAAATTTCTTAATAATTGTTAAAACAATTATATGCAGAAGCAGAAGGCGAAGTGAATGCCAAAAAATATTCCGAACTTCTCGAACCAATCAGCGTGCACGATTTTCTGTAATCACCTGTGTAAAATACTAGTTAACAATTATATGCAGAAGGCAAGGTGAATACCGGCAAATAACCAAACTTCTCGAACCAATCAGCGTGCGCGATTTTCTGTAATCACTTGCGTAAATATAGTAAGAAACAGTTATTCGCTGATGGCGAGGTGAACACCGACAAATAAAAAAATAAAATTAGGCTTAATTGGTGAATCGTATACACCGAATCGAAATGTGACGACCAATTTGAATAACCGCCATTCTTCCTGACTGGCTAGCCTCTCATACAAATGATGCTTCATTGTGTTCCCACGTGAACACGAGGCTAGGCAGTAAAGGACAATCACAAGTCGCCATATTTTATACGTTATTTTCAATTTATCGACGACAGCCTTCTAAAAATTGGTGCAATTACCTTGCTATGCTGATTCCAGAGCAACATCCTGCGATGATAGAAGCACAACCAAGCCATCCAGCTAGATGCTCACCAATACCAAACGGTTCTACAGCCAGTGCAAGTACAGCTATCCAACCAATATACACACCATAACTTATAGCAAAAAAGAATGATAAATGTAGGTACGATTTGTCTTGCAAAAGTTGTTTTATTTCTTCTCTATATGCTTCAGGTCTAGTGATTTCAGAAGATGGTGATGGTGGCAGAGGTGGCTTCGAAGGGAAATATATCAACACACAAACCAACAGTACGGCACTTACAATCAACTGAATCACCATGTATATAGTAATATTGTCACGCATTCTATCGACATCGTATAACGTGACATTAGTTGCGTTGCTTAGTGATATTGTAGGAACCAAGGCTGGTCCGCTGACGTAGGTAATGGAAAGACCTAAGTAAGGCACTAGTGTTGCTATTGCGGTTGCAGTAGTTCGTTCGTTGAGTGGGAACCAAACAGCAGAGAGAAATGGCGGTGCTCCGAGACCAATTGGACAACTTAACATAGCAATGAACTGTCCAAAGTTGATGAGCAATGTTCGCATGGTTGAATTGCTAGATGGAATGGCTTGGAAAGCTTTGCCAACAGTCATAAGTAAAGCACATACGATAACTGATACACGAAGTCCTAGAAAAGAACATATAGAAACTCCTTATTAGCAATATGACAACAAAGGTGACAACAAATAACCTGACAGTGCCTCACATCCTTAATATTCTACTATTTATATACTTTTCTTTGGGCTTTACGATGAAAATTCCTGGTGCGACACAGGATAACAAAACAGACGTCGGTGTAACGCAAGACACAATAAAAAAAAAGACAGACCATCTACGGTAGGGATTGAGCTTGGGTATTATTGCATTCAGGTGGCACAACTGATCATTGACTAATTAAAAATTATTAACCGAAACGGCCTGACGTCTAAAAATACTTTCGTACATTTAAATTTAAAATGCACTTTTCGACTATTTTTTGCATTTCATCTGACATTCTCGTTGCTAGGCGCCAGCCCCTGAAGATGAATAGGCATATCATCATATTTTAAAAGCCTACGAATTAATGAAGACAAACAAAGAACAAAGAAACTGGAATAGCGAGGAGGGAGAAAAATACTCCAGTTTCATGTTATCTAGCACTGCTGTACTATTTTACAAAAGACGCATTTGAACAGGGATAGCCGTAATTCACTTTAATTTGTAAATTATTTTGACAACAAATCGTCAAGGCTTAGCCTGTGCAAATGCGCCCGGCCCTTTGTCGCTGAAATAGTACAGCAGTGATTGATAACATGACGCGCTAGTGCTAGTAAGTACAATAATTATTTTATATGTATGTACATCGAATGATTCGCATTGTTACTCTTTACTAGCCATTTGCTAGATACTATGTTGTAACTCCAAAAAAAGACAGACTATAAATGCAGAAGTGATACAGAGAGTTATTAGCATTACAACTAGACACAACTCAGACAATTGACGCAACTAGAATCACAAGTCGATCACCGACTCTTTTTTAACTCGTGGATTGAAGAACCTCGAGTTATTGGGATGGGGCTTTTGAACCGGAAGTGTCACTCACTCCCTCCCTCACTCACTCACTAGAGTATCATTGTAACTTTTGAGCCCCTAGCGCTCTACTCAGTGGGCTCCCGGTGTAAATACGTCACGACCTACCCCACCCCATTTGTAACTTACTCCACGTTCTTACCCTCACGTTCTAAGCTCACAAAGCTATTCACACCATGTAGTCTATATATAAATTTAAAATTTATACCCCAATTAATCACTCTAACTTCTCATCCTTTTTATTCAAATAGGTAATAAGATGTAACTTCTTGATAGAGTTTCTTTTATTTGTTACAATGTAATAAAGTAAAAAAATTGAAAAATTTATAGTTTTTCATATGTACATGTGTGTATTTGTTAGTTATTCAGTAATGATAAAATAGATTGATTAAGATATAAGAAATCAAAATAAACAAATGTCTTTGGTTAAAAAAGAAACAACTATAATGATCAATAAATAGAGAAACAATGTACAAAACAGTCTTGTTAAATGATCGCAAAGTTTTTATTAACAATGTAAATGTCATGAATATAATTTAAACAAATCAGTTGAATTTTCCATGCATTAGTGGAATTATTGATAAAGCAATTGTATTAAATGCTAACAAAGTTGAATAGTAATATAGTTGGTATTTTTCAAAGAAAACAGTTAGACATAAGTAATTATTGAACCGAAGTCTAGTCAGTTAAATTGTGTATAAAGTTAAGCTTATAAGCTTAAGATTTGAATAAAAGTAATGAGATATTGTTTCGATCTAAGTAAGTTTGGATGTAAGCATAGAAATAATAATTGATCACTTTTGCAAATATATCTGTGGCGATGCAGATGTCTTGTAGAGCTTATAAAGAACTTCATTTTATCGTCGACTGTTACAAAAATAATATGTGAACGTTAACTTAGCTTATCTTTGATTTTGTTGTAAAGAAGAGTCTAACACAAAGAAGTAGTTCTCAAAGGAATCAAATACATCAAAGCCAAACTTAGCCTGATTTTCAGAGCGGGCCTGGGTCCTACGCTATCGCTTTCTCCCCAAACTCGAAAGCTAGTCCCTGCGACCAAGAGTATTATGTTTGCACATGTTTGCACGAAGAAATGCATACCGAGATCTACAGTTAGCATCAGCTGTAAAGCTGCCATCAAAAGCATGTAGATATTTTGTCTGCGCATGCGTTTGTTTTGATGCTAAAATTCCTTTTCAGGTCGAATCAATCTCGTACCCAGCGCCCGCGTTACTTTTGGTCTGCGACAAAGAACGTGAGCTCTGGCATAAACCGTTTCTATCAAAGTCCAGGATTTATTGGACTTCCGGTGTTACAGCGCATGCGTTAGCTAAATTACGCCCATCAGTTTGAAAATGCATGGGCCAATCAAATTCGCTCAGAAACGGTTTATGCCAGGGCTCACGTTCTTTGTCGCAGACCAAAAGTAACGTGGGCGCTGGGTACGAGGTTGAGGTCGAATGAAATAATTTTATGCTGACATGGAACATTTGGTTTGCAATCTCATCTTTCACAATTATGTTCATGAACCGAATTACTGAGACATAAAATGTTGACTGTCTACTAGTGCGCTGTAGTTAATTATTTCAATCGAACAAACTCCGGATTGCAAAATATCACACGTCAAAGTCCGACCAAAGTGAAAAGAAAGACCAGAACTGCGTACTTTCAAGTAGCATGTTGGACGATAAACCAATGTGCAGGTCAAAACTTTTAGTAGAAGTTATAACCAACACGCTACTTTGTGCATTGCATTATATGTAGTGTTTACAACATGAGCGGCCGTGTTGTATCGCCGATACAACACGGACGCGAATGTTGTAAACTACTTAAAAAATGTCTAGGTAAGCTCTTTCATATTTGACCAAAATTTTCAAGATTAAAATAAATTTTGCCGTAAAATTACCAGTTAAAACTTATGCAAATCAGGATATACAACACTAGTGTTGTATCAGATTTACAACACTCGTCATGGTCATGGTTTCTTTTGAAAATGTCTCATTAATTATTCATGAATTTTTTAATAGGAGATATTAGACGCCTTAGATCGTCAAGTAAACCGCCGTGTTCATGTCAATATCAGCAATATTGAGTGCGAACTTCTCGCAATTCATCATAGAATTTTTACTGGGATACCTGTGGTATCACAGTCTTAAAATGCCTTTGTTTTTTGTTTTTTTTCTCCTGCTCGACAAAATGAACAAATTGCGCAATATTACCCAGAGGGTAATTGCGGCCTCACAATAGCCTCGACGCCATGACATATTGTCCCATTGATTTCGTCGATACCATGACAACCCGGATATTGTCCAATCATATATCAGGTCTGTGTCTTGTTTTTATTTGTGATGTGATTGACGGTGATTGGCGTTGTCACTATTTTGACAGAAAATAACACGTGAAGTCGAGTCATTGTGATTGTTCGATCGAATATCGACTCGTGTTCACTCGTTTTAATAACTCTGATCCCGCATAAACTAATGGTAGCCTGCGTGCAGCCGGTTTAATTACCCGTAATAACCGTCTGCGAAAGTTCGCCAGATATCGTGTTCTCTGTGACCCGATATAAGAAGCGATTTCTGATTGGCTCTTGCTAGGAACAATTCTTACGCGAACTCTGATTGGTCAACGGCACGGCATAATCTCTTCCCGTTGCGATGTTTTCGTTGCTACATGCACGTGAGTTTGACCATGTTGACAGCGAGAGTAAAGACATGGTCTAAATATATTACAATCAGCACTTTCACAATGTTCTTCAAAGGACGCTGTGATGTTAAAAGCACTCTCGGTGGAGGTTATATCTTGAAGCGAACGCCTTCGTCTCTTCAAAAGTACGAAACATCGACGGCAAATATAGTCATTATTTAGTCATTATTCGGCGTTCGAGAAAGAATTTGGAGCTTTGAAAGAATCTTAATTTCATACTTTCCTTCAATGAGGAACCTCTCTTCTGGTTTAAGTTGTGTGCTGCGGCACAAATCGCAGGTAAATACACTTATAGTAATATATTTAGATCATGTCTTTACTCTAGCTGTCAACATGGTCAAACTCACGTGTATGTAGCAACGAAAACATCGCAACCGGAAAAGATTATGCCGTGCCGTTGACCAATCAAAGTTCGCGTAAGAATTGATCCGAGCGAGAGCCAATCAGAAATCGCTTCTTATATCGGGTCACAGAGAACACGATATCTGGCGAACTTTCGCAGACGGTTATTACGGGTAATTAAACCGGCTGCACGCAGGCTAACTAATGGCTATATTAGACTGATGATCGCCAAGACATTCATTATTATTAGTTGCTGTACTACAGGGTTGACACCCGAAATATAGCTAGCTATTTTCCTCTTTATAAAGACGAGGATATCTTGGCCGGAAGGATCCGCCGTTAGCAAAGTCGTCATTTCTAGCACAAAACAGAAGCCGATGTGCCAGCAGAATTGCATTCGCTATGGCATATTATCTAGCACTTCCAAACAGAACTCTTGAGTTTATATTGATTAATTGCTATTTTTGTTCTTCACAATGTCGGAGAACGTGAATTCCTTCACGAAACCTACAAAGCGAACATATATTGTCAACACGAGGGCAACACGCCGATCGATATAAACATTCAAATCGGCCTGTCTGAAAACCACTCTCAACAGCCCAAATCGCCTCAAAAATTACACATATTGCTTTAGTAACTATCTATCTTTCTTGTTCTGACGTTCAATTCTCAAGAACAACTTCATAAAAGTCCCTCTGAGACAGTTTTATAACTCTATATCGCATACTCAAATCTAGTAAGCCTTTGGGCTCTTGGGGTGAGGGAACGGGGTGAAATGTCAACATTTTTTAACACAGGCATCCCGGTACATAGAAATATCGAGCAGATTCAAGCAAGCCCAAAAATCACACACATTTTTTCTTTTTGTGAACTGGGAAAATAAAACAATCAAATAAAACACACATGGCAATAATATTTTAGCAAAACACAATTTAAGAGTTGACTTTTAATGATATATAAAAAACTACTGAAATGATGCGTTGGGTGTAAACAACAAAATAAACATATAGAGCTATTAAATATTTTGGTAGAAACTCGTTGTCCCTGGATATGATTTCAAGCAATGTTTACAACATGGTTTAGGCCCCGTTTCACTGTGATAAATTTGACGAACTTCAACAATCTGTATTTTACAATCTAAAATATTTATCTAGAATGTAATTATATATTTCGATTTTATGGGAGCCATTAAGGTTTTTGCCTATAAAGCCAACTTTAATTCTTAATTCAAGAATAAAAAATAGTTCGCTAAAATTTGCATGTTGTTTTGAGCGAAAATATGCATAAAACCACGTACACAAAATCGCTTTGGATCACATTGCGGGACCAAAAGTTACTACCTAAAAAGCTTAGTTTTGCAAAATATAAACATGTAAAAAGCTATTTCTGAAGTAAATTTTCTGGGGCACGATGTTTAAGATATAAAAATTCTAAGATGAATTCTAAGGATTTCACACGCACTCGAGGTAACCAAGGCAGTTTTATTGACGATCGAGGGCGTCTAATATCTCCCAATATGATTAAATACAAACAGTATCGTGTTGGTATTAAATGACTTATACTGTTATGTTTACCTAATAGATTAAATTGGCGCCCAAACTTGTATTCGAAAGGGGTGTCTGTAAAACCCGGAACGTGCCCGGAACACCCCGGAACACCCCGGAACACCCCGGAACACCCCGGAACACCCCCGGAACACCCCCGGAACACCCCCGGAACACCCCAGAAAAGTTAATATTTATAAAATTAAAAAATAAAAAAGGGAAAAAAGGGAAAAAAGAAAAAAAAAAGAAAGAAAAAGAGAAAGAAAATAAAAGAAAAAAAATTGAGATTTTTCACGTTGTAGTTTTGCAGAATAAATATCTTTACAGCTCTGCACATTTTCACGTAACTATTGTATTCATAATTATAGGTCTATTGTTATATGCCGTTTTCGACGTCGTTGCCGTAGTGGTTACTTAAACTCCCTACTATTGTAGTTATCCCGCGTTCATTAGCTAACGGTCTTAGAATACGGTCGTATTCACAATGTATTTCGTCGAAAATGACATTTCACTGGACTGAAAACAAATCAGAGTTTGTGAATCCTAAAACCACACTAAGGGCCTGTTTACATGGAGATAGGGTGACCCTAGGGGTAGGGCCAATGGATAGCCGTCCTTTACATGCAAAGAGACGAGGTAGGGTGACCCTAGGGGTAGGGTAAACGCTCAAGGTAGGGTGACCCTAGGGGGAGGGCTATGTCGTTCTGGCGAGTATTTACGAAGATTCCAGTTAAAAGTAATCGTAAATGAGCATTAAAGTGATAAAACTAATGGAAAATAATAAAATGTAAGAGATCCTGTGACAACGAACGCTCCAAACATCACAAATATCCGGCGCTCAAAGTAGTCAAACACGTAGTCTCGCTTACGCAATACTGTACTGGTTGGCGGCTTGATATATAATTCGCTCTTGGGGATGCCGTTTGAGCTATAAACATTGATAATAAGAAGCCACATCATTGAAATCCCACAGCCAAGGATAATAAAGACAAAAATATAGAGTTTACAGCGAAAATAGAACGTTTAACCGCCATTTTGTTGTTTATTTACCTGAGACGCTAACCCTACCCCTAGGGTCACCCTACCTCGTCTCTTTGCATGTAAAGGACGGCTATCTATTGGCCCTACCCCTAGGGTCACCCTATCTCCATGTAAACAGGCCCTTAGTGTGGTTTTAGGATTCACAAACTCTGATTTGTTTTCAGTCCAGTGAAATGTCATTTTCGACGAAATACATTGTGAATACGACCGTATTTTAAGACCGTTAGCTAATGAACGCGGGATAACTACAATAGTAGGGAGTTTAAGTAACCACTACGGCAACGACGTCGAAAACGGCATATAACAATAGACCTATTATGAATACAATAGTTACGTGAAAATGTGCAGAGCTGTAAAGATATTTATTCTGCAAAACTACAACGTGAAAAATCTCAATTTTTTTTCTTTTATTTTCTTTCTCTTTTTCTTTCTTTTTTTTTCTTTTTGCCCTTTTTTTCTTTTTTAATTTTATAAATATTAACTTTTCCGGGGTGTTCCGGGGGAGTTCCGGGGGTGTTCCGGGGGTGTTCCGGGGTGTTCCATGGTGTTCCGGGTGTTCCGGGCACGTTCCGGGTTTTACAGACACCCATTCGAAAGTTCGAAGTTCTGGTCCTTTTATCCACTTTTGTCAGACTTTGACGTGTGATATTTTTCCATCCGGAGTTTGTTCGATTGAAATAATTAACTACAGCGCACTAGTAGACGGTCAACATTTGATATCTCAGTAATTCGGTTCTTGAACATAGTTGTGCAAGATGAGATTGCAAACTAAATGTTCCGTGTCAGCATAAAATTATTTCATTCGACGTGAAATCAAAACAAACGCATGCGCAGACAAAATATCTACATGCTGCCATCAAACTTATGCCAACTACATGAATACAATGAGCTCCATTTACAAATTGGTTGAATTGTGTAATCGTTAGATTACTAACTTAAAGCCTCAAAAAATTTCCTAGACATGCAACTTTTCGTGAATATTTATTGAAGATTTTGGTCTAAGTAGCCAAAGCATGCACTCTTGTGGAAAGACGGCAAAAGTTCACGCCGTTGTAAATAATTCTCAAATCTCGGCAAAACATTGTGATGAGTCGCTTTAGTGCTTTTTTTCGTCTTTAATAATGTGTTCTATGAAACCATTATGTATGAATAAATGTAAGTGAATAAGTGTTGTTTGACTCTATTGACGATTTTGGTCAAAGTAGCGAAAGCACTCTTGTGGAAAGACGGCAAAAGTTCACGGCGTTATAATGATTACCTAGCTTGCAATGTTTGCAAGATAATATACTAGTACTAGTACTAGTAAAAAATAGTTCGCAATTTATATGATCACGTATAAATATACCTAATATACAATACAAAACCTACAAAAGTAATAAAAGACCTCGCATATCAAAAACTACAGAGCAACGTTATACTTGAAAACACTAGACTATTTTAAAACATCACTGCACTCAAGAACAATTAATTCCATTTTATATACTACGGGCCAGATTGGAAAAAAGTGTGCATGTAAACGTTATCTGTTACCCAATAAAGATCATTATTATTATTATTATTATTATTATTATTATTATTATTATTATTATTATTATTATTATTATTGTTGTTGTTGTTGTTGTTGTTGTTGTTGTTGTTGTTGTTATTATTATTATTATTATTATTATTATTACGTCAATCGGATGATTCAAGTCGACTGCGAGCTGTAAATGTCAAATATTTATCTAAAATGCTTAAATTATTTTGATAATTACCACAAACTTGAAATCACAATCTTATAACTCCTGCAGCTTCAGCGACTTTTTAACTATGAAACTTTGAGATATTTAGTCACTGTGAGTAATTAGCGAAAGAACCATTGACAAGGTAGCGAAAGAACTTTTTCAGTAGCGAATGTACTGGTAGCGAATTTTAAAGTGCGAAGTAGCGAAAGGACCGGATACCGAATAAAATACATAATTACAATACTAGACTGGCCTCTAAATCAAGCTATTCGGCTAAAAAAAACACGAACAAACTATGGAAAATTCAATATAAAATTCTCACTCAGGTGCCAAAGTATGGAACAAATTCAATGATTCTATAACATGTAAGAAATTAAATCGACAAAAATTTAAAGATTCACTAACAATTACTAAGCAATTATTGGATGAGGTTGAGCATGATATCGTAAATTATCAAGACCGAGGTCTGTGTTACCTGCCGAAGCCTCCTGGCTGAGGCAGATAATACTGACTCGAGGTCTTGATAATTTACGATATCATGCGAAAACCGAATTCAATAATTGTTTTATTATACATTTTTTAAAGTAAAAGTACAATTATAATCAGGCAAAAGAGACAATAACTGAAGCAAATCTCGCTGACATTTTCACATCAACTCACTCAGAACGGAGAGAGCCTGGGAACTTGACAGTGATAACTACAGATATCACTGTCAAGTTCACATGCTACTCAGATTTAGCCGTGTGCTCTCAGCCAATTAGAATCAAGGTAGTTAGTAAAATGTATAATAATAGTGCTTATATTACATCATACAAGGAATCAAAAGTCCGACTATTAGTTAATATTTTTTCAATTATATTATTTTTGTAAATCCATTGTACTCTTCTAACCTTTCCTTTCTCTCTCTTTTTGTCAAAATATAGCCTTTTAATCTATTTTATCTGCTCATGTCGTAACTTTTAATTAATTTTTCTCTCTCTCACTGTAAGTTGCAAATATAAATTTATCAAGTACCTAACTAAAACTATAAGCAATAATATGAATTGTAAGCTACCTATCTAGTCTAACTTTACAGTTATTATTGGTAAAAAATTATTATTACTAAAAAGCATGTTTTAAACACTAATCATTGTAAAATCGACAAAATTTGTAATACTTAGTACTAAATAGAAAAAATAAATGGAAACTAGACTATAAGCGAGTAAACTAGTATATGCTGCGTCGGTGTTTGATATAAACGATAGGTAATATATTGAAATTTCTAACACGGTAAAAATTGTTGACTTATAACTTTAATGACGTTTCGAGCTTTAGCAGTTCGTCTTAGTAAAAAAAGATTGATTGATTGAATGTTTCCTACCTTTTTTATCCATAATCCACGTCATTGATATTGCACTTAATATGATCGATATCGCTGCCCAACTTGATAGAAGTAACACATTCCAATTTTGCCAACCAAAGACAATCTTACATGGTTCAGATATTGGGCCCCAAGTATTCCATTCAATGTTACACATTAGAGCGATTGCTGTATATAATAATAAGACATACCATCGAATCCGATAGCTTTTAAAGTTCTCTTCGAACTTGTTTACTTGGTGAGTTTCATGAATTTCTTGAGCTGTTAGCAAGGTGGTTTTTTCATCTAGTCCAAGATTATTGCCGCTATCCATAGTGGAATCATTGCCAGCGTCAAATATAGTTGTGTGAGCGGCCAGTGTAGAGTCAGTAGAATGGTTGTTGTGGATACTATGTACCTGAATATGGTATGACCAAGGCAGCTGTTATTAACTTACAGCTTCAATCACAGGGAGCCAACTCACAGAGCTTTACTCATGATTGGTTACTTTGTGTGTCAAGATCTTGCATATTAATTAGATAGTTTTGTCTTCAATAAATTTCCTTCAAAACACAAATGTCTCCTATTTTTCTGCAATAAGATCATTTAATGTCTCTACATGAAAATTTCTTCGAAATTTTCATTATATTATGAGATTCAGTTGAATACCTAAAGGCTTATATACAGACCTTATCTTATTAATATTTAATCTTGACACACAAAGTAAACAACCATCAGTACAACTCTGAGATGGCTCCCTGCTCCCTGTGATCGATTGAAGTCTGTCTATTGAAACCTTTTGTATATTGCCATAAAAAATAATACTGACACAATTTAACTTAAACTATTTGTAAAAAACTAATAGATACAATTTAACTTAAGGTGGAACCCAACTAATTCAGAGCGAATTTTATACAATTTTATTCTCTCTCGCTTCGCCAAACTAGAGCGTCAATTTAACTGGATTTTTTATATTTTGTACTTTGGTTATCAGTATACTTTATTTTTAGATTTTCTAAGAGGTCAGCCAACTGCGGCCGATAATCAAACACTGGTATTTTTAGTTTTTGGCCTTTTTCTCTTCATTCTCGGGAACGATTTTTCTGAAATTATCAGAATCTGATCAACTATTACTAACGTAGCCAGTGTCTTCTGGGCAGAAAAAAAGTTATGACGCCGCTTTAAAATTCGACTCAAAATTTGAAGCAGATAAAACATTGCGCTGTAAAAAAATCTCCACTGAATGGATTACCTTGAAGTTTTGATATATTTATTTGCAAGTACTATATATAAGTCTTTAAAGTGAGCTGTACCTAAACAGCTCACTCCGCTAGAGTTAATTTATACAATATCGGTTGGCAACAACGCTCTCGGTCGTTCCACACGACTAAGTTCGGGTGAATATTTGCATAACGACTGGGGGTACACAACATAGGACACACTTTGAGAAACAAGTACACATATTATGTAAAATATCAGCATTTCAAATTTCAAATACATATTTTCGATGAATAAAGTTTTGATAGTTGGTTGGTTTATCTTATAAAAAACGCAATTTGAAGACAGCACTTTAAAATAGGCGACGGGCTTCCTGTGTCCTATATTGTGCACCCCCAGTCGTTATGCAAATATTCACCCGAACTTAGTCGTGTGGAACGACCGAGAGCGTTGTTGCCAATCGATATTGTATAAATTAACTCTAGCGGGGTGAGCTGTTTAGGTACAGCTCACTTTAAAGAATGTTTTCTCCCAAGTTTAGGACAAGCTGTAGAAATTCCACTACAATTTACATAAAGCTCTGGTCTAATGATGTGGGAAGTTTAAATAAAAAACTTGGAGCCGTTTTAAAGAAAACAGTGAAAATGTGATTTTTAGCAAAACTCACATATTTGAGTTCTTCAACGAGCATTACTAAAAAATTCTTTATTCAATACATTTTAAAGATTTTAAGCTGATATTTCGTACGACTTATATATAGTACTTGCAAATAAATATATCAAAACTTCAAGGTAATCCATTCAATGGTGATTTTTTTACAGCGCAATGTTTTATCTGCTTCAAATTTTGAGTCGAATTTTGAAGCGGCGTCATAACTTTTTTTCTGCTCACAACTTTCCTTTCAAATTTAAACACTGGCTACATTAGTAATAGTTGATCAGATTCTGATAATTTCAGAAAAATCGTTCCCGAGAATGAGGAGAAAAAAGCCAAAAACTAAAAATACCAGTGTTTGATTATCGGCTGCAGATGGCTGACCTCTTAGAAAATCTAAAAATAAAGTATACTGTTAGAATCTAGGATAACCAAAGTACAAAATATAAAAAATCCAGTTAAATTGACGCTCTAGTTTGGCGAAGCGAGAGAGAATAAAATTGTATAAAATTCGCTCTGAATTAGTTGGGTTCCACCTTAACCCGTGTAAAAAATAATACTGACACAATTCAACTTGAACCATTTGTAAAAAATAATACTGACACAATTTAACTTGAACCATTTGTAAAAAATAATACTGACACAATTTAACTTGAACCATTTGGCTGAGATCCATTTGGCTGGACACTTTTGTGGTCTTTGGTCATGTCGACTAATACTTTTTGATGTGATGATGAAGAAAACAATGATTTTCATCGTATTAAAAAAAAAAAAAAAAAAGCAATCCCAAAAGATATCAATAATTTAATTTGTTCATAATTTAATGTTCTTTGTCAATGAATTCCCACAATACAAGGAAATATTAACAATCGATTTTCAATTCGATCAGAGAAATGCTATCGAAATTGAATGCTTTTGCTGTTATATTTCTATCGTTTGACTAAGTAGTATAATGGCAATCCTGGCATTGGTAGTCAGACTTTTTTCGCCAAAAATCTAGTACATTATAAGTCTAATGTTGCAATGAACTATAAACGCAAGGGTTATAACTAGATATGGACCCGGGTTTATGTACGAGTTAAATACCGAGAATGGAGGGCCTTATTGGCTAATTGCCGACATTCGAGGTATTTAACTGACTTAATCCACACTTGATAAGGTTCTCTGAGAAGAAACAATGAATTTGATTGTATTCAAGAAATAAAAGCATTCCCAAAAGATATCAACAATCTGTCAACTGATGTTTACTAGTCAGAGACGAGGGGATGCAAGTAATTATAAATGCAAGGGCTTTATCTATACATAAAGCCCTCGAATTGGAAATGAGCCGGTTATCCTAGATACAACCCTGTGAATAACAAAGAAAACCGTGTCAAGTGTGAAATAATCCACATTTCTTACTTGAAATGGCTAGACAGGGAAAAAAATAAGAAATGGAAATATGGAAAGGAAAAACGAAAAGTGAAAGGAAAAAAGGGAATGGAAAAGGACAAACCTGAATCATACAAACAAATTGCGAAATGATTTTTATTTTATATTCTTAAAAATTACATTTTATTAACAAATATATGTTATTTAATTACCGATTATAGAGCATTTATAATAACGTATTTGTATTCAGGGTCTATGAAAATGGAGCAACATGTTTCCAGACACAACTATATTTCATTGTTTATCGTGAACGTTTCGATTTTCCTCATTCAGTGTTTCAATTCGAAATAAACAACCACGGGCTCAACATGTTGGACCAACATGGTTGCTACATGTTGGGCCCGATTAAACCAGGAGCCCATTAACACAATCTTGGATGATGTTCCAACATTTCTTTTGTTCTCGTGTTCAACAAACCGTATCGCAACAATGTTGGTCCAACATGTTGGGCCCGTTTAAAGAGACCCTTAATTACTAACAAATAGTAGCTATTTAATGACAATTAGTCATTATTAAAGACCAGTTAATCGAACGGAGTCGTCTAGACGGACAGATCATCCCTAAAATTTGCTCGTCGAATGTGAATTCAACAAAATCAGACGAATTTTCAGTCTCAAATTGTGTTCGTCCCGTTTTCACACCAGACGACTTGTCCGTTAAAAGACGATTAGTCGAACCTGGCGACTTGTCCGTTAAAAGACGATTAGTCGAACCTGGCGACTTGTCCGTTAAAAGACGATTAGTCGAACCTGGCGACTTGTCCGTTAAAAGACGATTTGTCGAACCTGGCGACTTGTCCGTTAAAAGACGATTAGTCCAACCTGGCGACTTGTCCGTTAAAAGACGATTAGTCCAACCTGGCGACTTGTCCGTTAAAAGACGATTAGTCCAACCAGACGACTTGTCCGTTAAAAGACGATTAGTCCAACCTGACGACTTGTCCGTTAAAAGACGATTAGTCCAACCTGGCGACTTGTCCGTTAAAAGACGATTAGTCGAACCTGGCGACTTGTCCTCTAAAAGACGATAAGTCCAACCAGACGACTTGTCCGTTAAAAGACGATTAGTCCAACCTGGCGACTTGTCCTCTAAAAGTCGATTAGTCCAACCAGACGACTTGTCCGTTAAAAGACGATTAGTCCAACCAGACGACTTGTCCGTTAAAAGACGATTAGTCCATCCAGACGACTTGTCCGTTAAAAGACGATTAGTCCAACCTGACGACTTGTCCGTTAAAAGACGATTAGTCCAACCTGGCGACTTGTCCGTTAAACGACGATTAGTCCAACCTGGCGACTTGTCCGTTAATAGACGATTAGTCTATCCAGACGACTTGTCCGTTAAAAGACGATTAGTCTATCCAGGCGATTTCCAGTGTGAAAATGGTCATTGAGTAATGGTGACTTATTTTCAATTTGTTATCTATTATTGTAATATAATTGTATACACAGCCATTTCAAAAAACTATACTGAATAGTGCATTCCAACACCAAAGGGCATTATGGGTCTTAATTATCTGAAATAAAAAAAATGTGTACAGAAATATTTACTCCCCATAACTAGATCGTATATTGTTTTGAATCGAATGCACTAAGAATAAAATAACTAATTAGTCGGGCTAGAGGGCCCGACTCTAGTTTTACCTTTTAGTCAATGTATCTATCTATCTATCCGTCATGTCGCGTATAGGCCCCATGATGCTTTGGGAACGAACACAGGAAGCCCAACGTAGAATTGTTTAGCCTCCTGTTTTGATTTTATGACTAGCCCGACTTCACGCTCCTAGAGCGTCTAATTAGAATTAATTTCACTTTAAACAATATGTGATGCCCCAGAATGCATTTCGGTCTTGGAATGCACTATTTAGTATTCAGTATTCTATACGGTTTTTTTTTAAATTGCTGTATATTATTGTTGTGATTACACGTACTCCCCAGTTTAACTACGTGCATTTATTGAAATTCATTAGTGTGTGCTAATATAAAACGTTTTTTGTGAGGAACTTGGCAGACCGCCGAGCTACATAGGCGATGTGTGCGGTGTTTGTTTTTCCAAAGCTGCGGTGAATTTTAAAGCTGTGGTGTTCGTCGTGTTTGGTGAGAGATATTGTGATGCGGTGTTGCGGTGTTGTGGTGTTGAGGACACCCATGTCCCCTTATTTTACTTTAGTCCTAACGTCTTTTCGACACAATATTCAGTACTGCAATTCTTTGTCATAGCCCTCGAACAGCACTAACCCTTGGTTAATTTTACAGTTTTTCAAAAAAATAAACCATGCTCATTAAACCCAGGATGACCTCTATACGTTATTGAGAGTTAAACCAAGATTAGCACTAACCAAGGATTAAAAAAAACCAGGATTAGCACTATAACCCAGTATTAACTCTATAGGTTTTATGAAATGTTAAACCAGGATTAGCACTATAACCCAGTATTAACTCTATAGGTTTTATGAAATGTTAAACCAGGATTAGCACTATAACCCAGTATTAACTCTATAGGTTTTATGAAATGTTAAACCAGGATTAGCACTAACCAAGGATTAACTATATATTAACTCAGGTTAAGCCTGGTATAACATAAATTTACATTTAACCATGAGTCCTGATTGCATGACAAAAATATTTCTTGACTTACATATGCTAGTGCATAAGTATTGCATTGAGAGTTTTCTTTATAAAGAGATATGAAGAACTTCTCATCTTAAATATACAGATGGGACATTGTAAGCTCCTTTACAGCTGAAATAACAAAGTCAAATTATTATTGAATAAGTATAAACAATAATAACATAATAAGTTGAAAATAAACATCACTGTATCAGCCCTAAATAGCACTAATTTATTTGAAAACTAGAGTGCTTACACTATGACCATGAAATAGAATCTAAATAGTTACTAACTAATAGTTTTTATTTAGTGACTATTAGTCACTATCACTCAACTGGAACAGCTCTTAGTAACAATACATAATGAATAAAATATTAACTTTCTATGGTTTTGAGTATTTGATTTCCCGTGTATTGTGGTCTATTGTTACTAAAGCTGTTCCAGTTGAGTGATAGTGACGAATAGTCACTAAATAAAAACTTATATGTAGGAACTATTTAGGTTCTATTTCATGGACGTAGTGTAAGCACTCTATACAACTTTAGTTAAGTAATATCCTATAATGCTAATTGATTGGAGTCCGTTCTCTTCAAAGAGCTAGGATCCTATTGTCGTTTTTCCATGGACTTTGTGCACACTGTCATTAATTCTTATACATAAATAAATTAATAAATTAATAAAAAATACATAAAAATAAAACTAGCAAAAACCAACAAAAAAATCCGAGTAAAATCAAAGCTAAAAAAGAGATGACCAAATAGCCACCTAGTTAGTCAGTTAGTCAGTTAGAAAACATTGATTTGACTCACAACAATGATTGGAGTTGTTCCTTTGGCATTTTCTTTTTGGATCTTTCTCATAGCAGCCTGGTCCGGTTTAAGACTGTGTCTTATACGCTATGCAGATGATAATAGTAAACATACCGATCAACAATAAAGTGCCAACAGTAAATTCCTTGAAACATTAGGGATGGTCACTAGATAAATTGAGAGGGAGGGAGGGAGGGAGGGAGGGAGGGAGGGAGGGAGGGCAATAGACATAAACAAGCATATCGTGCACAACAAAATGCCTGACAAAACATCCTGCACCAATTAAAACAAATAGTAGGGTACAATACTAATCGGACAAAAACAACAAATAATTGATGTCACTGTTTTTCGATGTCATTATTTTGAAATCAGTGATTTGTGGAGTATTTGTTGCCTGGGATGTCATTGTTATGATGTGATGTCATTGTTATGATGTGATGTCATTGTTATGATGTAATGTCATTGTTTTGATGTGATGTCATTGTTTTGATGTAATGTCATTGTTATGATGTGATGTCATTGTTATGATGTGATGTCATTGTTATGATGTGATGTCATTGTTATGATGTGATACCATATATTTTATTGTGGATTCTTTACCTCCATTATAGTCCCAGGTGTTTTATATATCTGATGTATAGCCATGACTGGGATAAAGCCGACAGAAGATAAGAACATCAACCATCCAAGAAACTCAGCCCACCCTGGATAGCTGATCTCGTTATATTTGACACCACCCCACTGGATCATATTAGCTAGGATAATCGCCTGAAAGACAAATATGTTTTTCATACAAAATTTCCTAGAAAATTACACTGATCATGATGATAAAGATACTACTACTGATGATGACGATGCTGAGAATGATCACGATTGTGATGAAGATGATAATGGTAGTGATATTTTGTTGCTAATAGTGATCATAAAGATAATGATGATAGTGATGAATATTAAGATGAAGCTGGAAGTAGTAATGATGGTGATGACCATGCTAGTAATGATGATGATGAACATGATGATGATACTGGTAGTAGTAATAATGGTGATGACCATGCTAGTAATGATGATGATGAACATGATGATGATACTGGTAGTAGTAATGATGGTGATGACCATGCTAGTAATGATGATGATGAACATGATGATGATACTGGTAGTAGTAATGATGGTGATGACCATGCTAGTAATGATGATGATGAACATGATGATGATACTGGTAGTAGTAATAATGGTGATGACCATGCTAGTAATGATGATGATGAACATGATGATGATACTGGTAGTAGTAATGATGGTGATGACCATGCTAGTAATGATGATGATGAACATGATGATGATACTGGTAGTAGTAATGATGGTGTGTTTTTAATGCTAATAGTGATCATAATGATGATAACAATAATGATGGCAGTGATGACGAGGATGTTCCTCAAGATTGTGGTAATGATGCTGGTGGTAGGTGCCACAAAGCAATCTCGTCCCCATTTGCCGCTAGCTCTTACTGCGCATGTTCAGGCTCGACGAACTACCTTGGCTCTGGCAAACTCCAAACCGGATGCCCACAATCTGGGCATTTTTGCACTGCGCATGTTTGATTACAATCCTTCAACGTGATTGGCGTTGCTACGTTGCAATAGGAGGTTAATTAGACTAATAATAGAATTTCCGTGGGAATATTCGTCTTCACAGACGTTATTGATAACAGAATGCAATCAAATTTTAACCTGGGAATTATTTCATGTTTAATCAGAAATGCTATCTGTTCAAATATACATTTAATTATATAATATCTTGATCGATCCACTAGTAGAAAATGCTTTCATGTAGGCAAAAAGGATTAGAAAGGATTTTGATGAGAATATAGCGAGTCAGTGGCTGTAAGCTGAAGTAAAATCAGTCTTTATTACCGGGTCAAGAATAATAACAGCAGAGCTCACGCGAAGAATTCTGAGAAATCTTGCTACGACAACAGTTCTTGATGATAAACTTTCCTTACCTCGTATTCAGGTGGTTTGTATTAGCAATTTTCTGATATATTTTCGGTTTCGTTGAGAATCGACCGTTTTGTTTGAACTTCCGGTCAATCGCTTTGTTTTCTCTAAGGACCAATCATGTGGCCGGATTCAGTTGGGTAAGCCAGAGCCAAGATAGTTCGTCGAGCCTGAACATGCGTAGTAAGAGCCAGCGGCGAATGGGGAAGAGATTGGCCAAAAATATGACAATGCTAATGATGATCGTGACAATAACGATGCTGATGATGACGATGGTAGTGTTAATGATGATGGTTCTGATGCTACTAAATGTTGATGAAGATAAATAATGATGAATGCTGCTGCCGCTGCTGTTGATGTTTAGTGATAATGATGATGTTGGTGGTAGTGATAATGGTGATAATGATGGTGATTGAAATAGTGATGATGACCATGGTGATGATGATTATAACAAGGATGATCATGATGATAATGATGATGATAGTGATGGTGATGATGATGACAACGATACTATATAGTACAGAAGCAATGGGATATGTTTGTTATCATACTAAAAGTGTTAGGAGATACTTACAATGGTAACCATTGGAGAAACATACTTCCAGCAGATACAAAACCACAAGAAAGGTTTTCTACCAGTCATTAGTTCAACATCACTGGAAAACTGGTCAACACCTGATGACATATAGAAACAAATCGTTGGTTTTGCTTTGAACATTAACATAAATGACAAGTATGGAACCAACATGCATCCAAACAAGATTGAAACAAATATTATGATAGGTCTCTCTCTCACTATGAGCAATTTGGAATCTTTTAGAATGTCTATATCATGACTAATATCCAAGGTTTTATGCCAAAAACAAAGTACACTGCATTAGGTTTTCTATGTTTAAAGCAATACAAATAACAACAGTTACCACATACACCATAGAAATACACTATACTTATTTTGTTAGACTGTCCAATATCTTTGAAGTATTAAATCATATGTTGGAGTAAATAAAAACTTTGAAGGAAAAAAGAAATGTGTTGAAAAGAATTGCCCCAAAATGCTTGTAGCTCTTACTGCGGTTTTCCACTTTTCTGCGAACTCAGACATTCCCACGGCTTATTGTGAAACACGTTTTTAGCTGCCGTCAATCAAAACTAATTAGTCGGTAACTTTTAAATCCTTGATTGACGGTTTGCGTGACGATACAAAGGAGTGGCTGCATAGGAGGCTAGATTGACAGCAGCTAAAAACGTATTTCACAACGAGCAGTTGAAATGTGAGAGTTCGCAGAAAGTCGAAAACCGCAGTAATGTACACCTATTTCAAAAATCAATGTCATAGCCGAGGCAATACACTCTTAAGGCAACAAAGGTTGATGATGTTTGGTTGCTTGTGTACAGGTTCTACCTATGATTTGTTACTTGTAGATCAGTATATCTGTAGATCAAACAACAATGTGTAGAGGGCATTTTTTTAACTGCCTACAATCAAAATATCAAAGGTTAACTGATTATAACTCTCTTATTGACAGCATCATAAACCCCATTTCTCATGTTGGTATTTGAACATCCGCAGTTGCATAATTATGAAAAGCACTGAAAACAAGTTGAAAGTAGCGATAGCCTTGGCTGCGAAAATAATTTTTGAACAATATATGTCTACCTACCATATATCCATCCAATAATGATGATTTCAAACAATGCCACAATCAATAGAGACAAACCAGCAGTTTGATAATCCATCAGGTTGAACCACCACATACCGCCCTGTACAAAGAACAACGTCAAAATATTATACACATTGGTTAATCAATATCCATCAAGATCATGGTCATCAATATTATCAGTACTACATCATAACCTTCACTATTATTATCATCATCATCATCATCATCACTTTCATATCATCATCATCATATTATCACCACTACAATAATCATCATCATTAACCACCATCACTACAATCATAATCATCTTCACCATAACCAATCACCACTACAATCATTAAATCATCTTCACCATAACCAATCATCACTACAATCATTTTCATCCTCACCATAACCAATTATCACTACAATCATAATCATCTTCACCATAACCAATCATCACTACAATCATAATCTTCTTCACCATAACCAATCATCACTACAATCATAATCATCTTTACCATAACCAATCATCACTACAATCATAATCATCTTCACCATAACCAATCATCACTACAATCATAATCATCATTATAACCATTTTCTTTACCTGCATAACACAAGGAAATCCTAAAAAGAACATGGTAATACAGAGAACTGCTACAAAAGCTGGTTTACGCCACTTGTTTGCTCGTAACCATGGATACTCATCAACAATGGCAGTGATGACTGCTTCAATTGTTGCAAACTAAAAATACCATTGGTGAATGTCAGTACATTGTTAGTTCTAACAATAACCTGTAGCTGCCACAGTCTCAATATGTCAGTTGTGATGTAGTGTAGTTTGGTGTGATGGTATGGGATGGTATGGGATGTTTTGTGGTGTAGTGTGGTATGATGTGTCATGATGGGATGTTTTGTGGTGTAGTGTGGTATGGTGTAGTATGGTGTGTCATGATGGGATGTTTTGTGGTGTAGTGTGGTATGGTATGGTGTGTTGTGAACAGATTCTGTGTGGTTTGGTGTGTCATGGTGGTATGGGATGTGTTGTGGAATGGTGTGTTGTGATATGATACAATATGTTGCGCTGTGGTCTTGTCTTGTTATGTTGGATGTAAATGGATGCCAAGGGAAGTGGTATGTTGAACTATATTAATATTGTGAAAGCTACAATCATGTAGAAACCTACCTGACTGTCAAGTCCCAACGTTATCAACATGAAGAAGAACAAGACAGCCCACAAACTTGAGATAGGCATTTGAGATATTGCCTCTGGATATGCTACAAATGCAAGCCCAGGACCTAGAAACGGACAACAGTCTTAAAATCCAACACAGAATGGACAAAGCAATAATTTATGTTATGTCTAATATGATCTTAATTTATTGCTGATAATATCAGTAGATATAAAATGTAACATAATTTATGAATAATGTACATTATGCACTAGTAAGTCTCACTAAACACATGTATTAAGTAATATTTCAGCAGCAATTTTATATAATTTATATAATCATTAGCCTCCTCCGCATGCAACCCTGCTGGGTTCGCCACAGGAAGCCCAGAGTCAACAAAGGAAGCCCAGTGTCAAGAGTTGCATGCGGAGGAGGCTATATAATCATAACTATTACAATTTCCTCGAATCTGATTGGTTGACAGACTGCTCTATTTTCCACTAATCAATTTTGTTTTTGAAATCGGACAGTGTAATCGGATAGTTGGTTGTAATCGGACAGTTGTTATCGGACAGTTTTATGAGCCAATGATTTGACTGCTTTCAGATTAATCAACCAATCACTGAATTGATACAAATCACTATAGCAATGAAAATTATTCTCAAAAAATGAGTTTTTTTCAAAAATGGAGTTTTTCATTTTTATTAGAAACCCCACACAATTTTCTCTGAAATTGTAATAGTTATCATGATTAATTGGTAATCAAACTTTGTGTCGTCCAATTCTGTCTGTAATCATACTCGTGATAAACAAATTGGACTCCAGCTACGTGGTCGTCCGATTTTGTAATCACTCGTATGATTACAGACCGAATTGGACTCCACTCAGTCCAATTACCATCATTTATAAATTTCGTTTTTTTTCTCGGTGGGACTGCTGGTTAAAAATGAGGGGTGTTTTGTGGTATAAATCAGAGTTTTGGTTTAAATACCTGATGTAGCAACTTTAGCAACTGTTGTTTCTAGTGTATAAGCCATGAATCCAAGAACGCTAAACACAACAAAACCAGCAAAGAAACTGGTACTACAGTTGGCCAGAGAGATAATCATTGCATCTCTAAACAAAACAAAAAAACACTAAAATTAATCCCTTGTAATAATAATAAACAACAAATTCAAAACAAGTTATAATATAATCTATAATTAGTTATTATTAGTTTATTTTCTGTATCATTTATTTGCAGTGAAGCAATAAGAAGATGGAGAGACTAGTTATTGTACTCCTGATGTTCCTACGTATACACAGCATCCAAGCCGAGGTAATTTTTGGTTTAAAGAACTGGCCAACCATGCATCCATTTATCAATCAATCAATTGCATCTAACCATCCGGCAGTCTGCCTAACCACACACCGACACATTAAAGCACACCAATCCATCAATTGATCCATTTATCAATCAATCGATTGCATCTAACCATCCGGCAGTCTGCCCAACCACACACCATCACATTCAAGCACACCAATCCATCAATTGATCCATTTATCAATCAATCGATTGCATCTAACCATCCGGCAGTCTGCCCAACCACACACCATCACATTCAAGCACACCAATCCATCAATTGATCCATTTATCAATCAATCGATTGCATCTAACCATCCGGCAGTCTGCCTAACCACACACCGACACATTCAAGCACACCAATCCATCAATTGATCCATTTATCAATCAATTGATTGCATCTAACCATCCGGCAGTCTGCCCAACCACACACCGACACATTCAAGCACACCAATCCATCAATTGATCCATTTATCAATCAATTGATTGCATCTAACCATCCGGCAGTCTGCCTAACCACACACCGACACATTAAAGCACACCAATCCATCAATTGATCCATTTATCAATCAATCGATTGCATCTAACCATCCGGCAGTCTGCCCAATATGGTTGGCCAAATGTTGCAAAATTAAGCAACATCTATATTTCTATTCAACAATATATTTTCATTCAACTTCAAGCCTTACAATTTACATTCAACCTCAAAGTGTGTTCAACTTCAAGGCAATGCATATACATGTTTACATTCAAGAAATTATATTTCTATTCAAAAATATATTTTCATTCAACTTCAAGCCTTACAATTTATATTCAACCTTTAAATGTATGCAACTTCAAGGCAATATGTTTTTACATTCAAGAAATAAAATTTTATTCAATTTCAAGCTAAGATTGTTCTTTTTAATTCGGTTGCTTCAATATTCATTCAACTTCAACGCTCAATTTGTTGGCAGTAAATTCGTAAGTTCCCGGACATTGGTTGAATATTTATTCAACAAAAATTCACCTACCTCCCCTCCCCAAAAATCTTTTCGGCCGCCATATTGAATTTCTACATTCTCGTACCCAGGCTAACTCGGTCGTTCATCTCTCCCGTCATTATTACCTCTGGTAACAACGGATTTGAGACCCTTTCAGCTTAATGCTGATTGGACAGTAAAATCGCGCATGCGCGAGTTTCGACGTACATTGACAATAGGGTTCTCGTTCGTGATTGGTGGAATTTCTACGATGCTCGGAGCTTTTTGAAATGTGTTTTCTGCGCATAAAGTAAACTACACAAAGCTGACTCATTTTGTAACGGGCTCAGGAAGAATTCAAAATGGCGGGTAAACGGAGCCGATACGAAAACATCCAAAAAACGTTAGGAAATTGTGTTCTAACTCCACCTTGAACTGCTATAACTTATTTTATGCATATTTAGGACTATGAGGAATGTATGAAGGTATGTTTTGTTTTTCGTGAGGCGCATTTTGAGACGATTACAGGCATTGTTTGTTATCGATAAATATAGTACCAGAATTAAATTGCTGCATTAAAACTTTCTCCTCGAATTATGTACTTCTTTCCTGCTGTTGAGGCAAGTAAAACTTTACTGACGATGAAACTTTAATGAAGTGTATCTGATCTGTTGTTTGAAGCAAGGAATCTCAACATATGATTGAAACTATTAAGGTTCATAAATTATTGTAAATCATACCCACATATTTTATATCTTGAATATATGATTGTAAAACATTCATATAGCCTTATTAATAAACATGATTTCAATGTATTCTGTAATGGATATTGTGAACTTTTACACTGTAATTTTGACTCGATTATAAAGCTATTATATTTGCCTTGGCTTTTCAAAATAATCTAATAATGAATTGAAGGGTTTTCTTAAATGTGAGGTGTTTCTAATTAACACAACGTTAATTTCCCATGCTATAATGTACATGATGTACAAGGGGTCAGTATTTTTGTATTGGTGTGTTAGTTTTTGAAATGAATAATTTAGCCAACTTTAATACTGATATAAAATTACAATTCCAAATGCAGTTATTGCAACCAGTTAATTGAAATAGGTGTATCTACAAATAGTGCTTCTGCATATTTATGTTTTATATATCAAGAATTTAACAAAACATTAAGAACAAAATATAATAACTATTAACATGTATCTACTATAAATATGAAGTGACACTTTGGGCAGTCTGCCCAACCACACACCATCACATTCAAGCACACCAATCCATCAATTGATCCATTTATCAATCAATTGATTGCATCTAACCAACCGGCAGTCTGCCCAACCACACACCGACACATTCAAGCACACCAATCCATCAATTGATCCATTTATCAATCAATCGATTGCATCTAACCAACCGGCAGTCTGCCCAACCACACACCAACACATTCAAGCACACCAATCCATCAATTGATCCATTTATCAATCAATCGATTGCATCTAACCATCCGGCAGTCTGCCCAACCACACACCATCACATTCAAGCACACCAATCCATCAATTGATCCATTTATCAATCAATCGATTGCATCTAACCAACCGGCAGTCTGCCCAACCACACACCATCACATTCAAGCACACCAATCCATCAATTGATCCATTTATCAATCAATCGATTGCATCTAACCATCCGGCAGTCTGCCCAACCACACACCATCACATTCAAGCACACCAATCCATCAATTGATCCATTTATCAATCAATCGATTGCATCTAACCAACCGGCAGTCTGCCCAACCACACACCGACACATTCAAGCACACCAATCCATCAATTGATCCATTTATCAATCAATTGATTGCATCTAACCAACCGGCAGTCTGCCCAACCACACACCATCACATTCAAGCACACCAATCCATCAATTGATCCATTTATCAATCAATCGATTGCATCTAACCAACCGGCAGTCTGCCCAACCACACACTGACACATTCAAGCACACCAATCCATCAATTGATCCATTTATCAATCAATTGATTGCATCTAACCATCCGGCAGTCTGCCTAACCACACACCGACACATTCAAGCACACCAATCCATCAATTGATCCATTTATCAATTGATTGATTGCATCTAACCATCCGGCAGTCTGCCTAACCACACACCAACACATTCAAGCACACCAATCTATCAATTCATCCATTTACATTTATAAGTCCATCCAGCATCGATCTGTCCACCCGTCATCTATGGCAGCAGTATTTTATTCACTAATTAATTAATTCCTTTGATTCTATCCAGGCAGCAAAAGATAAAGGTGAGAATCCTCCTTTTAAAGATCTTGTTTGCATGGTTTCTACAGTTTTCATTCATATAATATAGGGCAACAATTAGTATAAATTATCTAACCCTTATTCATCACTTGCAGTGTTTCATTTAGAAATAAGAAATGAACAGCTTTTCTTCAAAAAGGCTGGTTATTTTTATTTTTTTAAATAATTACTTTGTTATTTATTCACACTATAAAAACAACTATCCACCTCTGGCTCAGTAAATAATTGTTGATATAAGGCCGAATTCCAAAAAAATGTTGCGGCCAGCAAAAAAATCTGATAAAAAAACATGTACTCTCTTTATTGATATGTGGCTTATCAAACTCAAACTTATATTTAATCTTTTGTTACAGTTCGGAATTTTGAGAGATGAAATTCAAGAAATCATGAAAATGAAGCAGTTTATTCAAGGAGGTATCCATTGCAAAAATGACATGTGTATGTATGTATCTACCACAGTCTATGCGTCTCCCTCATTAAAATAATAAAGCTGTTGTACTGGATTGTATTGATTCATTTCGATTCACAATGTGAGAGGTCCCACTCAATTCCAAGTGAGCTCACAATTATCCTTGTTTCGACTTCTTTCCTTTTCGTGTAGCTTTAAATACCCTTAAAACAGAGCACTGTTGGAAAAATGAGCGCACTGTTGGCTCTCTGGAAAATTAGCATAAAGGGACTTCCAATATCATTTTATTTTCTACTGGAAAGTATTCTAACAGTATATGTTTCACATAACTTTTGATGGTTGATTTTAGAACTTTGTGGAAAAACCAAACACCACAGAAACAAAATCAACAAAAATCACAATTCCGCAAAAAGTTCTACAAATTAAACATGGATAAATTACAAATTTTAATAAATTATTTTAATAAATTAAAATACATTTATTTACTGTAATACCACAATATTGTTTAATCTTGAATTTTGCATACATCCAGAAAATTGCCTCCAAAAAAAAACAGAAGACATTGCAAAGGATTAGCCAAAGGTTAATATCATAGCATTAAGACTTACTTATGGACATTGTTGTTGAACTTGTTGTAGCTGCCAAAGGTGATCAGTGTACCAAACCCAACACCCAGAGACCAGTAGTATGGTGGCCCATGGTTATCATCCATTTTTATACTATACTTTTCGAATTCTATTTCCATTTTTATTCTTATTTTAATTTCCTTTTCCATTTCCATTGTGATTTCTATTTTAATTTTGAATTCACGTTCAATTTTAGTATGAAATTGATTTCAAAAGTAAAGTCTAAAACGTTTTATTTATTATTTTTATTATTACTAGTATTTTTGGTAAATTAAAATTAAATTTGCAGTTGATTTCTCTTTTTAATTCAAAAATTATCTCGCTCGGCCGGCCCATTGAAAAAAAAAAAAATGAAAAGCTTCACGTGGCCCATCGTTATCATTATCAGCGTATCCCATGATCCTTTGCGAATATGTTGCATAACAAACCACGTGCGGTTAGACTCGTCGCGATCGCTTGGCTGTTTATGTGATGCAAAAATTGCCACGAAAATGAAAAAAAGAAAGCTCAAAGAGTCTTGGGATGATTTTGAAAAAAGAGTCGGGCAAAAAAGGAACGGTAGAGGAGAATTTGAGGAGAAGCGAGGACATGGCAAAGTTCCGAATGATATTTTAGTTCAACGAATGGCTTCCACGCCTTCAGGACGGCTAAAAAAGTACGAACCTTTGGACACAAGGGACTTTGTCCCGTTCGCAGAATACGAGGAATTGTCCATCGAAACCATAAAAGAAGCCTGTGAGCGATTCTACAAGGCCCCAACAGGATCGTGTGATGTTCTGGCATCAGATAGGGGGCCGTCCTGTAATAAAATGGAGCAAATAAAAGGGAAAAAAGTTTACTGTATTCGCTTTCTTCAACCAAAGGAGGAAGATTTCTCACATGCAAAGAAGCAAGTACCGGTACTAAAGGGGGTTAAATCCGTTCCAATTTCACCATCCAAAGCCGTAGCACAATCTAGCACTAGGCAAGTATGTATGCCTAGAACAGTTTATCCCAAATCAATTTCTATTGGTGACCTGATGAAAGCGGGTAAACTTGTCAAGCCACCCCAAGTCGCCATATTAAAGTTAGAAATATTCAATGTCGAGAGCTGCAAATGGATAGATATTCCAAGTATTGAAGTAGAAGTGGAGAAAACGGCTTTCGCAAGCGGCGCTTTTAGAGATGCTTTCAAAGCAAAGTGCACGAAGAAATCAACAGTATGGGTAATTAAGAAGTACACGAAGAAATCAATTGACACAATTACTAACACACTCCAAATGCCTCTAGAGAATCACACCCGTAAACAAGTGCAAATGCACGCTGTCGCCAGAAATATTACCGCGCGTTTTGCAACAAAAGTCCCTGTAGAGTTTGGTGACTTATTTAAATATGGAAAAGTTTACTTTTCTCTGTATGAAGATTGTCCCGTCACAGTAGAAGAGTTCGTAGCTGGTGATTTTTCCAAGTACGTCAATAACGATGGACACTGTATTGACTCTCCAAGCAAGGAATATGATGATATCTTCGCAAAAGCACAGTGTCTAGCTCATTTCAGTTATCTGTATTCAAAGAAAAAGCTGATGATCTTAGACATTCAGGGCGCCAAGTATGATCTTTACGACCCTGAATTGGCTACAACCGAGATACCCGAGCAGAGCGAAGAAAGTGATGACTCGGAGGATTTCTTTTTTTGTGCAGGGAACCTTTCAATCGTAGGGATTAATCACTTCAAAGAAGTCCACGAGTGTAATAAGTTCTGTGAAATGATGGAACTTAAAGACATTTAAGAAATGCATGAACGTTTTGGTTACTGAATTAAACTAGCGATGTATTACTACGTTATACTTGATTTCAGCGTTACTAAATTAACACGAAATATTTGAGTTCTTTAAAAGTTTACATAATTACTGTTCACTTCACAACTATGCAATCGCTCTATCTAACAAATTTTTACTTTAAAATACAACTGATGAACAATTTTATAGACCCTTTTAGGAAGTCCCGACGTGTTGTGTTTTCCGCGCTTGCCGTCAAATTTATTATTTTCAATTCCTTTCATATCATACAAAATTGCAAGAGAATAAATTTGACGTCAAGCGCGGAAAACACAACGCTTCGGGACTTATTAAAAGGACCTATAGATAGTGGTTTTCATAAACCCGTGAAATAGCTATCGAATTAAATACACATTTTATATCTTGTAGGGCCCAAATTCATTGTTTTCCTTTGTTCTTGTATAAGTACACATCTAATGCACATTTATAGGCAATATTTATTTCACGGTTTATAAAACAAATCTAAATGTTGAGTTTAATAAACAGCTTACGAAATTATTTGTTGTTTTGTTCTTTTTTGTTTCTTTGTTTTTTAAAAAGCTTAAAAATAACAGTGTTTATATTATACCATAAAAGCTCAAAAAACTGATTCGAAAGACTGCACATTAGATGCGTTTGTTATTCGCTATTGTCGATTAAATATCGAAACAAAGCCATCCATAAATAAATTGTTTATATTTTTAGCGACCAAGCACAAAAAATACGCTGCTTGCAAATTTATTCATATCTGAGAAGCTCAAAATATCAACCAATGAGAAAGCAGTGTTCTCACGGTACATATCAAACTAGGCTGTTGTAGATTTCACAATGATGGCAAGACAAAACACTTTATACATTGGGCTTTGTAATTTTATAAGTTTCCCCTTTTTCTACATTCAATAAATTATAAAATAAACAATGTATTTTATAAAAAGATTCGATTATAAATGTCATCAAAAGTACAAATGTTTCTTTGGATAACGCTTATTATCAGTAGTCTATTGCAATGTTCTCACATCACTTACTGAACTGTGATTTCCGATTCATTGCGAGTGCACGCTACGTGGGCAACAAATGACTCGTAAAATACCAAGTTATATTGATATTTACATGTAATACCAGCAATGAATAAAAATCTACTTTACATTTTGCTTAAGAAATAAATAAGCGTTCTTTGCTTGATGGGGTTCTAGCTGTGAAGGATTGTCAATCAACTTCTTACACTGACTTCGTACTTGTGTAGATATATTATCTGGACTTGCAATGTCAAGTAAACCAGAAAGTTCAGCTACTTCTTTGAGCTCGTCTACTGTTACAGGGATCCCCATGTTTTCACCTCCATAATCGTCTGGAAAAGAAAACATATGGTTGGGTACACCTGTTGGTAGTAATAATTTATCTTGCTCGCGTATTCTATGAGTGTTCCAAACATTTACAAATGTATCGCATTCTTTCTGGATCACTGGCATGAATACATAAGACAACAACTGCCTATGGAGGTCGTTATAGGGATCGTAATCGTTTGCTCTCAATAACTGGGTTAACTGTACTTTAAAGTAGAGCTCAAGTCTTTCGTGTAAATCGCGCCACCAACGCTCAATCTTGTTCGAAGTGGATGGACCATATATCACTGAGTCAAGAGGATTGTCCATGATGCCTTTGCTGTTTATAAGGTAAGCATGAAGTGTAGCCATCTTTCCAGTCTCCGTTCCTTTATCAATCCTCAAGTATTTTGGTATTACTTGGGCTTCATACAGGTATTCAAGGTAGTGTTTACCGATAATAACAGGATTTGAGTTGGAATGACAGATGTACAAAAACAATATTTTCCTTGAAAATGTATCGATAGCTCCGTAGATACCCAGAGGAAAAGTCCAGTTCTGGTAACCGCAAAGTTTATCGTGACCATCCAACGATACTACTGCTAGCGGACCTTCACATGCAAATGGTACTTTCTTCTTCTTTTTCTTCTTTTGAAGCCCTCTAGCTTCAAGACCTTCTGGATCCATCTCCACCATCATGTTGTATACTAAATGTCTTGGAACTTTTATATCATATTCAGTACGTAACTTCTGGTTTAGTGCTCTATAACCGAGTAATTGTCCTGGCCCATCGAGCTCTTTTTCGATGGCATTTGAGACTTCTTCAAGAGGGGTAGCATAATCAATGTATTTGATGCCAAAGAAACGAAGACGACGATCGAGAGTTGGAAGACTCCAACTATAACTTGGGTAATCTCTCCTCACAAAGTCTAAAATTTCTTTTCTTTTCAAGTTTTCTTTCACGTACTTTGATAAATCCAGTTGTAAACTTTCGTCATCCTTCCATTGATCCGCCATAACTAAAACCGCGTGCTGGAATGTGACAGGCAAAGGATCATGGGATACGCTGATAATGATAACGATGGGCCACGTGAAGCTTTTCATTTTTTTTTTTTTCAATGGGCCGGCCGAGCGAGATAATTTTTGAATTAAAAAGAGAAATCAACTGCAAATTTAATTTTAATTTACCAAAAATACTAGTAATAATAAAAATAATAAATAAAACGTTTTAGACTTTACTTTTGAAATCAATTTCATACTAAAATTGAACGTGAATTCAAAATTAAAATAGAAATCACAATGGAAATGGAAAAGGAAATTAAAATAAGAATAAAAATGGAAATAGAACTCGAAAAGTATAGTATAAAAATGGATGATAACCATGGGCCACCATACAGTAGATCTGAGTAGCAGCATACACCCACACCTAGAACAACAATTCAACAATAGATTTGATACATGTATTGACTTATGCATTGGTGTAGCTGATCATCACTGATCATTACAATGACATTTATAAAATATATGAATAATTAATGAGGATTTTACAATCGAAATCACATCTGTGACAAGTCCTGTAAATCGCATACAGAGATGTATTTCTCAGTTAGATTTACTTTATCTTGACAATTATTTTTAGTAAAGTATGAAAGAACTAACGTTGGACTTTCATAATAGAAATTTCATTATAGAACTATACAATATTTGTGTCCGATCTGTATCACATACAGATCTGCCACTCATATTGTATATTTTACTTATGATTAAAATTGAAAAGAAAGCTCTCATTATGGACAATTGACTTCAATTCACCAAAACAGTATAAGTTGTGAGAGTTTGAGAAAAAGAGACTTGATTTGCAATCAACAGAAGCTAAAGAAAATCTGAAAAATACCAAAACAAGGCTGAAAAAGCTTCAACAGAAAATCACATACAAATAAATATTGACATTATTTTGTCATTCAGCATAACTTTTAATGAGAGCATCAAAACTTTTCATAAATGCCTTTAATTTTATGTATTTTCATATGACAGTGCCAACATAATAATTGAAATATCTGTTTAATTTTTTGGGTACCATTCATCATCACCCCTTTTTATAATAGAGATTAGTCTGTCATTCCATTATGAGACATTGTTTGTTGTGGTAGCTGCCCTACCTCAGGTTTTGCCAGTTTTTCAAAGTCAGGGTTCAGATAGAAGATAACACCATCCAAAGAACCTTCCAGTGTAGCACCACGGACCATCAAAATAAACAGCACAATGAATGGAAATGTAGCAGTAAAATACACAACCTAATAAAGACAATCAAAATGAGAAAGTCAAATATATCAACTAGTGCTTCTAACAGAGATTCTGATAGAGAATGACATTATTTTATTGTTTTTGAACTGCTAAAACACTGTCACCCCCTATCATCCCTTGTTGAGGGGATTCTCTCACTATCGTTTCACAGCAACATTGATGAACAGTCACCTAGAATTGGATCCCATCACATAATGTTTTTGAATAGTTTCAAGATAATTGTCAGGTCTACACTACCTTTCCTGAAGACTTGATCCCTTTAAACAGACAGAAGTACACAACAACCCATGATAGAATAAGAGTACCAAACAATGGCCAGCGCATGTCACCTACATCTTGTATAGATTCAGTGATCTCAAGAACATTGTTACTATGGACACAATTTATGACAAATTAAATACATCTATTAAGCTGCACTGCATCAAATATGTAATAATTTATAAATATTAATTATAATAATTTCATATCCATGATAAATAAATAAATGGATGGATAAATGGATGGATAGATAGATAGTGAGTCACATACCTCCAGAATTCTGCACTGGGTGATGTTGGTTTGTGGGTACAGTTAGGGACAATGATGCCATTATCAGTGCAGTTGATTAGAACACCTGATGTCCTTGCTGTCCTGTAAACACAATAATCGTCCAAAAATCAGGGATAGTTTAGGATTGGTTTAAAAAACATTAAAAAACTCATTAATAATTCATGGCTATTTCGTCCAGATTTACAAAAGAAATCGTAACCATGACCAGTGTTTTAAATCCTGATAAATGATTCACCCTAATTTACATAAACTTTAACCTCAATTTTCTCTAATAAACTTTCATAAATCATTGATTTAAAAAAAAAAAAAAAACACACAAAATATAGGTTGGAGTTTTTTAAGCCGTTCAATAAACTCGCAGATCGTGTTCTATCAGGATTTAAACCACTTAATTGGCTTCGCCGCATGGTTTAAATCCTGATAAAACACTCCTGCTCGTTTACTAAACTATACATAGAGTCTTTCCAAACAATTGCATCCCTAAACCTAACCAAACAATAGCGGTACTGTATTAGGGAACCAACGAAAAATGCAGCTTTTGACTCAGGTGCTGTATAAACTGAAAAATCATTGATTCAATTTTCAACATTTTAAATACTCTAAAACTCTTCTACTAATCATGCTCTAAATAATGTTCTTCCTTTGGTTTTTCAGATGTAATTGCCTAGTGCATTCTAAATTGCTTTAATTTAATCAGCTAGTTAAAAACAAATATATAATTAACTATTATTTAATAATAATAATAATTATTATTATTATTATTATTATTATTATTATTATTATTATAAATTATATTAAACACTGTTATTATAATCAACATGTTCAAGATTTAAATAATTGAGAGTCATCAACCTTGTTTTTGGATTATTTACTCCGACATTTCGGGCTAAGCTTCTAATGTTCAAGATTGTTCAAGATTAGGGCATGGATTTCTCTTCATTCCTGGACAAGATCCACAGGTTGACATCACCATAATTATTATAATCTGGACATTGCGCTTAACCATGGTCCAATTCACAACAGACAGAAAATACTACTTATACCAAATTCGAACACTGCAACTTATGGGGACAGAGCTTATTCAATCTCAGCCCCTAAACTATGGAATTCACTGCCCCAACACATAAGAAACACAGATAACATATTTCATCATTTAAATCCAAACTTTAAACCTTTCTTTTTCAATAATTTTCTTTTGATCATTTTGTTGTTGTTTTGTTGTAAGCTAGAGCATAAAGCTATTGAGTTTTGATAATGCTCCTAAAACATTGTATTATTATTAATATAATTATTATTACTATAATTATTATTATTATTATTATTATTATTATTATTATTATTATTATTATTATTATTATTATTATTATTATTATTACTATTATTATTATTAATATTATTATTATTATTATTATTATTATTATTATTATTACTATTATTATTATTATTATTATTATTATTATTATTATTATTATTATTGTAAAAGTACCATTAAAATACGTTTTGCAGTAAAATACCTTTTCTGTATTCACATGACTGCATGCTCATGAAACAATAATTATTAAGATTCAATGTGTTATAATAATATCTAATCCAGTATCTGAGGGCTTCTGTAAAAGTGCGATTGTGCAATTTCGCATAATTCCGCATAATTCACCTAAAATCGCATAAAATGGCACAATTCATAAAAATCAAACAATTTTCGAAAAAAACACAATTTTCGAAAAATCGCATAATAAAAACTTTTTTTTTTAAATGTGTAAAAATTGGCCATTTTAATGTACTGTATAGTACTTTAAAACTGTTCTTATTATTTCTATAAAGTTAACTGAAGGTGATCTGATCAAGAAAACAATTATTGGCAAGATTTACTTTCCTTTTGAAACTTTTCGTGAAATATTATGATAGAACCTAGATGTTTAATAAGTTGTTTTGCTGATGATTTATATCTGTTTATACAACATGGCGACTCATGTTTAAACACCATCTATTATGATAATCACTTGTATGTTTAAAATTTCACAGTTTTCCTGTTTATTGCATATTGTATTTACTAAATTAAACCGAATCAGTATTATCACCACTTGCAGAAAATATGAAAAGTGAAAGTGAAAATACATAAAATAGATCACTACACATTGTTGGAATTGGACTATTATCACAATAATGAAACAGTGAAGAAATAGACGATGCACATCGCCGTGTGCAGTTATAAACCACACAGGGACTGCAGGCAGAACAAGAGAGCAGTGTAAGAGATGCATGAGACAAAGCGAAGATCTTCTGAATACTGTATATTTTTCAAAAGTTCTGACAATCCCTCAAGTGCTTTGTTATTATAATGGCACAGAAAGCAAGTTCTCTATATCATACAAATTGAAATAATTGATTAACTGAATGAAAATGTGTATACTGTGTGCTCTGGTAATGCTGTTGCATCTCAACCAATAAAAATACAGTTCTCTACATATTTATACAATCAGCCAATGACATAATTATCTGAGGTTTTAGTTTTTTAGTTTTTATCTTTTTAAATGCATGTAAATGTTTTTAATCCTTAGAAGTCAAAAAGTTATCAAAATGGATTTTTAAAAAAATTGCATAATTTGCCGCATAATGTAACTTCATTGCCTCATAATTTGTACAAAAGTGCCGCATAAATTATTATTTTTTTGGACGCACTTTACCAGAAGCCCTGTAGTATCAGTATCAACTTACTTTTGGAAACCTGTTTTATCATCACCACTCACATTACAACAACAACTCATCATTATAATCACCATCATCAGTATTGCAATCATGCTCGATCATCACCATATTATTATTGTCAAAAATACTCATCAACATCTGTTGGCTATACAGGTACCATTATCACCATCAACAGCATAATTATCACCAGCATCATTATCATGATCAAACTACCATAACTTCATACTTGATTATACCATCACCGTCACCAGCATACCTGATCATACCATCATCATTTCTATCACTGTCATCATCATCATCAACACAATCACCACCATACCTTATCATACCATCATCATTTCTATCACTGTCATCATCATCACCATCATACCATCATCATTTCCATCACTGTCATCATCATCACCATCATACCATCATCATTTCTATCATTGTCATCATCATCATCAACACAATCACCACCATACCTTATCATACCATCATCATTTCTATCACTGTCATCATCATCATCACCATCATACCATCATCATTTCTATCACTGTCATCATCATCACCATCATACCATCATCATTTCTATCACTGTCATCATCATCACCATCATACCATCATCATTTCTATCACTGTCATCATCATCATCATCACAATTACCACCATACCTAATCATACCATCATCATTTCTATCACTGTCATCATCAACACAATCACCGCCATACCTAATCATACCATCATCATTTCCATCACTGTCATCATCATCATCATCACAATTACCACCATACCTAATCATATGCATACCATCATCATTTCTATCACTGTCATCATCATCATCATACCATCATCATTTCCATCACTGTCATCATCATCATCATACCATCATCATTTCTATCACTGTCATCATCATCATCATCACCATCATCATTTCCATCACTGTCATCATCATCATCATACCATCATCATTTCCATCACTGTCATCATCATCATCATACCATCATACCATCATCATTTCCATCACTGTCATCATCATCATCATCATCACAATTACCACCATACCTAATCATACCATCATCATTTCGATCACTGTCATCATCATCACCATCACCATCATACCTAATCATACCATCATCATTTCCATCACTGTCATCATCATCATCACAATAATCATCATACCATCATCATTTCTATCACTGTCATTATTTATGATCATACCTGCAGTAGTCAGTGTTCCACTCATTGCCACAGGTACTCCATGGGACAGTAGACGTAAATGACATGAACAGAAAGTAGAATGTCCAGGATAAAATCACAATATAGTAGATACAACACAGGTATGATACCATACATATGGCATATCCAACCCCTAAAAATAGACAATAAACTAGATAAGCACATGACAGTTAATTAGATTATGATATATGATAAAATCCATGCATGCATATATTATATTGATATCTTTATTATAATCGCAATTAGCTTGTATCCCTGGCCACTACATGTAAATATTAATGCTAAACCAGCCTCTTAAAGAAACAAATCACATAAACAGTAATTACAATTACAGTGCGACTACTAAAACTGGGGCAAAATTTCAAAATAGATATTTTTTGAGATCAAACAAAAAACTTGTACAGGGTTCTCACAGGCAAAGATGTTTAAGTAAAAAACTCAAACATTTGTAGAGCTAGATTCTATTGTTCATATTCTTGATCGTGATTGGATAATTATGTTTTTGGTTTTCAGTAGTCGCAATGTATAGTAATAGTCTGTATTTGCAAGCTTGCCCTTGGAACTGTTCTCTGAATATCATTATCTGGCTGACCTTTGGGCAAGACTGTTCCAAGCTAATAATAATTACAGAGTTAATTCCAAGTTATTTAATTAATATATTCTTTAAAAATGAAATTTGAACATATTATACAGTCAGGCATATCAGCAAGAAACTGACTTAATGTTGATATAATAAATATTACTGCATAGCAATGATAAAATTAACAATGATTATACTATTTATCTAATAACTTTTGTGTATTTCATGCTAACAGCAGTGCAGTGTCAGATAGATTTCATATGGGGCATATATGGATTTTATATGGAACGTTATATGGCTAAAATAAGGATTTTATATGGATTTAATATGGCCATATAAATTATTATCCATATTACCAAATAAAATTATATGGAAATTATATGGATATTATATGTTTTTATATGGATTTCATATGGAATTATATGGCAATATATGGATTTTGTCGAAATCTTTTTTAGGGCCATTAATATGGCTAAAATATGGCCATAGAATATCCATATAATATATATTAATATATGGGCCATATATGGACCATATAATATTGAAACGAAAGTTTCCAAAAAAGCGTAAGTTTAATTTTAATATGGTTCGATATTTTAGCAATATCCCGCGTTTTTCCATCGCGTCTTCACTTGTACTTACCTCTGTAGGTACTCTAATCTGTAAAATTCACAGATATTAGTAAATACGAATAGTCAATGAATACAGGTAACCACTTGTGAACATAGTAATCTTTTATTGAATTATACAATTAGTAATAATGTTTACATGTTTACACAGGGTTCGTGCTGATGTCAGTAAACAAAATCTAAGGAGTTTTCAAGGACCAAAAAAGTATTTTTTAAGCACTTTTTGCGGGGACGTTCGATATTTGATAAATGATTTTAAATTTACAGCGGGACTAACTTTGAGGCAATTTTAAAACCTAAGAAAGTTTCGTTTTACTGCAGTTTTTGTCATTTATAGGTACTGTTGTTTGGGTTCCTGTATAAAGTCAATTGTGGGGTCCCTGTGGTAATCATTCAAAATGGCGCTAAAATATAAAACCACGACAATGTCCTTACAAATGTATAGCTAAGCTGAAATGTGAGTTATCAGTCTATTTAAGAGACAAGGCAAAAGCATCAGACTGAAATGACTGAGACAAATTACCTGTGGCAGACAAAGAAACCAAAATAGGCTCCATTCTAGAGCGGATGGAACGGTTATTTGACGCCGATCGTAGTATTTCAGTACAGAGGAAATGCTACTAAAAAGATGACAAGTGCTACTGAAAAACACTAAACTTGAAGGTATACACGTACATACATATTGTTTTAATGTTTAACTCTTATCTGATTTCTGCACTTTGCGAAAGACATCTTTCGCAAAGTGCTGATATCCCGGTGATATCAGCACTTTGCGAAGGATGTCTTTCGCAAAGTGCTGATATTTCGTTTCGTTTCGCAAAGTGCAGATTTCGCAAAGTACTGTAAGCCTTATGTGTGTCATTCAGACTGTCTGGCGCCGAATGGCATTCTCAGGTTACAACTCAGAAATATGGTGTCTTTTTAATTTTATACTGATTAAAGAATGGAAAAAATGAGATTTTTATCAAATAGAACAAGCTCAAAATCGATTTTACTAAACACTGATGATTAATTTCAATGTAATCCAACCTACGTTGGTCTGTGAAATGTTCACACTTGCACGTAAATTACGTGATCGTTTTCAAAATTTTCGTGACTTTTTGAAATGCAAGTGGCGGTGTGAGTTTTATGCAAAGTCATTGGAAAAGTAAAACCTTTTAAACTATCAAAAACACTAACATATCAACGAAAAATGCCCATCTAATTCTGGCTTTCAAATTTTAAATATTAATTCTAATAGCATTTATTTAGTCCTTAGCTTTTCGTCAAGCATACTTCTTCTTGCAGTGGTCCCGAGTAAGGCTGCATGTTGTCTGAAAAGAAATAGAAATTTGAACATTCCTTATCATATCTTAATGAATTATAAATGAATACTTTTGAATAATGTAAAAATAAAAGTATACACCATATTTAAAAAAGTTGAAAATGATATTTTTAACACAGAAATCTGATATCATAATGCAAATGACGGCCATGCTTGCATATCACTTGTGAATCTGTCAGCATTTGTTATTTCAAAACACATTCCCTAATTCATGCATAACTTTTTTTATTGTTGATCTGCAATACAACACAAAAAGTAGAAGTTCAATCAGTTCAAATATAAAGGATTTATCGCTCCTTTATCGAGTAAACCAGTTCAAATTGACTTGACAAATGTTTGCTTTCAAAACCAAACATGTCGAACAAAAAGTATTCATTATTAGAGTTTAAAACAAGTTAAAATGACTTTTGCTTGCATCTACTTATAAAATAACTTACCACATTTAGTTGAAGTTGTCAATTTCATTATCTTCTTGTTCCATAAAGTGAAGAAATTGTTGTAAAAACGTGCTGGGCATTCAACCTACCGGAACCTACAAAGATGTCCTCCAACAACCTTCAATGACTGGAGGTTTTCCCGCTCTTTTTGTTTTCCTTATTTGGGTATCAATAACAAAGGCAGCCCAATTATTGCACAGTGGTGTATTGAACAACAAAATAGAGTTTAGCTATATATCTTTTTGACTGTTTATCTAGAACTGGTTGCTGATTCGATCAATTTGAAAATAAATTTTACACACACCGGAAGTAATCAAATTCCTTTTTTAATGTAGTTAATAAATGTGAATATGGTATTTTTTTTTGCAACAATTCCGATTTACTTGAATATAGCATATATATTTTTACTTCAATACAGAAATTAATAGAAGCACCAGTTCTATTTGCTACAGCTAGGTTTTGGATTATGTAAACTATTGCGTTTGACCACTGTCTGATATTCAAAATCAATTATCTATCGCTTTGAAATTTTCTGAAATTTGAAAAAAATCACAGAATTAATATGTAGATTTCTTAGGCATTTTTGTTTTCACTTTAATAGGGCCAATATAATAGCCATATGGTAGCCATATCCATATATTATAGCCATATAATAGCCATATAATAGCCATATGATAGCCATATCTATATAATAGCCATATAATCAATTTTATACTTGAACAAGTACATAATAAAAATTATATGGATATTAATATATGGTGTTTTTCTTTTATTGCTAAAATTTTTAATGTACCATATAATATCCATATTATCTTGTCATTTGCCATATATATGGCCCATATATGGCATTTTCAACCATATAAAAGCCATATTAAGCCATATTAAAACCATAATATATGGGGAAAATATGGTAAAATCTGTTCAAAGTGCATCCATATAACATATATGGCCATTATATGGCTGCACTGCTCCATATAATATCCATATATGGCCCATATAATCCATATTAAATCTATATTAAATATTTCGGTATGGGGAGTGCAAATAATTATTATACCTGTGAAACAAGTAGTGCTTTTAAATTAGTGCAAAATACAATAGAAAACAATAGAACTAGCCTAAAATATCACACTAGTTAGTTAATATTTATATTGCAGCTAGCTTTTAAAGTTTGTACTCTATCACATAGTAGCTATAGTATATTAATTAAATAGCGGTTATAAACAAGGGGCTGGGTTTTTTTTTGGTTTAAGACAGACTCTGTTAAAGCAAAACTAATATTTATTTGACTCTTTTGTTCTTTTGTAAAATGATCAATCACTGAGCTGTTTTTGAATAATTACATATATACACATTAAAATCCTCACTTGATAATGACATCAGACAATGTACAACCTCCTAGCATTGGTATTTCTTATAACTCTTAAGACAGTCAGTGACCTAGCTATAAATAATCATGTTGGTCTGAAGCATTTGGATTATCAAAAGCACACATACATGTAAGGGTGTACACATATTACTATTCCTTGAAATGGTCAGCGTTGACATAATGATGCAATGGCATGTGTCTCAGAGAGTGTGGATTAACATGTTGCAAGATTAACGAAATTGCAAGACAATATTAATTTGACAAAGTATAAAACCAGAACAACACTTGCTTTAATTGCAATCCTTCTTGTGCAGCAAAGAGTACGTCTTCGCTTTCTGACAACTGTTTTTGGTTGCCTGCAGCATATAGTTTTCACCGCCCCTTTGGCAATTGTTGACCTTTTCAGGGATTCTGGCATTATGATTAAAAATGATGATATATAATAATAATAATAATAATAATAATAATAATAATAATAATAATAATAATAATAATAATAATAATAATAATAATAATAATAATAATAATAATAATAATAATAATAATAAATATTCGACAAAATATCTTATAAACAATATTAACATTGATTAGCTGTTTGAGGGACAAGAGCTAGGCAAGCCCTCTGTGTACTAAGGTAAGGTAAGTTAAGAAGTGAAATTCCATAACCTTTAAATAGAGGACAGATAGACTTCCATACACCAATGACTCCAGAACTGAACCACTGACCAATGGCTAGCTCAAGAAAGAACAAAGGGATCCCATTGATGAACAACATGATGAAATATGGTATCAAGAATGATGCTGCAATTAAACAAATACATTCAAAACAAATTATTAGCTTGGTTAATATGGAATAGAGAATCATTAAAAGACTGAATCAAATAAATGGACAGTTGAATGGATAGAAGAATGTTGGATGAATGGATGGATGGATGGATGGACAGTTGGATGAATGGATGGATGAACAGACAGTTTGATGAATGGATGGACAGACAGTTGGATGGATGGACAGACAGTTGGATGGATGGACAGACAGTTGGATGAATGGATGGATGGACAGACAGTTGAATGGAGGGATGGAGACAGTTGGATGGATGGACAGACAGTTGGATGGATGGATGGACAGACAGTTGGATGAATGGATGGATGGACAGACAGTTACATGAATGGATGGACAGACAGTTGGATCAATGGATGGATGGACAGACAGTTGAATGGAGGGATGGAGACAGTTGGATGGATGGACAGACAGTTGGATGGATGGATGGACAGACAGTTGGATGAATGGATGGATGGACAGACACTTACATGAATGGATGGACAGACAGTTGGATGGATGGATGGTTATATTCATTTCCTTTTTGCTACCTAAAAGTGTTCCTTTTTGCTACCTGCGTTCCTTTGTGCGACATTCTTAGGTAGCACAAAAGAACCTGGTCCTTTTTGCTACTTGGCGTTCCTTTATGCTACCTTCAGAGGTAGCCAAAAGGAACATGTGTTCCCTTTTGCTACTTTAAAGTTTCCTTTTTGCTACCTATTTAAGACTTATTTTTTTGATTGTTTTACTTGAGTTGATGATATTCTGAGTGTAATTTCAAAACATTATGTAGTTTGTTTAGTTTCCGTTTTTCAATTGAAATGCTAATTATTTAAAAAAACATCATTATCATCTTTCATATTACCATCATCGTCATCACTATCGTTGTTATTATCATCATTGTCATCATTATCATCATTATTACCATCATCATCATCATTACCATCATCATCATCATCACTGATTGTTATTATCATTGTTATCACTATCATCATTATTACAATCATCATTATAATTGTTATTATCATCGTTATTACCATCATCATCATTATCATCTTTCATATTACCATCATCATCATCATCATTATCACTGATTGTTATTATCACCATTGTCATCACTTTCATCATTATTACCATCATCATCATCATTATAATTGTTATTATCATCGTTATTACCATCATCAACATCACTATCATCTGAATTTCATTTTACCATCATCATCATCATTGTTATTATCATAATAATAATAATTGAAGGCGCTTATATAGCACTATACATAGTCTCAGTGCGCTTTACAGACACTTATATTCAGTGGAGGACTTTATGGGCTGCATATCATCATTGTTATCATTAATCATCTTTCATATTACCATCATCATTGTTATTTATATCATCATTGTCATTATTATCATCTTTATTACCATCATCATCATCATTATCATTGTTATTACCATCATTATCATTGTTATTACCATCATCGTCATCACTATCACCGTTATTACCATCATCATCATTATCATCATTGTTATTACCATCATAGTCATCATTATCATCGTTATTACTCTCTTAACAACTGTGTGACAAAATCCAAACTGAGATAAGGAAGATTACATAGGCAACAAATGTTGCGACAAAGGTCGAAGCAAGACATATAAAGAGTACACTATGAACTGGAACTACACAATAGTTCTTCAAATAAGCAAGTTTTTCACCCCTATGTTGTAAACAATTATATTAACATGCGTTAACAAACTGAAGTGTCACGAAACTGGGCAACATACTGTATAGTTCGATTCGGTGCGATTTTGAGGAAATAGTGCGGAATCCCACCCTCACACTTTTTCAGATGCCCTGATTATAATATCTTAAATATACATATTAATTCAAAGACATAATTCAATTGTTTTATTTCTTAATAATTGTTTAATAAAGTCATTATTATATAAGATAAAAAAACATCTAACTCCAGAGTATTGTTAATTAAACCACAAATATCATCAGAACTCTTTCCGCTTTTAAACCACAAAGATAGCAGTTTAAGAGAATGTAATTTTCTCGAAGTTAAATCCATGCACTCTGACAATAACTTGATTGAAATACAATGCACTGGAAGATTTGAAAAAAAAATTCCTGCACCTCCAAAGACATGGAAAACAAATTCTTGCAAGATAAATCCCAAGAAAAAATTTCTTGCTTAGACTTTGAGTAAAAAGAAAAAATCCTACAAGTCATCCAGGGAGTGCTCTTTAGATAGATAGATAGTTTTATTCAAAAAACATCGCAGCCCTACGGACCTCAGTAAGTTTGATGATTACCAATTCGCAGTTAGAGTTTCTAGTGTCAATAAATGGCAGGCATCTCTTCTCCTTTCTTCCCTTCTTCCTCCCCCCTCCCCCCTTCAGTCATTTTTGCTATATGCCATAGGAAGCCCACATCATGTGAGACAGGGTTATTTTTTCTGGAGCCATAATCAAATTAGATTTTCACACTCGTTCCCAGTCCCTTGCTCGATATGGAAAGGGCGAAATTGATTTCAAAACATGAAATTCTATTTAAGGGCACGTGAATTGTTTCGGTAAAAGTTTGTTAAAAACTGTTATTTTCAAGCTATTGTTCACAAACAAGCTATTGTTGTAATTCAAAATCTTGAGTCAATGTTTTTTGAGGAGTTAACAATCGAATTAACATCCTGGGGTGCCTGTGGTGAATATCAATCAACCATACGATCTCCCATGACCACAAATACTAGCTGTTTAATTACCATAACTTCCATAACATCTGATGCGGAACATTAATATAATTAATAGAACCCAACAGAAGATGCAAAGTTTTGTATTTAGCTGTTATTATCGAAAATATACACCAACTGTGTGTAACATTTTAAACTTGTTTTTGAAATATTTTCAAACTTTTCCACGAATGTCTTTTTTTTGTATCTTACTTCGATCATAATTACATTTTAACAATATAAACTTGACGTGCAAACATGATAATGTGCTCAATAATACAAAGTTTAATAACAATACCTTGCTTTTAGTGAACGACGAAGTACTAATTGGTATTTCAAAGAATGAAAATTTATAACAGGATTTACATACATACATACATACATACATATATTATCACGTCTGATGAGTGAATCGGTCTAAGCTGTGGCCGTGATAGTAAAATTACTGTGAGTGCATGTGGTGTTTATACGCCGAAATCGTAATAGTACGTACGCCATAGAAGCAAACTGAAATGAATTGCTGCTGGCTTGCTGCATGGCGTGCACTTATATTGGGCGAATGCCATATAATCATGCTGGTCATAGATCAGGAGGAATGGTCTAAGTTGACATACGTCTTATGTATTATTACTACTATTGTAAACCATGAGAACGTAAACAAATTATAACGGCTTTCAAGTGCTAGTAAATGTCAGAATATGTGTACAGAAAAAGAAGAGGACAATAAGACGTCGTAGTAATTTCGACTAAGGCCGACTTTCTCTTTAGATTAATGCAACTAAAATCAACAACTATGCAATGAAAATATATATTACAAATACACCTACCTCCTCCATTTTTGTAGCAGAGATAAGGAAAGCGCCAAACATTTCCAAACCCAACGCAGTAGCCAAGCGAAGAAAGCATAAACTCAGCCTTGCTGCCCCACTTTTCGCGCGATTGGTTACCTTTCACGTCTTGACTTGCGGCATTTTGGTCCTCGTTGGAGCTAACTAGAGGCTTTTTGGAATCAGGGTTGTTGTCTTCTTTGATGTGCAGTTCGTCTTTTTCATCCATATTATTTCCAATAGACGTATGTTTACTATATATATACTCTTCCACTTACTGTGACTCACGCCAATCGAACCGTGCAAACGCGCTTTATGATGCAGCGCTTTATTTATATCACTCAAGATCAAAATATCAATTCTCCGCAGCTAATAAGATTTGAACGTTCGATCAGCGGGGTTTTTTTTTTACATTCAAATAATCGAGTTTCAAAACCCTGGAAATTAGAATAGGAAGAACAAATTTTGGTTTTCGAATTTAGATTAGCATTATAAAACGCGTGCACTTTAGATAATAGAGCGTATTCGTGGCCCACTTTTAAAATGCAATGAGAATATGTGTGAAACAACATGTTAATGAGGTGTGCGTGTAGCTTTTTGCTTTCATTTTTTTTCTTTTATCCAGAAGCCACTGTGCAGTGGAAAACATTGATAAAAGTAGTTTCGAGTAAATATATAAACGTTTTCGTTGTCCATCTTGTTTTATTTTGATTATTTGAAGCCGAGATCGAGCGCAACTCACTGAAGCATTTTATAACACGCACACCTAATTAGCATATTATTCATACCTAATTAGCATACTAGCAAAATGAACATATCATTTGCATGCCAAAATCTAGCTACGGGAAAACTTTCTATTAGAGCGTATTCGTATAACCCACTTTTAAAATGCAAATGAGAATATGTGTGAAATAACATGTTAATGAGGTGTGCGTGTAGCTATTTGCTTTAATTTTTTTCTTTGAGCTACATACCACTGTGAAAAACATTGATTAAAGTGGTTTCGAGTAAATCTAGAAACGTCTTCGTTGTCAATCATGTTTTATTTTTATTATTTGAAGCCGAGAGCGCAACTCACTGAAGCATTTTATAACACGCACACCTAATTAGCATATTATTTCACACATATTCTCATTTGCATTTTAAAAGTGGGTTATACGAATACGCTCTAATAGAACGATTTCACATAAGCGTTTTTAACATGCAAATATGTTTTGTCGAGTATTTAATATGCAAATGAGTTGTCACTTCGAGAACTATAGGCAAGCACACGCGGGTAGCTGCACGGCTCATTGACTGGGGTGCGATTCTCGTTGTAAACAAAACACAAATGAGCAGAAATTGTCAAAATAGTTCAACTATATTTTAGTGCGAAAGAAATTTAAGACTTCTTGCACGTAGTTTATATATCGCATGGAACGGGTTTATATATTGCAATTACGGACAATTGATTATATTCACATACTAATTTGCGCGAAACAAATATTAAATTATTATTACAACAGTAAATAGTTATAAGAGGTTGAAAAGTTTTTATTTAATTACCACACATTGATGATTTTTCGACCTAGTCTTTTAGACCAATTCTTTTACAACATGAATAACAGCTAGGATAACTATTCTGTTTTTTTAATAACGTTAACAGGAATAAACACGTAAGCGATAACCCTACTTACAACTCTAAGGCTTAGCTGATTTGTCTATTTGACACTCGACTTTCGTGAGCAAGTTGCTCACTTTATCAAGGGTTTCCATCGCTTTCGTGCACATGGTGGTGTGTGCCTCATGGGCCTCTTTTGCCGCTTCTGTAGCTGTTTTTTTCTTCTTTTGCTTTTCTTCTTCTTCTTCGTCTTCTGACGAGGAGGCGACGAAGGTTCCCAGCTTCGACTCAAGTTTTCTTTGGGCCGGCGTGCGCTTGACTGCATAATGCATTTTGTCGTTTTGATTTGTTGTTGTAGCGGAAAACGTTGTTGATGTCGATGGTGTTGATGGTGTTATTCGTCTCATTATGTTTTTCATCCTTGTTATAAGTTTTTTGTCCTCACTTGTAGTGTAAATCTTGATTATCCTGGGTGGCAGGCCATACTCAAGGACTCGTTTCCTCGCCATCTCGACCACAGCACCCCACTCCTTCCCACACACCATATTATAGCTGTCCGACACAAGCTGCCCCTCCCTTTCGCTGGCATTCGCCCTTACTCTTTCTGGTTTTGTTGAGCCTATTTGATTTAAAAGAGAAGCAAATGTTAACCTTTTAAACGAAACTTGTATATGTTTTGTACAAAATCCTTGCAATAAATAATTACCAGGCTTTACTTGGTTCCCCTGAGTTCCATCATAGTTAGTAGAGGTTTCATTCGTTTTTTCCCAAGGTCGCCACATAATCAGTCTGTATATTATTTCAAAAAAGCAACTTGATACTCGATTGTCAAGACTAACACACGTGCTTCTGAAGCTGTACAGAGACTGAGAAGTTGATCAGGGCACATAAGCTTGCTGGAATTTGAAACGAAATGTGAATTTCACAGTTCTGCTAATTAGTTGTAACATGTGTAACACATCCGAACCTAACTCTACTCTCTTGTGTCAGATGTAAAGCCATGGCCAGTTAGGTAAACGTATAATTATGAATCTGGTACAACTTAGGATGGTTCTTTTGAATTTACTGGCTATTTGCCTTATTTTTGTTGCCTTGCAACCACCTTTGGCTTATCAGCACCTACCGCTCGTTCAGCGATTGTTTCCCGGCTTCCATGGTCACCCCTACAATGGAAGGGACGTATACTCGCTTATCTGCGGGCAGTTATGGCACTTTTGGAGAAATACTGGTGAAACCCCATTGACATTCTTACAGTTGGTGAGGGATTTAACACCGGCGCTGAATCAACTTAATGTCCATGGCGTTCCGCGGATGAGACGAAGGCGCCAAAACTTAAATCTAACTAATCAGGTATTGCTCGTACTAATATGGCTTAGGAAATACCCTCACATTGACACACTAGCATTATTGTTTGATGTTGATCCTGCCTCTATTGTTCGGATGATTTACAAAATCCTGCCTGAGCTATGGAGACATTTCCAAAACCAAATCCACTGGGCTAACAATTTAGAATGGTTGAATATGATGGGATATTGGCCAGAGTTTCCGGGTGCCGTTGGGTCGATTGACTCAACTCCACATGAGATCTATCGCCCGATAACGGAACCGCAGCGGCTGTTTTATAGCGGACATCGCCATTATCACTGCTTTAATACCCAGCTAATTCTCGACAATCAAGGACATTTACGTCATGTACATGCAGGTTTTATGGGAAGTATGGCTGACGCGAATTCCTACAGACACATGCTGCCAATTGGACCAGGATTGCCACTAAGTATACCTCTTGGCGCACAATTCCTGGCCGATAAAGCTTACCCCGATGGTGGACCGCTGTTAACGCCCGTTAGAGCTAACCAGATGCACCTCCTAAACAATCGAGGCAGACGACGTGCGCGTAAGTTCAACCGACTACTGGGGAAAAGGCGAATCAAAATAGAACATGTTTTTAAAGAACTGAAAACATTTAAAGCTATAGGTGGCTTGTGGAGGCATCCACGTTGGCTAATGCCTTTATGCATTGAACTGTGCGCTTTCTTGGCAGAAAGGCGTGTTAGACTTTTCGAGAGAATTTAAAACAATCAATGTAAAAGTCCAGTTCTGTTTGAAATTAAATAACGCTTACAGTGAGGCAACATACTGTACTCGAACCGTGAACACTTAATTTGCGTTTTTTTAACCCACATTCCTTGAGCGAATAGATTAGAAATAAGATTTATTATGAACACTTAGTGTATTTGAACTCACTGCTTCATTTTTAGAGATTTTGAAGCTGTAGAAAGTTCATAAAATAATATGAAAAAAGTCAAGTGTTCACGGTTCGAATATGCTGACTGTAAAATGTTAAACTATCGGTAGTTCTTTTTAAATCATAAAAACTTATCAAACAGCTAGGGAGGTTTTCGAGGAGGCTAGTTGGCCCCTTTATTTTATAATGTTTATACTTTTTTTGAACAAAAAAAATAATCATTTTCTATTGTTTGTTATTCAAATAGCCGTGAAACTGCCACCATGCGTATGTCTTGGTTAGCAAGGTGACAACTCATCTAAGTTGACAACTCATTTGCATATTAAATACTCGACAAAACACATTTGCATGTTAAAAACGCTTGTGTGAAATCGTTCTATTAGAACGATTTCGCGTAAGCTGCTTGTTTAATGCAAATGAGTATGTGAGGTAAAATAGCATGCTAATGAGGTGGAAACTCGTGGATGCAAGATAAACAAATGATCGCACGTTAATCAGCTTTATTTGACGAATTTAAAAATACAAATAACAAATATGGTATTTTTAGTCCTAAGTTTATAGCTTCATTGACGAACAACACATTCAGAGGGTAGAGAATTAAATACATGTATTTCTCTAACATTTGTTCGTTAGCTTACTTAATAACAAAACAAAAACGAGATATGTACTATATTTATGACTAACTTAAATGTTTTCAAAAAGTCTAACACGTCTTTCGGCCAGGAGCGCTGCTAGTTCAATACAGACAAGCCACCGCGGATGTCTCCAAATGCTTGAGATAGCCCGGTATGTTTTCATTTCCTTGAAAACGTGTTCAACTTTTATTCTCCTACGTGATAAGTAACGGTTAAATCGACGAGCTCGCCTTCTGTCTCTCCTATTTAATCCTCGCATTTGTTGAGCTCTGACTGCCGTAAGAAGGGGATGGGCGCCAGGATAAGCTTTATCAGCAAGTATTTTTGCCCTGTTCGGAAGGCTTAAAGGATGTCCAGGTCCTATCGGTGTCATTAGGCGATATGATGTCGCATCGTGGGTGCTTCCAAAAAAAACAGCCTGTACAAAGCGCAAATGTCCGTTGTTATCTATAATTAACTGCGTATTGAAGCAGTGTTAGTGACGATGTCCACTGTAGAAGGGTCGTTGAGGCTCAGTTAAAGATCTGTATATTTCGTGTGGGGTGCTGTCGATGGCGCCCACAACATTTGGGAACTCGGACCAATTGCCCATTAAATTAGCCCATTCAGCATTATTTGGCCACCTGATCTGATTGTGGAAGTATCGCCACAGCCGAGGTATGATTTTGTAAACGATTCCCGTGATACTTGTCGGGTCGATGTCAAACATAAGTGCAAGGGTATCCACGTGTGGGTATTTTCTCAGCCACATAAGAACAAGTAAGATCTGATTGTGTAAACTCAACATTTGTCGTCGAATTCGTTGCCGTTGATGTCCATAAATATTAAGAGCAAACAATGCTGGGGATGTATCTGCCACTAGTTGTAAAAATGATTCTCTAGTCTCGCCGGTGTTTTTCCAGAATAACCAAGATTGTGCAGATACTTGCGCAAATACGTCTCGTCCTTGAAACTGATGGCCGTGAAAACCCGGTAGTAAACGCTGCTGTAAAGTACTACAGTGCATGACTTGGAGTGGTGGTTGCATAGCCACTAAAAGTAGCAAAAAAGATAACATTTCTATCAAAACGGTACGTAGTTGTAACAAATCCATGCTTCATTACACGTGCGAAACTTGAATAATTTATGCAAAAGTTTTGATTGTACTCATAAGAAATTAGCACGGGCTTTCACATTTTTGCGTGCATTTCTTCTCACAGTCTATTGCAATAACTGTCATCTCGTGCTCCTTTTAGTTCTATATTCTTTCCGTTTAAGTTAGTAACCAAACTATCAGCGCTGAAGGTAAGAATTCAATATTTGAGTTAGTCAGTTTTTAAATTGAATTAATTTAGTACGATAAATGCATAAAAATAAGCCTATTTATAAAACTATGAATCTTTACACGTGTTCTCGACAGACATGGGACGGAGAGTCAACATCGGAGAAAATGAAAGACAGTTCGTGCTAGAGTGCCAAAATCTTGCGATGGGAAAGGGATGGAAGGAGGTCTTAGCCATTGTAAAACTGACCGAGAGGTAGCCAGAGAAGCACAGGAATCGCACAAAGAAATGTGTACCAAGGCTATGGAAACGATGGAACGCGTTAATCTTTTACTTACAAGCGTACAATCACAAATTAACAATAGCAAATAAGCTAATTCATGTATTAGCTCATGTTCTATCAGGAGTTTTTTTCCTTGGCTATTTGTATTTGTTTAAGTTAGTCATAAATATAGTACATATCTTGTTTTTGTTTTGTTATAAACTAAGCTAACGGACAAATGTTAGAGAAATACATGTATTTAATTCTCTACTCTCTAAACGTGTCACGGCTTGTCACAAAAGCTGTATGAACTCAGAACTAAAAGTGCTATAATGTTCTTGTTATTCGTATTAAATCCATCAAGTAAATCTGATAAACGTGTAACTTCAGTGTTCACTTTATTTGCGATCATTTATTTATCTTGCATCCACGAGTTTCTACCTCATTAGCATACTATTTTACCTCACACACTCATTTGCATTAATAAAGCAGCTTATGCGAAATCGTTCTATTAGAACGATTTCACATAAGCGTTTTTAACATGCAAATATATTTTGTCGAGTATTTATGATGCAAATGAGTTGTCACCTTAGATGAGTTGTCACCTCGATATCTGAGGCAAGCGCACGCGGGTATAGCTCATTAGGGAACTTTAGATTTGACAACGAGTACGAGATTGAGTACGAGTACGAGTTTTAAAATTAGCCTTGTGTGTTTTGTTGATAGTTGATAGTTTTGTTGATAGTTGACCTACATTGACAATTTCTGCTCATTGGTGTTTTCTTACGAGAATCGTACCTCAGTCAATGAGCCGTGAAGCTACCCGCGTGCGCTTGCCTCAGTTGTCGAGGTGACAACTCATTTGCACATTAAATACTCGACAAAACATATTTGCATGTTAAAAACGCTTATGTGAAATCGTTCTATTATGTTGCACACATTTAATGTTTGTACTCCATACTGCTTGTTTTATAATTTTACTAATTATTAAATGAAACATATTTTTGGAAAAAATGTACAAAATTTGGGGTATTTCAGCTGTTTCAGCTTTTTCAGCTGTTTCAGCTTTTTCAGCTGTTTCAGCTGTTTCAGCTTTCAGCTAGCCGTTTCAGTCGTTTACATTGAGTATACTCGGCCATGAACCCTTGACTTCTTCCATAGTTAGTAGAGTCCCCTCTATAAACTATGCTTCTTCACGGATTTATGACCTAGGTAGTCCAGCTGTGACCTGCTGAGTTAAGCCTACTCTCGAGACGGCTTAAAAAATGTTGATTAGTTTACCAGGCATTTTGTTGCAATATCTGTTGACTTCCCGCGTTATAAAACACGGTAGCCAATTTGGAACATAAGAACTTATTTATTTTGCCCTATTATATTAGAGTGAAGGCATTTAACCCGTGAAATAGAAATTGCTTGCTAACTAGATGATACAAGAAAATGCATCTAGGCAATCAGCGCGAAGCTAACACTCTCAAGTTGTTAGCATAACCCACGACAGGAAAAAATTGCGCACCAAAACCTGACTCAGTATAGAGTAGGGTACGAAAGACTTTCGGTCAGAAAAAAAAAACTAAAACTCAAAAAACTTTTAAAAATCAATATACAACAATATTTACAACATGATATAACAATTATCGTCAATAAAATAAAATCATTCTTGAAAATGTAAAGCATCAAATAAACGTTTTTTTAATACGTCGAGGCTCCCCTCCCTCGAAATGATAATTGGTCAGTGCGGGTTTTACATCTAGATAGGTTTAAAAGCCATTATATTCTAATTCGCTCCGCCCCGCTCAACCGAATATAAAACATTTATCATGTAATACTGCACAGACTTATAGGTGTATGTCCACATGACAAGGCGTGCTACATGTCAGTTATGTCAATAATATTTAATGATATGGTGTTTATAACAATTAATAACACTGAGATGTTGGTTCTTCATACTGGATATCCATTCTCAAGGGCACTGTCTCCTGAAGGATACTATGGAGTAAACTAGTAACTATTATTATTATTTTCTGTGTTAGCATGAATTCAGTCGTAGGACGCGAATGGAATATATTCTTCGTAACTGAATATATATTAGCGTCCCGCTAATGAACTGACCCTCCCTAATACAACAAGCTACATACCAAGGCCCTTCATGCGCTTGTTGCGTAACCCATAATAAATACATTTAGGGACGACGGTCAACTTCAAGACTTCAAGTCCAAAATATCTCAAGAGAAGTCATTCTAAATCTTTTTCCTTAGTTCTCGTTTCTTCTAGAAGAGCAAGTGATGTCAGCTGTGCAGCTCTGACAAGTTTAATTACAATACAATACAATAAACTTTATTGATACTCCCCAGGAGGGATCTTCCTATCAATTTACAAATATAATATAATATAATATAATGATAAATATAATGAGTAAAAATATATATAATATATAAAAAACTAGGGATATTAAAAATTATAGTAATATAAATAGCAGTTCAAAATATATACAAAAACTAAGAATAATGGTTAAGAATTGAGATAAATTAAATTACTAACAAAGCCATCTATTCAAGTTTTGGATGCCTGGCAATCAGTGGAAGGAGCTCGACTAAATTCCCTTTCAAAAAGCAAGCATTTGATATTAAATCAAGGTGCAAAGAAGTTTCACATGAACATTGCACTCTTAGGCCTCGTCTACACGAATCCGATCTGGCTGAAACCGCATAGAAATATTTGCGTCCACACGAATCCTTGTATCCGGAGGATTCAAGTAAAAGTATGCGGTTTCGGTGACCGGATTCAATGGATTCGTGTGGACGATAGGCCGATTCGCATCAAAAAGTATGCGGTTTCAAAAGTATCCGGATCCGTGAAGACGGGGTCTATAAGGGGCTGTTTACTACTAATCCCAAAAACGTTGTCTGGTCCGCCGCACAGTCCTCGCGCCAAGACTGTGAAAGATATTGGTTATATCTAATCAGTAATTAATTTATTTGCATGTTCACACTCTAGTGTGGTACTTTTTTCAACGAAATAGTGTTGTGCCTACTTTTATTTTCTTGTTTTATCACTCTCATCAAAATATTCACTGTGTTTTCCTTTACGGTCTTGGCGCGAGGACTGTGCGGCGGACCCGACAACGTTTTTTGGATTAGGTGTATATGAAAGCGAGTTGTCCCTGCCAGCCGGGATAACTCTTTTGTTTTGTATTCCCCGGGGGACTCAAAACAATTAATAGAGTTATACCGGCTAGAAGGGACAACTCGCCTTCATATAAACAGCTCCCTAGACCCCGTCTACACGGATCCGGATACTTTTGAAACCGCATACTTTTTGATGCGAATCGGCCTATCGTCCACACGAATCCAGTGAATCCGGTCACCGAAACCGCATACTTTTGCAACCGCTCTCCAGAGTGGATACTTTTGAATCCTCCGGATACGCGGATTCGTGTGGACACCTGAAACCGGATACTTTTGAATCCACTGACTTGAAAATTAAACATGGCGGACAAAAATATCTTGTTGGTTACTTTGATTTCGCTTATTTAATTTCCAGTCTTAACGAAAGGAATACGGCAATTTTGACAACAATAGTTGACCAATTTAGAAGTAAGGTCAATTTTATCCCGTTGGCTGAGCCTTTTGAATCAAAACAAAGACGTATAAAACGGTTTCGATCATAACCTCAACCAAAACGATCGTTTTTCTTCGTCCAGGGCGAACTAGTGCCTGGTGGAACAACAAACAGTAAGGCCTAGCTTACACTAAAGGACCCTAAAGACTAAAAGGTACGCACAGGATATACACCTATTTCAAAAATCGTTGTCGCAAACAAAGCCACAGTCCACACTCTGAAGCCTGCAAAGGATGTCGGTATTTCTTCTCTTGTTATCGATTTATTCATAGCATATTTTGATTGTACGTGTTTGTGTTATATGACCATAACAAATTGTTGTTGTGGTAGATAGAAATAGAAATATTTCTTTAAATACATGCAATAAATCACAAATTATGTCCATGTAACCGACATCCTTTGCAGCCTTTAGAGTGTGGACTGCAGCTTCGGCTGCGACAACGATTTTTGAAATAGGTGTATATTTAACCCTAAAAGGTACGCCGACCACCCCTACCACAATGCTGGAAACACAACGCTGTAGGGTTTATAACAACGCGGAAAACTGAAATTCACTCGCTCCGAACTATAAAACGCAAATATCAGTATTCGTAAAATATTGGTACAATATGCCTACAATGTAGGTCGGAAAAAAAATGTAAATAAAAACAAAGTATTATACTGGCGAGATGTGAAATCTTAATTTGTTGCATGGTGTGCCTTGTTGCATAACATGACTCATCGCTGAATTAGAGACACGGTGGGGACTGAAGAGATCAGAAAAAAAGAAATTAGAGTAGAAACATTATACCTGTGAAACAAGTAGTACTAATTAATACTAAATAGTGCTAATTAATTAAACAATAGAAAACAACAGAATTAGCATAAAATATCACTATTTAGTACTATTGATGTTTCACATGTTTGTACTCTAATGAAACTCTTTCTCTCTTAACTTGTACTTTTATACTGAATCTATTACATAGAAAAGCAATCGAACAAACATTATGCTTCTGACAACGCTCCTTATGTTCGAACTGAACCTTCTCCATACAATTTCCCTCATATTATTCCACAGCCTTTAGAGTGTGGACTGCAGCTTCGGCTGCGACAACGATTTTTGAAATAGGTGTATATTTAACCCTAAAAGGTACGCCGACCACCCCTACCACAATGCTGGAAACACAACGCTGTAGGGTTTATAACAACGCGGAAAACTGAAATTCACTCGCTCCGAACTATAAAACGCAAATATCAGTATTCGTAAAATATTGGTACAATATGCCTACAATGTAGGTCGGAAAAAAAATGTAAATAAAAACAAAGTATTACTGGCGAGATGTGAAATCTTAATTTGTTGCATGGTGTGCCTTGTTGCATAACATGACTCATCGCTGAATTAGAGACACGGTGGGGACTGAAGAGAAAAAAAGAAATTAGAGTAGAAACATTATACCCGTGAAACAAGTAGTACTAATTAATACTAAATAGTGCTAATTAATTAAACAATAGAAAACAACAGAATTAGCATAAAATATCACTATTTAGTACTATTGATGTTTCACATGTTTGTACTCTAATGAAACTCTTTCTCTCTTAACTTGTACTTTTATAGTAGAAACATTATACCTGTGAAACAAGTAGTACTAATTAATACTAAATAGTGCTAATTAATTAAACAATAGAAAACAACAGAATTAGCATAAAATATCACTATTTAGTACTATTGATGTTTCACATGTTTGTACTCTAATGAAACTCTTTCTCTCTTAACTTGTACTTTTATACTGAATCTATTACATAGAAAAGCAATCGAACAAACAGTATGCTTCTGACAACGCTCCTTATGTTCGAACTGAACCTTCTCCATACAATTTCCCTCATATTATTCCACAGCCTTTAGAGTGTGGACTGCAGCTTCGGCTGCGACAACGATTTTTGAAATAGGTGTATATTTAACCCTAAAAGGTACGCCGACCACCCCTACCACAATGCTGGAAACACAACGCTGTAGGGTTTATAACAACGCGGAAAACTGAAATTCACTCGCTCCGAACTATAAAACGCAAATATCAGTATTCGTAAAATATTGGTACAATATGCCTACAATGTAGGTCGGAAAAAAAATGTAAATAAAAACAAAGTATTACTGGCGAGATGTGAAATCTTAATTTGTTGCATGGTGTGCCTTGTTGCATAACATGACTCATCGCTGAATTAGAGACACGGTGGAGACTGAAGAGAAAAAAAGAAATTAGAGTAGAAACATTATACCCGTGAAACAAGTAGTACTAATTAATACTAAATAGTGCTAATTAATTAAACAATAGAAAACAACAGAATTAGCATAAAATATCACTATTTAGTACTATTGATGTTTCACATGTTTGTACTCTAATGAAACTCTTTCTCTCTTAAGGAGATTCCGTAGTTTTGCATTGCGCACGCTCTACTGCGCACAATTTTGACCAGCGAGATCGCGCGCTACAGCTCGCGCACCTTGCGCGCGCTATGTCGGTATTACTAAAAGATCACAATTCGTACATTCAAAGTGCCATAGCGCCAAAACGAATACGGTGACCTATCTTTTTTATTTTATTGAATTAAAGATATCCACGTTTTCAAATACATATCTGAGTTTGAATAAAAATCTATGTCCAGATTTCGAGATATTTCAAGAATTGTGGTAATATTGTGCTACCCAGGTGTTCGCGAACGATACGCTCGAGTAACTTCGAGTATTGCTTTATCGCTATTATCTTTTAACAGGTTCACTTTTCTATCCATGTTTTGTGTGTGAATGAAGATTTGGGGTGCTAAGATGAAATAAAACCTGATAATTCAATCCTAATATCAAAAAAAGAGTACCATTTAATCGCCTTTTCTTCTCATTTTATACATCGAAATATTACTCCCGCGCGCCGTCGAAATGAGTAACTTTGACGTGATCTAGTGCCAAAACCAACACGGTGACCCCCCTTTTTTATTTTATTTTTGAAATGCCCATGTCTTAAAGTATAACTGTACAAAGTTTCAATAAAAAGTTATGTCAAAATCTATTACTACGGAATCTCCTTAACTTGTACTTTTATACTGAATCTATTACATAGAAAAGCAATCGAACAAACATTATGCTTCTGACAACGCTCCTTACGTTCGAACTGAACCTTCTCCATACAATTTCCCTCATATTATTCCACAACTCTTGCTTCTGCACCAAAGACTAATAGCATTTGTCCCAACAAATTGCACTACCCTGTCAATCAATATACGTATAGACTGTGTCTGTATACTAGCCTCTTCCGCAGGCAACTCTTTTCCGATCGATTATTTCCGTTTTGGGCTTCCTGTGTTAACTATATGGTAGGACGCGAGACTGGAAGCTAATAAAACCCGCTCGTTGACACAGGAAGCCCAGAAATCCAAAAAAAAATTGAAAAATCCGATAACTTGGGAAGGGATGCCTGCGGAGGAGGCTATCTGTATACAACCACCAAAGCATAGATCCATGCATAAAGAGAAAGGACTGGGAATGAGCTCCATGAACAATAAAATATTTTAATAATATTTTTCAATTACAAGAAAGAGCATGTCTAAATTAGTAATTTCGTATAGTTATGTTGTCATGTATTAAATCACTGCAGAGTTATCAGCATTTGAAATGTACCAAAAACTTGAAAACGAGTCGTCAGCCTAAAGCTCAAATTTTCATTCAAATCCTTGTAAATTCAAACAGCTGTAGCTTTTTATCATTTTATGCTAGGGACGGACCATTAGATTTTTGAGGGGTGGGTTGGGCAAATACCCAAAAAAAATTCGAGCACAGCCTTAAAGAGACAAAAAAAATTCGAGTACATACTTAGAGTGGGAAAAAAATATCGTGCAAAAAAAAATTGCCCAACACCCCAACCTCCCCCCACCCCCCCCCCCCCCCCCCGCCCCCCCCTCAAAAATCTAATGGTCCGTCCCTTACTAAATTATAATTTTTGAATATTACTAATTTCAATGTGCTCTTTCTAATGAAAGCATTGTTGTATTCTAAAACTGATTAAATAAGATATGTTTATTACCACACCTTTATGCATAGGGTGTATACCACATCATTTCTAGCATAATATTTACCATTCTCGTACTCAGGCTAACTCGGTCGTTCATCTCTCCCGTCATTACCTCTGGTAACAAGGTTGTGCCTAGATCATACCCTTTAGAGGCTATTTCGCGAAAGACTGGAATCGAGTATTTCTATTCGGTTCGTCGGAGATACCGACGATTGTGCCGACGAAAACCTTCGGGAAATAAAACATGGCCGTCTTTCTAGGTGAATGCGGAGGAATTCTTTTGCCAATATAATGATGTCAAATACGGATAATTTGCTTGCTGAATCAAGGTAAAACAACACACAACAAACTTAAGTTAAAGATGTGCTTCTATTTGAAATTTCTAGAGAAAGAACTAAACTAATAATACAACCGTTATATACTTAGAGGATATATAAAATTTTTACTTCATTGAACCGCTAAAGAGTACTATAGAGCATGTTTGTCATACCCTTTAGAGGATATAACTAATAAATTCTCTTTATTTCACCCTCTAAAGGGTACTATGTGTGTAATACCCTTTAGAGGTTATAACTTCAGTACTGTACATTCTCTTTTATATTACTTCACCCTATCAAGGGTACTATAGAGTATGTGTGTCATACCCTTTAGGGGATATAACTTAAGTTATACATTCTTTTTATTACTTCACCCTCTAAAGGGTACTATGTGTGTCATACCCTTTAGAGGTTATATCTTACTGCATACATTCTCTTTATTACTTCACCCTATAAAGGGTATTGTGTGCCATACCCTTTAGAGGTTATATCTTACTGTATACATTCTCTTTATTACTTCACCCTCTAAAGGGTATTATGTGTGTCATACCCTTTAGAGGTTATATCTTACTGTATACATTCTCTTTATTACTTCACCCTCTAAAGGGTATTATGTGTGTCATACCCTTTAGAGGTTATATCTTACTGCATACATTCTCTTTATTACTTCACCCTCTAAAGGGTATTATGTGTGTCATACCCTTTAGAGGTTATATCTTACTGCATACATTCTCTTTATTACTTCACCCTATAAAGGGTACTATGTGTGTCATATTCTTTAGAGGATATAATCACTAATAAATTAATATAATATCTTTATTTCTTCATTGAACTACTAAAGGGTACTATGCAATATGTATCATACCCTTTAGAGGATACCATTATTATTAAACTAATTAATACAATCTTTTTATTAGTGCAACCACTAAAGGGTACTTTAGAGAATCACTACTACACAAATAGGCGAGCGTAGTGTTTACAAGTGTATCCTAGCTGATATAATAATGTTTTATAATGATATCCCATAGAAATTCATTCATGAAACAGTCATCTTTATAATCAAAATATTTATCTGATTTTTTGTTGACAGGGTCAGGCATTGTAGCAACATCAATTCATGTGAACAGATCAAATTGGTTTTACTTTGAACACAAAAGGAATGAGTACGTAGAAGACTTCTAGAGCTGGAGGATATCATAACTCATTTATGGCAGCAGCTTTTGCCCAAAAGAGCATGTTATTTGTTGATCCATTGATTGGGCTTTCAGGCATATTATGCTCATAGTATTTACTTTTTTCAGTAGTGTCAACATTTATTGAGACATCTACACAGATTATTATTCTGGCTAAATATTAGTTTGCATGTTTGACAAGGAATGCAATGTGTTTCCAATAGTCTAAAATTAAACAACTGGTAATGTTTTCAAATTTTCATGCAATCACCAGTTGAGCCTCAAGTGAAGATTACTAGAAAAATAAGCCAAGTATTATTTGCTTCATTTTGTACACAGACTCAATTGTCTGAATAAAAAAGTGTTGATGTTTTTAGAATTGTTTATATTCCTAATATATACATGCAAACTCTCATTTAGCTCAAACAAAGTGTTCATGACCTCTGGTAGGTAAGTTTGGAAATCACCTCCACATGTTGGGTATATTATAATGGGAGATGTTCTAGAATGTGTAAAAAACTGTGTAGAGGATGGCTAATATTACAAGGTTTATGAAAAATAGAACGGTCTGATTTATCTTATAAATTAAAAATATCTATAAAATATGAAATGTATTTTCTCTTGTAACAATGGCTGATAAAATTTTGTACTGTAGTTATAGCTCAGGTTTGGAAGCAGCATATACACTGAGCCCATAAGTAAGCTTAGGTAAAACTATAGAAGTAAAAAGGTGGTGTAATCAAGTACAATTAGTGTCACATGTTTTCTGTTTTAGATGGATTGTTTTTAAACAACTTACTAATATTAAAATATTTTTTTTTAAATATTTTTTTATTAAAATGTTGTGAAGGGGCTGGAAAAAAATATAGAGCAAACTTAAAATCCCACCCCCAAATGAAATATCAAATGGCAAGATGAAAATTAACTGTAATTCAAACATGATATATTTAGAAATCCAACATCTCTGTTGGAAACAAATATTTTCAGCTGATATTAACTTGCAGTCACAACTACATATATATGTGTATATAATCATGCAAGTCAAAGTTTAGTTTCCAAATCACTTCTGCATCTAGGGTATAATAACATGGTGCAACATTACTGCATATCGACTGTCATTCCAGAGAAGTAAAGGTATAAAATTTAAAAATGCCCAAGGATACATTTAAAACATCCAATTTGTTTAGTGTTACATGCCAGTTTTTAAATTATACAGGATTTATATTACAAAAATAAATGTTTTAGTTGCACTTGTATTATTTAAAACATTTTATGATATGGCTACAATAGTATGTGCGCTCTGATTGGCTGATTTCCGGTCTGAGATTTTCCCATCTCAGACCATTACCATGACAACGGTCCAATTTTCATATTTTCTTCAGACCGAGGAATTAAAAACAACTTGTAAAGTAATGCAATAAATATTTTGTTAAAATTTTGCCTTGTCATACCTGCAAAGTGTTTTAGCCAGTTTGATGTGGCTAAATGTAATTTAGGCGAGGTTAAACTAGAGGCAATTGCGTGAATCCTTGGATTCCAGTAGCTGAGTCTTATGCAAACGGTGGTCAGCGGTTGTTGTGCGTGCGAGTGTCACCCCGAGCTGTGCAGGGGCCTGCACATGAGCATGCTGTTCAGATCTTGTTGATCCTCGCTGTGTATGCATAGTTTTGCTGCTCCCACCCTCCTCTCCCTGGTAAGTATGTTCTCTAGGTAAGTATAACTTTCCACTAACTGAGTCAGTGTGAAGGGTGTCAGGCAGTGGATGGTTACCATGGTTACTGCCTTGTCGTCAGGGACATGCAGCATGTCCTTGTGGGGCGGCATCGAGGCACCCAAACCCAACGTTATCATTGCCGATAAGTTTAATCTTTAATGTATTTTTATTCATTCAATAATAAGCAATTCAGCGATTTCGTACATTGCTAAGAAAAAAAGGCCATACAATAAACGATTTATTAACCTATCTTGCTCAGTCTGTCTGGAAAATATCAGACCGCAGTCTTTTTTTGAGACCTTGCTGTGCTCGGTCTGTACTGTCAAGACTCGGTCTGATATTTTCTCATACAGACCTCACGCTTGGTTAATAAAACCTCTTAATATTTCTGAATTTAGAAGTACACATTCTAGAACATCTCCCATTATAATATACCCAACATGTGGAGGTGATTTCCAAACTTACCTACCAGAGGTCATGAACACTTTGTTTGAGCTAAATGAGAGTTTGCATGTATATATTAGGAATATAAACAATTCTAAAAACATCAACACTTTTTTATTCAGACAATTGAGTCTGTGTACAAAATGAAGCAAATAATACTTGGCTTATTTTTCTAGTAATCTTCACTTGAGGCTCAACTGGTGATTGCATGAAAATTTGAAAACATTACCAGTTGTTTAATTTTAGACTATTGGAAACACATTGCATTCCTTGTCAAACATGCAAACTAATATTTAGCCAGAATAATAATCTGTGTAGATGTCTCAATAAATGTTGACACTACTGAAAAAAGTAAATACTATGAGCATAATATGCCTGAAAGCCCAATCAATGGATCAACAAATAACATGCTCTTTTGGGCAAAAGCTGCTGCCATAAATGAGTTATGATATCCTCCAGCTCTAGAAGTCTTCTACGTACTCATTCCTTTTGTGTTCAAAGTAAAACCAATTTGATCTGTTCACATGAATTGATGTTGCTACAATGCCTGACCCTGTCAACAAAAAATCAGATAAATATTTTGATTATAAAGATGACTGTTTCATGAATGAATTTCTATGGGATATCATTATAAAACATTATTATATCAGCTAGGATACACTTGTAAACACTACGCTCGCCTATTTGTGTAGTAGTGATTCTCTAAAGTACCCTTTAGTGGTTGCACTAATAAAAAGATTGTATTAATTAGTTTAATAATAATGGTATCCTCTAAAGGGTATGATACATATTGCATAGTACCCTTTAGTAGTTCAATGAAGAAATAAAGATATTATATTAATTTATTAGTGATTATATCCTCTAAAGAATATGACACACATAGTACCCTTTATAGGGTGAAGTAATAAAGAGAATGTATGCAGTAAGATATAACCTCTAAAGGGTATGACACACATAATACCCTTTAGAGGGTGAAGTAATAAAGAGAATGTATGCAGTAAGATATAACCTCTAAAGGGTATGACACACATAATACCCTTTAGAGGGTGAAGTAATAAAGAGAATGTATGCAGTAAGATATAACCTCTAAAGGGTATGACACACATAATACCCTTTAGAGGGTGAAGTAATAATGTACGAGTCAAATCCAAAGGTGCCCATCCCCCCCCCCCGGGCAAACCCCCGGGCATTTGACTTTTTGAAAAAAAATTGGTCAAATTCCCCACCATCTGGGCAAACTGAACAGTCAAATGCCCCACTATTGAAACAACAGAATGGTCAAATGCCCGCCCCTCGAGCTCGAGTCAGTGATAAACTCAAATTTTACTTTAAGTAGAAAAGAAAATACTTAAACTTCCTTCTACTACATGACGTCTCATGAACATGGTAGACAAAACTTGTACAATCAAATATGAAGGGAAATTTCAAAAAACGTTGAAGAAGAGAATGGTTATTGGCAATTTTTGATTGGTGATTGCACGACCGAAAGATGGATCTCGATATAATTCACAAATCTATCTTAAAAACTGAAATAACTTGGATTTTCTTTGCACTTTTCGACTCTAAAACACAAAGACAAGCATTTATACTTCGTCAATTTAATTTTACTTGTGAAAGAACAGTACCCAGAGCTCCTTTGCAATCGCTGTTCGTCAATCGCCAATTCTTTCTGACGTTTTTTGAGATAGGTGTATAACAAGGAAAAACTATCTATCAATTCTTTGCTTTTCGTTTCCGTTCCCGTGTGACTTTTGCCTGATCATGGGCTACCTGTGGTTAGGACTCCAATGCTTTCTGGGTATTTTTAAAGATGGCCGACACTCGTCAAATGCCCGCCCGTTCAAGTACAATCTCGAACCCCGAGCCTTCGTTCCTCTTGGCCAGCCGAGTAACGTAAGACTCTGGGGGACCGGAATTCTCTGCTTATGCTGATTGGCCCTTGAAAATACAATGGTCAGACCGGAAACAGACGAAGTAAAATCTCTGATTGGTCCATCATGTAAACAAATGTACATTCAAAATGTAAATTTTGCGATTACATGTAATACGACGTCAACGGTTCTTTAATACTAGATAGAATATTAAATATCGTTGTTTATGAAATATACGAGTCGCGAAGCGAAGAGATATTGTATCGCCGCTAAGTTATCCTAAGTTAAGCGATGATTATCGAGTCGCGAAGCAAATTAGAATACACCAATACACACAAAATACTCCTCTGACATCCAGTTATTTACTAAAGGTCAATCGTACCACGAAAGCAAACTAATAACCGTTGGAAACTATAAATAAATCGACGGCTAAAGTGATCTGAATTGAAGGAGATTTAGACGCGTTTTTATATCATTATATAAACCCTGATGGCCGTTAAAAAACCTTCCTAAACTTTAAATGTTTCATTAGTGAGGAAAATGTTTATATTTTGGCTTAGAAAATATTTAAAATGCTACTAGGTCAATAATATTTTGAATGTCATTAACGTACTAAGTAACACAGGATGCCCAAACCCACAGATCATTATAATATTAACTAAGCATGCGCAATAGAAACCGGAACTCCAAAATCGGAGCTGAAAATTCCGTTCCCCCAGAGTCTAATGTCGGGCGCCATAAGACCGCTGACAAAAAGCCAGACGTGACGCTGGGCTCGAGATTGGTTCAAGTAGCTAATCGGCGTCAAATTCCCCACTATACGGAACCCAAGTCTTGTCAAATGCCCGGGGTTTGCCCGGGGGGGGGATGGGCACCTTTGGATTTGACTCGTACATAAAGAGAATGTATGCAGTAAGATATAACCTCTAAAGGGTATGACACACATAGTACCCTTTAGAGGGTGAAGTAATAAAAAGAATGTATAACTTAAGTTATATCCCCTAAAGGGTATGACACACATACTCTATAGTACCCTTGATAGGGTGAAGTAATATAAAAGAGAATGTACAGTACTGAAGTTATAACCTCTAAAGGGTATTACACACATAGTACCCTTTAGAGGGTGAAATAAAGAGAATTTATTAGTTATATCCTCTAAAGGGTATGACAAACATGCTCTATAGTACTCTTTAGCGGTTCAATGAAGTAAAAATTTTATATATCCTCTAAGTATATAACGGTTGTATTATTAGTTTAGTTCTTTCTCTAGAAATTTCAAATAGAAGCACATCTTTAACTTAAGTTTGTTGTGTGTTGTTTTACCTTGATTCAGCAAGCAAATTATCCGTATTTGACATCATTATATTGGCAAAAGAATTCCTCCGCATTCACCTAGAAAGACGGCCATGTTTTATTTCCCGAAGGTTTTCGTCGGCACAATCGTCGGTATCTCCGACGAACCGAATAGAAATACTCGATTCCAGTCTTTCGCGAAATAGCCTCTAAAGGGTATGATCTAGGCACAACCGCCTGCCTGCCTGCCTGCCTGCCTGCCTGTCTGCCTGCCTGCCTGCCTGCCTGCCTGCCTGCCTGCCTGCCTGCCTGCCTTATCAAAGATGAAATTGGCGCGGATATGTCTTGACATATTTTGATATATAACGGCTATTCATTGATCTGAAATATTTCACTTGTCATTATAAACGATTTCCTTATACATGTATGTTCTTCTTAAACTCAATTTGAGTCAAACATTTAATCATGTACATGTACAATCCGCCTCAGCTTTGTACTGATGTTTTTCGTGGCTAAAGTATTCAAAATCTGAAATCTGTATAACAACATTAAAGTGCATAACACCATTCCTGTTTTTAGTATATTTATTCCAATAAACAAATTACATTAGATGGAACAATAGTTGGATTCACCCAGAATTAATGATCATGCAGCAGCTATGCTCATTCCATATCAGTTACTGAACTTGAACTCTGCAAGTAAAACAGAATGGAAAATATGTCAAAGTCCACGTTACTATTTCCAGTTCGCGCGAGACGCAGCAAGGACTTTGAAATGGAAAAACTTGTTGGAGTTGGAGTTGAAGTTAGAGATTTTATGTTAATTGGGATAGCTAATAATTTATTGTTGTTAAAGCTCCGTAATTGGTTTTAAATGGTATTTGAAATCCCTTCATCTGTGGTATTTTCTTTAATTTTGTTTATAAATAATCCTTTATTGTTTGAAAATTGGCGTTGCGTGTAAAACATATTAGCAGTATTTAATTAAAAATCTGTCAGCAAAATTAGTAGCAAAAGATGCATGCAGTAGATGTAGATGGTGATGAGGGTGAATCCACCGAATGCTTAATTCTAGCTATAGCCTGCGTGGCGGCTCTTGGGGATCGGGGGGGAAGGGGAGGGGGAGGGGTGGTGGTGGTGGTGGTGGTGGTTCCCGAAACGGGTGAAAAACGCACTGCGCATGTTCGGAAGACGGTCGTGTTTACAATAAAACTGGAGATTTTATACCGTCTTTTGTCAAATCTTTAAAGTTAAGAAAGTTCGTGGAAAGTTCGTGCTTATATTTTCCTAACACATTACGTTATAGTTGTTTTCTTTCCCTGCTCAAATAATACAAGACAAATTCGCATAATACATAACATGAAACTAGTAAAATATTCACTTAGTCCAGTTGTTGAAACAAAAATCCGAATATGCGCAGTGCGCAGTGCGTATTTCACCCATGTTACTCGCTACAAAAATAAGTGGGCGGTTAAATAATTAAAATTTGAAGAGAAGAAACCTGGAAAATCTTCGATAAAAAAAGTTGGCAAAATTAGAACAAACAAGCATAGAAGTGGAGTTCGAGTCAATAGAGCATCTCGAATCATTTTTCCCTTTTTGTGATCAATAGTTGTCTGTTGGTGTATATGTGCATCATGTGACCAGTTTTGACTATCTTACATTGCTCTGTTTGGCAACTTTTAACAAACATATGCAGGTACATTAATTTATCATAATATTTCACAATAAGATAAATTCTGAAAAATATTTCACTTATTTCACATATTTTTGTTCAGTGAATTTATATTTGTATGTTTGTATGCCCAAGTGTACCATTTTTACCTCTTTTTTTCTGGGCGGCCCTTTTCTGCCATGGGTAATCTGGTTTGTGTGGAAAACTTTCCTTTTCTATCTCGAACTCACGCCCCCACCGTAGACCCAACTGGGCTGATGTTTGTTCGATGCATACTGATAATAGGACGCATGCCAGCACGGTAAAGAAGACGATTTTCTTTGAATCCATTATATTTGATCTAAAATAAAATGATCTGGTTAACAGTGAAAGATCTAAATTAAGAATAAACCAGTTAGAAGTTAGTTAAACCTGTGCCTCGGATGAAAGAGTTGATACAGCATGGTAACGAGGCCGGATGTGGGATCGGGGATCACATCGTCCACGAATCAGCTGGAATCAGGGATCACAGGAGAGGCCGGGTCGGGATCGTATGAATAAATTCAGGGATCAGGTGATTTTGGGGAGGGGATCAGGAATAAAAATACGCGAGCTTTTGGGATCAGGGATCAAGCTTTTGTGTAAAACATCAGGATCAATGACGAGAAAACATCCCTTGTCGTAATCAGCTGATACAGAGAAAACGTGTTGAATGTCGCATCGTTATTAAGACATGCACACATAGCGTATAGCCCGATTTAACTGTTGTTGTTAGCTAGTAACGACATTTAATTTTGGCTGCACGCAGACTACATGACACAAATACACCGCATAAAGAGCTCCGTATTTTGAACAGTAATACCAAGGGGGGGGGGTGGGGGGGGGGTGGGGGGGGGGGGACTCCGGGATAAAAGGACCGGGGATGCTCGTCGGAAATTTTCAAAAATACCCCTAAAAGATATCAGAGGGGTTTTAGAAAGGGCGTGGTTGGATGAATTTTACCCCCTAAGAGTTAACACATTAATCAATAATATTAATATACGTATCAGAAGCGAATACCAATGCGCTCTTCTCTCCTTTTCGACACCCTACAAGACATCTGACAGAAATGCTAATTCTAAAAAATCGCATTTGACACTCTAAAAGATACCTATTTAAATCGCTGATTTTAACCCCTAAGAGATACGACGAGCATCCCCAGTACTTTTTCCCCGGAGTCCACTCCCCCCCCCCCCCCCCCCCCCCCGAAATTGAGGTCGGGTATATTAGATTTTAGCATTTTTCACAAGAACGACAAAGAATGTATTACTGATCAATGCAAGATGTCCATCATTGAATGAGCAGTTTGATTGACTGTTTTTCAAATACTGATAGACAAACACGTGCACATTGCATATGATCTACGTACAAACTTGTGAAGAGGGTACCTTGGAATCTCTTCGCTTTGATAGTTTTACAACTTTGTCAGTACTTGAACTACATGAATAGCAACTAACTAAGATCTGAATTATACACTTACATATGATTCTACTATAGTTTACATTTATTGACATAACAGTCTTGATATCCTGATTGACAATGAAATTGATGATGCTTCATCATCATAACTAACTAAAGTCACACTCTGGTTCTATTGTACTGACTAAACTGTGATGGGACATGGAAGCATCCTCTGTGAAAACCACGCCCATTATATGCACTAATTTCTGGCACGAGGAACAAAAAATAAATAACACGAATATCTTATAATGTCTACTATTATCAGTAAGATGTTTTGCTCGGAACTTGTTATCAAATCAGCTTCAAAAAAATGGTTTTCTTCAAATGGGGTGTACAAAGACTACTGTCAGAAAGCTGAAATTTGTATTATTTTATTGTACTTGACAAGGTGGTTCCAAATTAGCCTTTACTGGTTGACCCCATCATTGTGGTAAGGAGAAATTTTGACAACTGGCCAAGTTTTATGTTCATACCTCTAATACCTTTTTAAATATTTGAAAAATAATGATTTTACGCATTCTATGTTCTATCAGTTTGGAAGTGGACAACGATTCTTCGATTAAATATATATTGTTGCCACGTGGTTTTGAAACGTTATAATTTACAAATAGCTTTTATATCACTATATTTTCTAAAGTTCTTTGAACGAAAATTTGTTTTCTTTTTCTATATAATAATAATAATAATAATGCAATGTTTTAGGAGCATTATCAAAGCTCAATGCTCTTACAAAAAACAACCAAAATAAAATTATTGAAAAAGAAAAGTGTTTAGTTTTGATTTAAATGTGTTGATGTTATCAGCGTTTCTAATGTTTTGGGGCAATATAGACTATATATAATAATAGTGAAGAGAGAGGAGTTTACCTTATTCCGCGATCTTGGCTGGCCGTTTAATGAAATTACCCGAGTATTCACAGGCTTATATATAATAAACACCAACGTCCTTGCACGGCTTAGCTTGAAGTCGTCAATTCGCTTAACCTAACACTGCTCTCAATTGTTTATAATTACAGATTGAAAAGATCTTCATTAAGCCTTTGATAGGATCAATTTGATAGCAGCTCCGTTTTAGGTTTTTTTTAATTATCTAAATCTTTAACAAGATCTAGTTTATCAATTACTAGCCCAACGTCTCTAATGAAAGTTGATTATCAGATATTCCTAAAGGTCTACCGGTTTCAAAGTGGATTCATTAGAAAGCACGCAAAACAAAAAAGTATTTATAATAGCATGAAAAGGTGAAGTAACAAGAAATTGAATAAAATGAAAAAAGGACAAGAGCGAATTTTGAAGTTGAAGTTGAAACTAAAGAAAATGGGTATTTTTACAACCATAAATTGTTTTTAAAGGATTAATTGGGTCTTCCCATAATGTTATAACAAAAAATATATCAAAATAAAGAAAAAGAATGGCTTAATTATTAAGTAATGGGGTTTTTTTCCTGGAGTGTTATTTTTCACTTAATTTTTGTATTAATTTATCTATTATTCGACTCATTTTCAACTTATCTTTTATTGCTGTAATTATCTTCAGTACTGAAATCTGTTTAGGATATAGCGCATGCATTTGATTGCGAAATTCATAAATTTTCTCTATTTTAGTCTGTTTTTAATATATTTGTTAAATGTTTAGCTGTAATTAAATCTTGATTCTATCAGCCTAAAACACGTATAAGTTTTCTTGGTTTTCTATTTCTGCTTAAAATTTCTGTTAACAAAAATAAAACAGATATTAATGTTCATTTAATTGAACAAGATTGTAGCGTACATTTTACAAGAAAAATAAGATATACAAGTCATTTCCTTGTTAATCGCTTGTAGTTGGACATGTGCGAGCCACGATGTCTCTAAAACGCAGTTTTTTTAACATCCTTGATTCAGTTTCTTTTAAATGCGGTATAGCTGACTTGATTAAAACTTCTATTATCAATATTTTGTCTTTGTTTTCTGATAGTCTCTAACGTTCAATATATCCGAGTAATGCAAAACGACCATTAATCATAGTATCGGCGTTGAGTATCAGACTAGTGATACAATGGTTCCGAGTGGAATACCTTGGAATATCCCACTAGTCACATGTATTTTGCACGATTGCGAGCTTTTAGGAGTGTTCAAGTTGGAACAGAATGGAGTGTTCACATGTATGAGAGGCTAGCCAGTCAAGAACAATAGTTATTCAAATAGTTTTTCGATCCGTTCATATGTACTAAATGAATTAAGAACCAAGTCAAATATACTAGCAAGTCAAATGTACGTACAATTTAACTACCTTTATATCTTGTAGATAGTAAGCTTGTTACAAAACTGTTACAAGATGACTTGCGACTATATCTCGGTCTGTAGGAAACACACTTTCATTATTCAGTGTTTTTCAATCTTCTTAAACGTGTTGCATAATCTCATGTTAACTGCTGTCATTAATTCCAAAGTCGTTAAATTATAAAGTTGGACGCCAACACTGTATGTAATTTTAATTTATAAACTTTAAGGAGTTGAGCTATCTTATTCTTGTGCTTTCCGGCGGCTTTTTTTGTAAGCAGTTTCACATCATCAACTTTAATTTGTACAATAATTTCTCGTTATTTTACTGACCGGTTAATTTCCTTCGATTTAATGCTTCTTTTACAGCCGTCATTAGTTAAACGGTCGTGTTACAATAACTTAACGATTTCTTAATTGGTGAAGTGCAACCTATGATTCCAGAACGTTTGATCGGCTGTTTTTTAATTATCAGAAAAAAATTTAATTGTGAATTGTTTGTTGTTGATTTCCTTGCGTTTAATGCCCTCTCAATGCTGTCATTGCATAAATGGCTAGACCACAATAATAATGATTTAATGCTTTTTTTTTATTGCGCGTTCTTGCGCTTTCAGTTTTAAGAAATTCTGATTGGTCAGATCGGTTTTTGAAATATAAAACAAATAAGCAAAAGCAGAGTACGACAAAAAGAATTACTATTGAAAAAAAGATCGATGCCGAGAAAGATTTTGAAGTTTACACTTCTAATTATGATAACTCTCCCACGCAAAACGAATTGATCGTTAGAGTCGCCGTTGCGTCTTTTTAAATACGACATTAAAACATTATCCTACTTTCATGACTTATCAAAAACGCCTTTTCACAGATATTTCATCAAACACATAAGAAAATGGTATTAAAAAGAAAATGAATGAGAAAAAGTGAAAAAACCGAACTGATTTGTGGCAAAATAAGGAAAAAAGGTCACCGATGTTTAAAGGTAAAAAAATTAATCTTTAAATGAGAAATGAAAGAAAACAAAAAATTGAAAAACAGAGAGAAAGCATCGAAATGTCGCAAAATGACGAAGGAAATATGAAAAGAAAGCAAAAATGAGAGTAACAATATCCCAGCTTCCGACAAAGATCATTAACATCCATCAAAATACCTGTGACAAATCCAATGCCAATTGGAACCGAAAGGCTGTGTTGTCATCGATAACTTCAAGGGATTTGGATTTATAGCCGAGTGGATGAGTCTTGTACATGTCATCACCTTTAAGGACTTACAATGAAATATTTCTTGACATTTTAAGATTATAACATTTTGACCGCTTACGACTGAAGAAATGTTTCTGTTCGACTTGATAAGGAATATTTAGTTTATCGAATTTATTTATCTATTTATTTATCTCTCAAAAACTATTTTTTAAATATATTCATGGTTTGGTTTTCGTCTGTAATATTTGAAAACTTAAAAAAAAAACGTTTGATAATTTGAAGCAGATCTTTGATAAAATAGTCGAACCATCTAAATGCATTTTCTTTTTTTTTCTCAGTTTTCCCGATTCCTTCCTCTTATATTTGTATATATATATTTGTTGTTGTGTCTGTAGTTAGTATTATTTAATTAATCGAAGACAAAAGGAAAAAACGAAAAGCACTAATATTTATGATCAGTATTTGCTTCAGCTAGAAATAAGCTCTTCTTCCAGGAAGATAGCGGACGGTTCGCTCTTTCCCCCACTCTTCGCCATTGTACGGTTATGTAAAGCTAGTCAGAGCAACACAGAATGGAAAATGTCGAACAAGTGTGAAACCAAAGGGGATCGAGCTCGGAACCTCTCGTTCCGAAACCCGCGCACTAACCAACTGTTTCTAAGTGTTTCCCTCGCAAAATCTACTTTATAAATATACACATCATTCCCTTGTCTAAATGCTTTCCCAAACTCCATGGGAGGTATGTTTCATTGTTTGAATATGATAATTCAGTAGGAAAACACAAAGAAAGGAATGTTTCTTTTCGACAAAACCAGCAATTAATTCCCCAAGAGGACTGTATCGGGTAAGCATGGGGTCGACCATCCCTTGACAATCCAATGCCTTACTACCCTGGACTAGAACCCAGAACAAATTGATGATAGGCGGAGAGTAGAAAAGTGGATCTCCCTTGTAGCCAAACAAACAAAGACAGATCGATATCTCCAAAATCAATGATGACGATTTATCGCCATAAAACCCTTGAACTACGCCTAGGAATATTATTAATCAGGAACAACATGAAAATCACCTTAAATGATGTTACATGGTAGCCTTTTAGGCTGAGAATACATTGGCTTAAACCGATTATAAATTATCCACTATAGATATTAAAAACATATTTGAAATAATACTAAACTAAAGGATTACACCGGGTTGTATGAACGTTGCTATATACACAAATCAAATCAGCATATATTTTGGCGTATAATTTAGAAGTACTCAGTAAACCAGTTGAAACACCCAAATAACCGTTTTCATTTGTAATTCATGGACACGATTCACGGTGTACTTGCATATCTGTTTGATTTATTGATTGCCCGTTCTTCTCGACGTTTATTTGTGTGCTGTTTTATACTTCATAAAGAGGGGGACATGGGAGATTGCGATGTTGATGATGATGAATGTTTTTTGCGGTATTGCGATGAAACAAAGTGCGATGCTGCGGTGATGCCAATGCAGGTTTCGATGTGCGGCGTTTGCTTTTCTAAAGCTGTGGTGTTCGTAGTGTTTGCCGGGTGCAAGGCATTGTGATTCGGTGTCGCCAAAAACATTTCTGCGGTGTTGAGATTAACCCCCCCCCCCCCCCCCCTAATGTCCCCCTCTTTGTATTACAAATGTTATCGAAAAATACCAAAACCCAACTGAATCGATCAATAAAATGTAAATCCCAATTTCAAATTTATATAATTGTTGAACAATTTCAACTCAAGAATGTGATTGAATACTGGAGCAGTACATTTGGACTGCAAGTTTTTATTGAAACATCTGCAATATCTAGCGTGATATTAAAAATACAACGGACACACGGACAAATATCGCTATATGTCATGATAAACAGTATATCTACAAGAGTCGCAGTAATATTCTGCGTAGTACGAATACAGTAGTTTGATAAACATTGGTAGCTTGTACAATTTAGATTGATGATTTATAGAGTATCTTGGTAAATTAGTAAGTAAGTAAGTGAGTAAGCCGAGTAAGTGAGTCAGTAAGTAATTAACGTATGTAAGCAAGAATGAAAAAATGAATGAAAAAACGGTAAATAGAAAAGACAAAAAGGCCAACAAAACTGTGATTGATTTGCTTAGTGGCCGAGATAGGACTTCAACAGTCGAAAAACAGTCGGAGCAAACGAAATGAATGTACTTAACTGTTTTATATATAGTATACATGGAAGGCAGTTAACAGCTAAGTTATAAAGAACTAGAATAGGTACGTTTTTTAAAATAAGGAACAACGTAGTTGGACATAAAGTTAATAGGTGGGTAACAGTAAGTAAGTAAGTAATTAAGTAAGTAAGTAAGTAAGTAAGTAAGTAAGTAAGTAAGTAGGTAAGTAAGTAAGTAAGTAAGTAAGCAAGTAAGTAAGTAAGTAAGTAAGTAAGTAAGTAAGTAAGTAAGTAAGTAAGTAAGTGAAATAATACTAAACTAAAGGATTACACCAGATTGTATGAACGTTGCTATATATACACAAATCAAATCAGCATATATTTTGGCTTATAACTTAGAAGTACTCAGTAAACCAGTTGAAACACCCAAATAACCGTTTTCATTTGTAATTCATGTACACGATTCACGGTGTACTTGTATATCTGTTTGATTTTTTAAGTAAGTAAGTAAGTAAGTAAGTAAGTAAGTAAGTAAGTAAGTAAGTAAGTAAGTAAGTAAGTAAGTACTGTATGTGAGTACGTAAATAATTTAGTCAGATAGTATATAGTTCATCGAATGACTTACTTGGTAGTTGAGCTGGGAGTTGCACTACGAGTTCTGGATATATCGCTTGTGTGTCAGTCAATACGTGAAGTGTTCTTATATACGTTTTATCAGCTCATCATGTGGTCTATCTGTAATCTTTAAGGACAATATCGCAAATAGGTTTGTGTGTTTATTATACGATGAATACCGGAACATTGTTGAAGCATCAACCACTCGAGAAGCACCCCACTAACTCTCATTACACGCATAAATCCAACAGAGAAACATTAGGCTACATCAGATAAGAATAGTCAGCGCGCTCAGGGTTGTTATGAGTTACTGATTTTCATATTCGGTAATCCGTTATTTTAAGATAGCCAAAAATGTCGAGAAAAATAGTGAAGCTGTTAATGACCATCCAGTGAGAGTTCCCAATTCCAATCACTAGTAGATGATCATATTAGTCGGTCGTGGCGACGTTAGATGGCTAGCAAATGAGCAACCATTTTAAAGGCTTAATTTTCTCGAAAATGCTTCAAGCGCGATAAGAGCCAGATAAAGTTTAGGTCTTCCGAAATGATGTTTGTTAGGAGTTGTACTCTGTGGAAACAAAACCCCAATGACGTACGAAGCCCTTCGCGTTATGCATTAGATATTTGTGATTTCTTTACGAGATTCAAAATAGATAACTCAAGTTCGTGTTTTTTTGTGAAACACAATTAAAGAAATGGGATAGCGAAACTGAGAGTATTAACGAATAACGCACAAGGAGGTATTAAAATGCCACTCAATATTTATGTAATTAATAAATAGCAGTTCTTTTTTAATAGTGACTTTTAGAAATAGTCAGTACTCTTTTAGCTATGCTACAAGGCAAGTGGGCAACGAAAACATATTTACGAAATAAAATTAATATAGGTAAATCGTTATGGTTGGTGAATAAAAAGGTATGCTTTCAAATAGCGGGATTTGAATAACTATTCGACTATTCAAGAAATTCAATTAGGAGGTAAACGGCCAGTCGTTATATTTTATCAAGTGAAACGGAATCATTGATCGATATATAGCACATTTTGATTTTGAGTACAACTTTCTAAATACATTATTTTAGATAGAGACATATACTTAATATTTGTGAACATGAAATAAGCTAACAAGAGTTAAGTAAATACGTGTCATTACTTAAATTGTTTTAACATTATAGCCGTTCTCTTGCACTGTATTGAAGACGGACAAATCGTCTGGACGGACAGGTTATTTGGTGTGAGAACGGGACGAACACAACTTGAAACTAAAAGTCTGATTTTCATGTTAGATTCACATTAGATGGGCTTGAGTGTCCATCTTGTTGTCCATCGAGTTGTCCTCTTGTGTGCCACTGCATGATGGTCATTATACACTTTGATAGCCGAGTCGTTAAGAAACCTACAAGCTATTACACCAGGCAGGAAGCTAAATTTTCAATATGTTTTCTTTAATAAACCGCACGTTTTGATAAAAAAATTATTCAGTTTGCTGGCTCCATAAAGGGCCTTTGTAGAACTGATAACTATAACGCCAAAGGGCACTGCTTATAATCTCAAAACAAGTAGGATTTAATTAAGCCGTAATCCGCAAAGAGTGATAACATTTAGGAGGCAACAGAATGAAGAGGAAAGGGATTCTTGCCGATAGTTTGGAAATGTGCAGAATTATATATATATAATAAGTCAGTTGTTTTCAGTTGTGTTTTATAGATTGTAGCGCGAGCAAATCATTCAGTTTGCTGAAGAAGGCTGAATAGCCGAAACGTACAATAAAACAGTTATATAGTTACAAGTTGAATTGGTGGATTGGTTTCTACTTTATTCTACATATATATATATATATGTATATGTATATGTATATATGTATATATTGTTTGCAAAAATAAATTGTGAACAAGAAAAGTAAGCTAGTGAATTGATTTATACTTCATTTGCATGCTGAGCGACTTTCTCAACCTTTCTAAAAATAGTACAGGTTTATTTGAAATCGAAACCCTTGACGATAGCGAAATAATGGTTTTATTCAAATACCTTGTGATATAACTGTGAAAAAAATGCCCCTCCATTCATTCTCAGCATTGTCATGCTGTAATGCTTGTTGAGATCAGGCATGGGCCTGGTTACGTTTGAAAAGAAAAAGTTCAAGTATTTAGGCTTGTACAGACGCTCCAAAAGTTTGAACGTGTAATAAGATTGTATATATTAAATGGTTGATTAATACATATAATTTATTACTATAAACAAGAAGGGATATAAAGTAGTGTAAAATTTTACAAAAACATATTACCATGTGAAATAAGTAAAAACACCAGAAACCTTTTTCTTTGCTTAAAAAATACAGTGAGTTAAAGGAGAACTTTATTTTTACATATGGAGCTAGCATCTGAGATTTCTAGTTGTTCACGGGTGTTTTCTTATAACTACACTATGATATTTCGTCATCACTCTTCATATCAATTGCGATATCAGGGCTGCTTTCAATGTCAAGTAGTAAGAGTACGAATGATGGCAAATGTCCCGATGGGCCAAGGTCGGTCGTGGGGAAAATAGACAAACAAACCAACAAAAAACAAATGAGGGAGAGAAAAAAAAAAAAAAAAAGAGAAAATGGTCTTTATCAGTGCGTCTATAACATCAACACGCACATGGTTAACCGGCCAGTTGATCGAGTTCAACTCATCTCATCATCGCTTTGCAATATTAAAATTTATTAATATATATATATATATATATATATATATATATATATATATATATATATATATATATATATATATATATATATATATATATATATATATATATATATATATATATATATATATATATATATATATATATATATATATATATATATATATATATATATATATATATATATATATATATATATATATATATATGATGTTTACTTATATTAATGATGTTTACTCGATTAAAGTATGGAGAAAAACGTTTGGATATATATTGTGGTACAAAGAACCGCTGATAACGGATCTCGATTCTGCTCGAGGCGATGTACTTCGCTTTACCTTCCAAACTCACAACAACATTACATAAACACTCTACAAAAAACCCACTTAGAAATTGTATTTAACAAAGTCGAATATAACATATCTTTTAGAAAAGTACATTTCTGCTAAAATGTTTTTGTGTGCAAATGTGCACTAACTTGAACAGTTTTGTTTGCCAAACGTTGTTTAAAATGTACAAAATCATAGAAGTGCAACGGTTAAATGAGTTAACGAGTTTAATTGTTTTCTGTGTACAAAATCAACTTTCGGTATCAAAACTCGAAAAAGGGTTTCCCAATAATAGCAACCAAACAACATATTATATCAACTTTTAGTCATTTCATTTATTTGATTTCGCTTATTAATAACGTGAGCTTGTAATTAATAAATGAGCTGAGTTCAATGAGTTGATTGATTAGTCTTCTTCAAACGACAAATATGTGAACAATTTTATGTATACTTTGAATATCAGTATTAAATTTGGAGTCTTTCCATCGAACTAGAACCGTATATACACAAATATAGCTCAACAAAACGAATGAAATTGTATGTCAAATTCTTTCCCTATTTCTATGTGTTTACTAGTTATTTTCCATTTAGGATATTCTCGAATGATTACGTTCATGACTTATAGTATAACAGCAGTAAGTGATATATTTTCCATTTGTATCATTATCAATGTTTCTAAGGTAAAGCCCTTCAGCTTTCGCCCTATTCATCTAAAATACTAGTAATAGCTATAGGGATATTCCTTTGCCTAATCATTCTCTTGATTCAAGTCAATAGCACTGTCAGATAACACAACTGATTTTATCTAGTAATTCAGCGTAGGAAGACATGTAGGATTTATTAAAGAGGAAATGAGAACCAGCCGAAATACGAAATCACAATAAACATCACCGAGATATCGTGACCGAGCCGATTCATCCACTAGCATAGAGCTTAGTTTATATCTTCTCTTGCTGCGCTCGGCTCTTCTCTTCTGTTTGTCTGTCTGTCTTTTTGTTTATTTGTCTGCATCTTTTTTTTTTTTTTTTTGCCTGTCTGGTTGTTTGATTGTTCATTTGTCGACTTGTCGACTTGTCTGCTTGGATCTGCTTCTCTGTTTATTTGTCTGCATCTCTGTTTGTTTGTCTGCCTGTCTGCTTGTCTGTTTGTTTGTTTGCATGCTACGTTTGCTTGTTTGTTTGTTTATTTGTCTGCTTCTCTGTTTGTTTGTCTCCCTGTCTGCTGGTGGGTTTGTGGGTTTATTTGTCTCTGGGACTAACAGTCCCGCAAGTTTGTCAGTGACAGAAAGCACAAACATGTAAACAATTAATATTTTGTTTAATTAAAAAAAACTTTATGGCGATAACTGCATTCTTAATTACATGTTTACATTTAAGAAGTTAATTACAAAATGACAGACTAGAAATTAAGCTACCTACTATGTAACGATTCATTTATATTCGATAAACTATGGTGGTTAGGTATAGTGATTTCGAAGCGTTTGACCATAATTCATTTTTCGTGTTTTTATTAAGGTTTCTGGCTACTTTTGAACGCTCGATGTTTAAAAGCTCTTTCTATTCATCAACCGTGAGAGGTTTTGTAAAAGTACGATGATTTGCCTTTGGCCAGATGTGAATTCTTGTTGTCCCTCTAAAGACTTAACAGTTCCACTTGAATTGGATTTTCGGGCATGTCAAATGCTGTATGCTTTGCGCAAAGAACCTGATTTGAGTATACGCTATTTTTACTTCAAGACAAATTAAAATGACGCTACTGAGCCATGTTATTTGCCAAGACCCTCTAGAATATTCTACAGTAAAAATATTTTAAACGAACAAGTACGAACACACATTTTCCGTTGCTGTTTCTTTATTCCAAAAAAAAAAGAAGAAGATCAAATCAACTCAAGTGCAATAAAAAATAACCTTAAACTGCCTCAATGTTTCCTGGTCATCCTTATTTTTGGTACTGTAATAGAACTCAACGACCGTAACTTATCTTTGGTATTTTTAGATAATTTGTGACGTCACAGGCTAGGTCACGTGACTAAACATAAAACGATATCTCCGGTGATGGGGATAGCTGCTGAAATGCAGTTTTCCGCAATAAAGGATAGCTCTCAATATTGAATATATGAAACTGTTGATGAAATTTCACTTTTAGGTAACGAGATAAATTGGCATTTGTGAAGTCACGTGACTTTTTTTGCATAACAAACCCTTCAAGCAATTTACTTTTTCAACAAGCCAAATCATTTTTGACAAGTACGCAGGAAGAGAAATAAGTAAGGCTTATTAAGGGCGCAGTTCGAGGTGTATATATCACATAACCACGAGCTGAAGGCCGATAACTGGCTTGGTTTTACATTGGGGAGGTTTTCAGAATTGTTTTTTTAACCAATCAAGAAGACATAATGTATGAGTTCCTTTTTTTCCTAACTTTTAATTCGCACGAGTTGCACAAAATGTTTAATTGAGTGATTTACTATTACTATTGTTTTACCTCACATATACTGAATAGGGGTTGATTTTTATTCAAAAGGCGCGGTATTTGAACTGATGAATGTTCTTTGTTTTGTATTTGCCCTTTCATAGCAAAACAATGTACAGTTACTTTCCATTTTCTAAGCTCTTTAATATTCAGTCCAAAGATTTTACAACAGTTGTCAGAGATGTTTCAGGAGAGACCTGCAAATATGTCGGACTCAGATGAAATGTTCACGACTCAAAACAGTTTTTGTGGTTCTCAGTTCTCCGTCTACGTACCCATTTAAATGTTCTTTGTCAATGAATTCCCACAAGGAAATATGAAACAATCGCTTTTCAATTCTATTCTATTGAGACGAAAACTGGTAGTCAATGCGTTACTAGATGATGCTAGTACTAAAAGCTACTTAAACAGTGATATTGCCGCTCAGCTAGGACTACAAGGGACAAACCAACAAGTAACAATCACACGAATCTAGTGAATCCGGTCACGGAAACCGCATACTTTTGAAACCGCTCTCCAGAGTGGATACTTTTGAATCCTCCGGATACGCAGATTCGTGTGGACACCTAAAACCGGCTACTTTTGAATCCACTGACTTGCTAATTCAACATGGTGGACAAAAATATCTTGTTGGTAACTTTGATTTCGTTTATTTCCAGTCTTAACGAAAGGAATATGACAATTTTGACAAAAATAGTTGACCATTTTAGAGGTAAGGTCAATTTTATCCGGTTGGCTGAGCCTTTTGAATCAAAACAAAGACGTATAAAACGGTTTCACAACCTCAACCAAAACGATCGTTTTTCTAGATCTTCGTCCAGGGCGAACTAGTGCCTGGTGGAACAACAAACAGTAAGGCCTAGCCATCGATGAGTAGTTGAAACATAATAATAATAAAATAATGACGATAAACGAGATCGCTCGCTCGATTAGCGCATGCCCAGTCGCTTTACTTATAAATTCAAGTCGTTGCAGCGTATTCGTGTGTACGGGTGAATCCGAATTGGAAACGATCAACAGGATTCGTGTGGACACAAATATTTATATGCGGTTTCAGCCGGATCGGATTCGTGTAGACGAGGCCTGAATGGCAGTGCAAAGATGCAGATGTCAGCATTCACTGTAGACAGAGTGACAGGCAACATGAAGGTCATCGATTGGAACAATCGTGCAAAGCAATAGCTAGACTCATCTCCGAGGAACTAACTTTTCGTACCTCAGGCCATGGCCTATTTTTCCTCATCGGTATCGACTATACTGAGCTACATTACTCACTCCAAGATATCAAAGGTAACACAGGAGAACCTCTCGCGAGGTTGACACCATTAGGATGGACCTGCATGTTTAATCATGTTTAATTCATCGAAACTGATTCAAGTACATACATATGTATTCGTCAAAATATTATCGATCTCATTGAAAAGAAGAAAACCCCAGGAAAATAATCACCGATAAAGTAAGTTCAAAGGATTATTTATTTCAAGTGTTTTGAGAAAAAACACGGCCTAAAAACTTGAAATAATTAAGCTTCAAAAAGGAAGAATCTGTTCTCTGTTTTATTATAGAAAAGAAAAAGAAAAGGCTTATCTCCATTTGATTTACTTTTTGAGATACAAACTGTACATAACACGATGTTTGTGTGTAAATTGTACTTTTTGTGGCATTTGGTCGATTCAAAAAGGGATATATTTAAGTGTACTTACGGAAAACATTAAAGATGAATTGAAGTACAAACATAATTCAAAACTTGTTGTATAACTTTTTATTTTGCAATATTGACTATTTTATGCTTACTAAACGAGCCTTTTTATTAGTTCCTACTTCAAAGTTGTTAAAGTTTTTTTACACAAACTTTTTCATAAATTACTTACAAAAAACTCTTCTTTTGAGAACGGCAATATGCCTAACGACAGTCAACTCGCTGAAATACTTACTGAGATGACTGAACAAACTTATTGACTTGAACCTAAACAGGATCTTTCCTGATTTTCCCTTCGTCTCTTACAAGAGAAACATATCGCTCAAAGACTCTTTAGTTAGAGCGATATTTCCAACAAGAGACTAGATGTATTCTTACAAACGATAGTATTACTCAACACATTGAGCAAAGCAGCTGGGCAGTCACGGGCAATATTATAACATTTTAATAATAATAATATATTAATATATTAATAAATTTTTATTTATAAAGCGCAAATACAAATCTGTTCTAAGCGCTATACAATGATTGTTACAAACAACAACAACAGTAACAAAAAAATGTAATTACAAAGAATAAGCTAATTTGAAAAGATGAGTTTTTAGTTCAGTTTTGAAAGAAGCTAGACTTGATATTTTTCTGATAGATATTGGCAGTGAGTTCCAGAGTTCAGGAGCAGCTACAGAGAAGGAGCGATGACCATACGATTTAAGATTATAGGACTGTACTGATAGAATATTTTGTGATGACGAACGAAGATTACGGATTTTATATTTGATTCTAGATTCAATTTGTAACCAGTGCAGATTAACAAGGACAGGTGTAATGTGATCATGTTTATGTGAAAGAGTGATGATTCTGGCAGCTGCATTCTGTACAGATTGTAGTTTATCAATTAATCCAAAGAGCAGAGAGTTACAATTGTCAAGTTGGAGGATATAAATGCATGGACGATAGTTTTAGTTGCTTCCAAAGAGATGTATTTTCGTATTTTTGCAATGTTACGAAGATGGTAAAAAGAAGACTTACAAATATTATTTACATGACGAACCATAGTTAGATGTGTATCAAATATGACACCAATGTTCCTAGCATGCGTTGAGGGCGCTATCACATCAGAGCCAAATTGAAGAGAAGGAAGAGTTAACTGTGGACTGTGCTTTGAAGAAAATAACAGGAATTCAGTTTTGTCTTTGTCTAATTTCAATTTATTTTTAGTCATCATTTTAACATCCTTGTCTTTTCAAATCGCGATCGATCCTGTGTTGGTAGAACTGATTCTTGAGGTCTGTATAGGCCCGCAAATGAACCCAGGACCGCAAATAAAAATGTTTAATTGGGCAGGATTTTTAGTCAATATTTCATTTAATATGCACACAAAATACCTTTTGCATACTTTGAGCATAACATTATTGAAAAATATAGTACGTTGTATGCGTGATAAATAAGATTTTTGACTTTTAATCGAAAAACTATATATCGCATATTATTATTTGCTCATAAAGTAAATAACATTAAAAGTCCGTTCCACCTATATCTATGATTTTGTAGTTGTCTTTTGCGGTTACATAACTAAAATAATTTCAGTTTACTTGATTGAGCATGGCTCGTGCACAGAAACTATTTACATGCACATTGCAGATGTTTTAAGAAACATTTAAACTGGGAGCTCTGCTATTAGGTATTACCTAATTTGTATATTAAAGACAGCAACAAGAGCAACTTACGGGACATAATCAAATACACACATCACAGATGAAGGCCTGTTATTGGTCCAAATCTCGCCAAATCTCGCCTAACCACGCCTAACCCCGCAAGCAAAAAAACCCTAAAATGTCAAATCTCGCCTAATCTCGCCTGATCCCGCCTGATCCCGCCTAACCTCGCAAGGTTGAAAATCCCAAAATGTCCTAATCTCTCCTAATCTCGCTTAATCCCGCCTAATCTTGCTGCGAGATAAGGCGGGTATTGGGCCCATAACAGGCCTAGATGAGGAGCTAATGACAGCCTTTACAGGAGCAGAGTCACTTATGAACAGAAGACCATTGACATATCAATCAGCACATCCCTCGGATGACTTGCCTCTAACACCAAACCACTTTCTGTTGGGTCCAGATTTGCCCCAGAATCAGTTGACACCACATAGTTTAACTTCAGAAGCAGATGGAGGGTTGTCCAATACACTCGCATCGACTCGAATCGAAAAATTCAATTTTCGAATCGTATCTATCCGTGATGTCATGAAATCAATTTTAGTTAGAATATATGAATGTTAAGTCAAATTCAGAAGTCATGAAGTTATGATAATTGACTTATATATTTAGTTCATTGACTTCAAAGTCAATCCTTGATGATGTTACAAAATAGCACCGTTTACCTAGTTGTTAATTAATAACCGAAGATAGCACTCATAAATCTTGATTATGTTAAAAAATAGCGTTTAGAGTAACTATTTTATCTAATTGAGGTTAATCAATAACCAAGGATAGCATTGACACTTTGTCAAATAGTGGGTCTTAAAAAAAAAGGGCCTAAAAACTGTAGCAATTCGATCCAATCGATCGATTCGATCGAATGGAGACTATGTTAGCCCCTACCTCAATGACTACAGAATAATTGAAAAACATTTGTGGAATGCTAAATGTTACCTACTTGTTAAAGAATAACCAAGGATAGCACTCATACATGTTCGTAGAGGGCCTTAAAACTTTAACCATTCGATCGAATCGAACGATTCGAATATTTCTATTACCAATCGAAAATAAAAAGTCGATTTGTTAATGAATAACTAGGTAAAGCACTTAAATTGATGTTATTACATAATAACCTGATGTTTCATTTCCCGCAAAGCATTGTGATTGTTATTTTAGATTGCATGACACCGAAGATTCTATTGATACACATTCTCGTACAGAGGGCCTTAAAAGTTTAACCATTCGATCGAATCGAACGATTCGAATATTTGTATTACCAGTCGAAAATATAAAGTCGATTTGTTAATCAATAACTAAGTAAGGCACTCATTGATGTTGTTATATTATAACTTCATTATTGATCTTCCGCTTACTTGTCAATCAATAACCCCCCTCCCCCCCAGCAAAAAAAAAGGCCTAAAGACTCTAGCAATTCGATCGAATCGATCGATTCGAACGAATGGAGACTATGTTAGCCCCTACCTCAATGACTACAGAATAATTGAAAAACATTTGTGGAATGCTAAATGTTACCTACTTGTTAAAGAATAACCAAGGATAGCACTCATACATGTTCGTAGAGGGCCTTAAAACTTTAACCATTCGATCGAATCGAACGATTCGAATATTTCTATTACCAATCGAAAATAAAAAGTCGATTTGTTAATGAATAACTAGGTAAAGCACTAATTGATGTTATTACATCATAACCTGATGTTTCATTTCCCGCAAAGCATTGTGATTGTTATTTTAGATTGCATGACACCGAAGATTCTATTGATACACGTTCTCGTACAGAGGGCCTTAAAACTTTAACCATTCGATCGAATCGAACGATTCGAATATTTCTATTACCAATCGAAAATAAAAAGTCGATTTGTTAATCAATAACTAAGTAAGGCACTCATTGATGTTGCTATATCATAACTTCATTATTGATCTTCCGCTTACTTGTCAATCAATAACCCCCCTCCCCCCAGCAAAAAAAAGGGGCTAAAGACTCTAGCAATTCGATCGAATCGATCGATTCGAACGAATGGAGACTATGTTGGCCCCTACCTCAATGACTACAGAATAATTGAAAAACATTTGTGGAATCCTCAATGTTACGTACTTGCATGTTAATGAATAACCGAGGATAGCACTCATACATGTTCGTATAGAGGGCCTTAAAACTTTAACCATTCGATCGAATCGAACGATTCGAATATTTCTATTACCAATTGAAAAGAAAAAGTCGATTTGTTAATGAATAACTAGGTAAAGCACTCATTGATGTTATTATATAAGAACCTGATGTTTAATTTCCCGTAAAGCATTGTGGTTCTTGTTTTAGATGGTGTGGTATAGAGGGCCTTAAAACTTTAACCATTCGATCGAATCGAACGATTCGAATATTTCTATTACCAATCGAAAATAAAAAGTCGATTTGTTAATGAATAACTAGGTAAAGCACTCATTGATGTTATTATATAAGAACCTGATGTTTAATTTCCCGCAAAGCATTGTGGTTCTTGTTTTAGATGGCGTGCTATAGAGGGCCTTAAAACTTTAACCATTCGATCGAATCGAACGATTCGAATATTTCTATTACCAATTGAAAAGAAAAAGTCGATTTGTTAATGAATAACTAGGTAAAGCACTCATTGATGTTATTATATAAGAACCTGATGTTTAATTTCCCGCAAAGCATTGTGGTTCTTGTTTTAGATGGCGTGGTATAGAGGGCCTTAAAACTTTAACCATTCGATCGAATCGAACGATTCGAATATTTCTATTACCAATCGAAAATAAAAAGTCGATTTGTTAATGAATAACTAGGTTAAGCACTCATTGATGTTATTATATAAGAACCTGATGTTTAATTTCCCGCAAAGCATTGTGGTTCTTGTTTTAGATGGCGTGGTATAGAGGGCCTTAAAACTTTAACCATTCGATCGAATCGAACGATTCGAATATTTCTATTACCAATCGAAAAGAAAAAGTCGATTTGTTAATGAATAACTAGGTAAAGCACTCATTGATGTTATTATATAAGAACCTGATGTTTAATTTCCCGTAAAGCATTGTGGTTCTTGTTTTAGATGGTGTGGTATAGAGGGCCTTAAAACTTTAACCATTCGATCGAATCGAACGATTCGAATATTTCTATTACCAATCGAAAATAAAAAGTCGATTTGTTAATAAATAACTAGGTAAAGCACTCATTGATGTTATTATATAAGAACCTGATGTTTAATTTCCCGCAAAGCATTGTGGTTCTTGTTTTAGATGGCGTGCTATAGAGGGCCTTAAAACTTTAACCATTCGATCGAATCGAACGATTCGAATATTTCTATTACCAATTGAAAAGAAAAAGTCGATTTGTTAATGAATAACTAGGTAAAGCACTCATTGATGTTATTATATAAGAACCTGATGTTTAATTTCCCGCAAAGCATTGTGGTTCTTGTTTTAGATGGCGTGGTATAGAGGGCCTTAAAACTTTAACCATTCGATCGAATCGAACGATTCGAATATTTCTATTACCAATCGAAAATAAAAAGTCGATTTGTTAATGAATAACTAGGTAAAGCACTCATTGATGTTATTATATAAGAACCTGATGTTTAATTTCCCGCAAAGCATTGTGGTTCTTGTTTTAGATGGCGTGCTATAGAGGGCCTTAAAACTTTAACCATTCGATCGAATCGAACGATTCGAATATTTCTATTACCAATTGAAAAGAAAAAGTCGATTTGTTAATGAATAACTAGGTAAAGCACTCATTGATGTTATTATATAAGAACCTGATGTTTAATTTCCCGCAAAGCATTGTGGTTCTTGTTTTAGATGGCGTGGTATAGAGGGCCTTAAAACTTTAACCATTCGATCGAATCGAACGATTCGAATATTTCTATTACCAATCGAAAATAAAAAGTCGATTTGTTAATGAATAACTAGGTTAAGCACTCATTGATGTTATTATATAAGAACCTGATGTTTAATTTCCCGCAAAGCATTGTGGTTCTTGTTTTAGATGGTGTGGTATAGAGGGCCTTAAAACTTTAACCATTCGATCGAATCGAACGATTCGAATATTTGTATTACCAATCGAAAATAAAAAGTCGATTTGTTAATAAATAACTAGGTAAAGCACTCATTGATGTTATTATATAAGAACCTGATGTTTAATTTCCCGCAAAGCATTGTGGTTCTTGTTTTAGATGGCGTGCTATAGAGGGCCTTAAAACTTTAACCATTCGATCGAATCGAACGATTCGAATATTTGTATTACCAGTCGAAAATATAAAGTCGATTTGTTAATCAATAACTAAGTAAGGCACTCATTGATGTTGTTCTATGATAACTTTATTATTGATCTTCTGCTTACTTGTCAATCAATAACCCAAGATAGCATTCATACATGTTCGTATAGAGGGCCTTAAAACTTTAACCATTCGAGCGAATCGAACGATTCGAATATTTGTATTACCAATCGAAAAGAAAAAGTCGATTTGTTAATGAATAACTAGGTAAAGCACTAATTGATGTTATTACATAATAACCTGATGTTTCATTTCCCGCAAAGCATTGTGATTGTTATTTTAGATTGCATGACACCGAAGATTCTATTGATACACGTTCTCGTACAGAGGGCCTTAAAAGTTTAACCATTCGATCGAATCGAACGATTCGAATATTTCTATTACCAGTCGAAAATAAAAAGTCGATTTGTTAATCAATAACTACTTAAAGCACTCATTGATATTGTTATATGATTACTTTTATTGATGTTCCGCTTATTGTGAATCAATAACCCAGGATAGCATTCGTACATGTTCGTATAGAGGGTCTTAAATCTTTAACCATTCGATCGAATCGAACGATTCGAATATTTGTTTTACCAGTCGAAAATAAAAAGTCGATTTGTTAATCAATAACGACATTGAGCATTCCTTGAATTTCTGAAATAATAACCTGAAGAGAGGTCTTGTAACTATATCCATTCGATCGAATCGAACGATTCGAATATTTCTGTTACCAATCAAATATAAAAATTCGATTCGTTATTTACTAACACAATTGAGTATTGATTTACTTTCTGAAAGAATAATCTAAAGAGAGGACTTATAATACTTTGAATTATAGGACATTGAAGGATTCGGATATGGTTAGTAACAGTCGAAGATAAGAACGCAGTAGCTATTTTACCTTACCCGTACACGGAGGTGTATATATACGTGAGTGAAAAGTATATAGATTTTCAGAGTCATTTTGTATTATTTCAGTAAAGTAGATACAATATATTTGGTTAAATCTACTAAGCAATTATCGTTAGGTATATGAAACTAATTCTGTAATTATGCAAGTGTATACATAGTAGATGAACGACTCATTTCGCGATAGTTAGAATGTTCTTCAACTTGATTGTACACGACTGTAAACGTGACGAACTTATATTAGGACTTCCATGAAATTAATTACAACTTCAATAGTATTGTATACAATAAGAAAGCCTAAAAAGAGATATTTGTTGTTTACTAATTTGAAGAATGATTATTTATCTATTATTTTTAATAATAAATTATTCTATGAGTAATCTCTTATTAATTAATCTCTTTGAAATACCCTTTTATCAATTGAAAGTGAGAAATTCTTGTTTAGATCTTTAAAGCTATTCTTGTTTTCATAAAGTTGTAATTTATGCATTATGTCATGGAAGTCCGAATATTAAGTGCGTGACATTTACAGTCGTGAACGATGTAGTTGAAGACAATTATAATTCTCGCCAAAGGACTCGTTTACGTAGTACATGTATATACAGATTTGCAGAATTACTGTGAATTAAGCCGGCCGAGACTGATTGGTTGAAGCATGAAAAATTGCCATAACTTTGTGGATAATCAAATCAACTTATTTCTTATTTATGCAATAATTTCGTAATACAAATAGTTCTACTAGGGTTAAACTATAGAGAAATTCTATGTGGGGAACACTGCAAATTGTCTACCTTTCCTTTCTTTTGTCTCTGACTCCTCTGATTGGTTTAAAACTTTTAACTGTATATAAAACTTTGCAGAAACGCGTAAACACAAATTGCTTTCCAAAATTTGCTGTGTATATGTCAATACATCCCATTAGAAAAACTATTACAATTTGGATGTGGGGAAAGTGAAATGTCGCAGAACAAAAGGAAGTGCTATTGTTTTTATAATGATCATTATTTAACAATTTTAATAACTCAATTTTAACATAAAAAAATCTTTTCTGTTTTTCGGCGTGTCTCTGTCCTCTGACAACTCGGTAGTTAACCAATCACAGCGCGCGTAGTATCTCAAATATATTAGAATTTTTGTAATTGTTCTTTGGCTGCATTCGGTTAGATGATATCGAACGAATTGTAACCATTCGAAAATTCGTACTTTTAGGCTTTCCGTACCTATGGCACTGTGCTATCTGAACAAACATTTGATCGCCTAGCAGTACAAACTGGAGACATGAATTTTTTTTGTCATTAGCTCTTTAGAAAGCAAGTCTGATTATACAATACGTTCCCAGTACAAAACTAGCATTCATTTTTGTGGCTTTTTCGATATTGCTTTAGCTGAGCTGGCAACGTTTTTTAATCGTATTCTTTACAGTTCCATGTAGACTGAAAATGTTTTTTCTTCTCGGCATAACAATGGTATCGACTATTTATAATAAACAAGACGCATAACTGCGTAATCTCGGGATTCTCTTTAATGTGCAAAATAATTTTAATGTATACACCTAATTTCAAAAACGTTGCCATACACATAGAACATTTGTACATTTGGAATACATTAAAAAGACAAAGGAAGATCGATCACAGAAGATCAACACGAAAACTTACATTTGACAAACTTATTATAACACTAATACGTTAGTTAAAGGTTTATTATTATCATTGGAGTGTTTAGTTTAAATCATACACAGAATAACATGTGTTTAGCGGGTAACGGGTAGCGGGTAAAGGGTAGCTGGTAACGGTAAAAGTATAAATAAATTAAAAAATCAATAAATAATACAATAATGATAATTTAATACAATACAATATAATACAATACATATAATACAATAACCACACAAATATAGATATTGAACAAAAAGTAATTCAGTACAGTAATTTTTTTAACACATAAAACCTGATATTAAATTGAGTGGTAATAAATTAAAAGATGACCTTAAAACATGAGTTTAAGGGGCTGTTTATATAAAGGCGAGTTGTCCCTGCTAGCCGGGACAACTCTATTGTTTTGTGTCCCCAGGGGAATATAAAACAATAGAGTTATCACGGCTAGCAGGGACAACTCGCCTTCATATAAACAGCCCCTTAGGCTACGTTTACACGGGACCGGTCAAATTGTGTTATGAAAAAAATACATATATATATACACATATATTTTAAAGTATTTAAATGCATGCGCACGTGTACGATTGCGTTGGCCAACCGAAAACTATCATAGATCAAACATTGTTCGGCCTGACTTTGCATTATGTTATGTATATATCACCTAAGGGACGAACCATTTGATATTTGATGGGGGGAGGGCTGTTTTGTCGGTGCCAGACACAGATGTTGCAAGATATTTTTTGGGTAGTACTCAATACTTTTTGTTCTTGCAACAAAGGCTGCTTGATATTTTTTTTTCGAGTTTAAAAGCTTGCTCGATATTTTTTTTTAAATCAGCCCCCCTCCCCATAAAATATCAAATGATCCGTCCATAAATAGTCTAAATACTTTTCCATCTAAGTGTTGATTGACAGAAACGATAGGTTATAAAAATATGCAGTGAGAGTAAATTCAGTATGATTATTCATAGTAGAATGTCAACCGATAAGGGTCAGTCAATAAATTTTCTAATTCTCTATAAAGATATTGTATAGTACACCATTATTTAACTACCAGAACTTAAATCATGCAAATATGATTACAGGCAGGAAGATATGAATAATGAGTTTGAAATAGAGTGATGAACTAGATATAGCTATATAATTATTTGACATATTTTAAGACATTATCTTTGATATTTGTTATATAGATTTTAGAGTTAACGTTACACTAAATCCTGTGTTCGAATTCCAAGTTTTATCTAGACTTCTTATCATGAGTTCCATGATAATTGGACAGCTCCATTAGCCGGTGTCTAGCAGTAGTGTTTATATAAGCTGATTTCATTTTTGCTTGTGCACGAAACAAATTATATTGGTTTGTTAGCAGTCAGTGGAATAGTCAAAAAATTTCATTTATGTTTGCTTGTTTCTTTACTTACTTACTTACTTGCTTATTTACTTAAAAAAAAGAAAGGCTAAGCTATTATAGATATATAGCGGGAAAAGTCACTGATGAATTGATAATAAAAGAGAAACGGTCATTCATACTTACTTACTTACTTACTAATATACTTTCTTTCTCTTTTGTTATATTTACTTTCTTTCATTCATTCAATTTATTTAAGACAGTAATTTCTTTAAAATATTAATATATCTACAATACAGAAATAATGGAAAAAATGGTCCGCAAAATTGGTCCGCAAAATTGGTCCGCATGTCCGCCGGTCCGCATGTTCGCATGTCCGTATCCTCATTTTAGTTACAACCCTTCGCTGGCGGGCAGTGTAGATTTTAATCTACCTGTGAAAATAGTTAATGGTATGATAATTATGTAATGTAATAAATCTCTCTTTATTTTAGATTTGACCTCTGTAAACTTGTTTGTATTTTTTATAATGATTTGGTAATCACTTTATGGGATCAGTTTGAGAAGATATTAAACAAATATATATTGTTGTTGTAGATTTTCTATTTTACGATATGAAACGAAAATAAAATACGTGTTTATTTTTTTGTTCGTTAAAAATATATTCTATATATATTCTATATTTTTTTCCTTTGTCTGTATTTGCCCAACACCAATTCATTTGTTTATTATTTAGACACAATCACAGTTTGCGAATACAAAAGGTTTTTCGCACAAAGTAAACTGAAAAGGAAAAACTGAAAAGATTTTTCATGTTCAACATTCCTAGATTTGACACAGTGAGTTATGGTAAGCTCAATGGTAATCTCAGAACATCACCTAGCATAAACACTTTTAAAATTAAAATTGAGGAAATTGGATTTATCCAATATATTAGAAAATAACATTGATTGTTGCAAACTATGCGACTCGTAAACAATAGATATCTCTAATATACTTATTAAATTTCTATTATATATTTACATATATTTCTATTATAACTTCTTAACTTAACTTAATTTTATAAATATTAAAATATTATTTAGATAAATTTTATATATATATATATATATATACACATATTATAGTTATAGTTTAATATTACATATAGATAAAGTTATTATTATTATTATTATCATCATCATCATCATCATCATTATTATTATTATTATTATTATTATTATTATTATTATTATTATTATTAAAATTGAGTTATTAAAATTGTTAATATAATTGATTATTAAAATTCAGGAATAGTCAGATAATACAAGAATGAAAAAAATATATGATTGAAATGAAAAAAAAAATAAGAAAAAAATATATATCATAAATATGAAAATGGACAAAAAATATAAATTAGAAAATATATTACGCACACCGATTAGAGAAAAGTAAAATAAAAAAATTGAAAAAAAAAATTATCGTCCGTCTCCCGATATCTAAACTGAAGGAGGTAACGTTTATAGATCATGGGCCATGTATATTTTTATACACGGCCTATTAAAATGAATAAAAGTCACTTTTCAGGCTACTAAATTAATTAATTAATTAATTTTAATTAATTTTAATTGCTTAAAAGCACCTAATAATCAGTCAAATACATCGATGTGATGCTGTCTTAAAGTACACACGAGTGACCACGAGTGAACACGAATGAAAAAATGAGAAAAAATGAGAAAATGGGAAAATTGAAAAAAAATGAAAAAAAATGAAAATAGGAAAAAAAATAACGTAACAGTATAAAAAAACAAATATGAAAGGAATAGAAAAAAAATGAATTGCATTTAGAAATTAACAGAAAATAAAACATGAAATGATATAACAACAAACAAACGATAAACAAAAGGACGCGAGAAGAAATGGTTTGTAATAAACGTTAAAGTATTTGGCAAAAATCGCATCATTTTGATGGTATAAAAGTCATCCATTTTTAAAATGATCGTTTCCTTTTCGACCTTCTTGTAATTTTCGTGTTGAATATCTCTTACTCGTTCGCTGCCCTCACTCGAGAGAGATCTATTCAACACAATAAAATTGATAAGATAAAATTGGTATCTCCGCGCGCCCATGTAATATCCTCTATATTGTTTATATTGATTTAGACTTTGTTGCTGTTTTAATAGAGTACTAACACTACAACCGTGAAACAACGTAACTAAATATTGAAAAATAATAGCAAAATCCTTTGTTATTCGATTGTCTATTCTATTGTTGCTATTTTAGTTAGTGTATGTTTCACCGGTTTAATAGGAGTTTTTACTCTGTGTTTACGTTTAAATGGGCTAGATAGATAGATAGATAGATAGATAGGTTTATTAATAAAATTACATTGCAGTAGTAGTTACTAACTGAATTGCGTAATATTTACAATTTGATACAATATATAATAAGAATACTAAATATAAGAATACTAAATTATTAAAAGATATACTAAAATTGATTAAGTTAAAATATAAAATATATGAATATTTATGGTCTAAACACTGCTAAAACTACTTAATTGTAAAGCCTACACATATTAATAATAAATGAGTTGTTAAAACGATTTGTGTGTATTCTAGGTAGGTTAAAAAGGCGCTTATTTCTAATATTATAATTGGCCTTGTGCCTGGTTGGAAGTAAGTCTCTCAGACTATGACTGCTATCACTTAAGATGTTGTTGAATAATTTGCTACATAATAGTTCGTGGTGCTTATCTAATGATTCAATGTTTGATAAACTTAAAGCGTCTTCGTACTTTATGTTAGGATGAATAATGGCCATGGCTCTTTTTTGTAGGCGTTCTAGTTCTAGCTTTAAATAATTAGGCAGAGCGTAGTAGAAAACTGGAATGGCATAATCTATAATTGATCTAATACATGTGACATAAAATAAGACTAAGTCGGATACTGGGACCTTAGCCCTTCTTAACTGTACGAGAAAGTATAACCTCTTAGAGACCTTTTTAACTATTTCATCTACATGAGTGTTCCAAGTTAGATAAAAATTGATAGTGAGACCTAATAACTTAGTACTTTCTATAACTTTTAAAGGCTTATCATTAACTACAATAGGGGAAAACTCTGGTTTGTTTTTAGCGAAAGAGATCCTAAGCTCTTTACATTTATCTGTATTTAGCTGTACCCTATTTTCTAAGGACCAGTTGGCTGTATTATCAGCTATGACCTGAGCGTTACTAGATTTACCTTTGTTCTGCTAAGTTTTATATAATTATCGTCAAACTGATAAGATTTTTGCCCGATACTTTTACGTTTATTCCGCGTCCTTTTGTTTATCATTTGTTTGTTGTTATATCATTTCATGTTTAATTTTCTATGCAATTCATTTTTATTTATTCCTTTCATATTTGTTTTTTTATACTGTTACGTTATTTTTTTTCCTATTTTCATTTGTTTTCATTTTTTTCAATTTTCCCATTTTCTCATTTTTTCTCATTTTTTCATTCGTGGTCACTCGTGGTCACTCGTGGTCACACGTGTGTACTTTTAGACAGCATCTACGGTTTAATACTACAAATTGTTACTGAAGAATAAAAGATGATAATAATAGAAATATTTTATGCTATAACGTATTTGATGTAGAGATAAGTTATAGAGCATTGTTATCAATAAATCAGAAATGGAACATGTACATTTTAATAGGTAACAAGAACGTAACACGATTTAAACAACTCGTATATATAGAATATAATGAGAAAAAAGGACAAAAGTTACAGATATAATATTCTATTACCATTGATGACATTGTTAAGTATTTTGGATGATTTTGTATTTTGCAAAATCATAGCTGCCAACCCTCCCGGATAATCCGGGAGTCTCCAGAATTTGAGAGCCTTGTCAGTCTCAAGATTTTGGGGCAAATCTCCCGGATAATCTATTAAATCGATTGATTAGCTTGTAAGATTGTATGTACGGAGGTTTTTTGTTTGTTTGTTTGTTTGTTTGTTTTGTTTTGTTTTTTTTTGGTTCGGAACTTTTCAGAAGACAAACAAAATGGTGGAAATTCGGAGATTATGAAAATATGGCGGACGTTTTCTCAATTATCCTGCCCACAAGATTTGAATTCGTCCGGGGTTGGCAGCTCTGCAAAATATTTGTACTGAATCGAAGGAAATAATTCAAAAATGTTATCAATGTTATTATACCTATATTAAACTTATACTTTAATATAAACTTTTTTTTTTTCGTTTTTTTTTTTTCGTTTAAATTTTTTATTGCTTTTTGTCTAGTTTGATTTGATATTCAGTGTTGTTTTGCAAGATTGGCGACGAAATGAGTTCGTTTTCGCTGACCATCGAGTGTGTACGTTATTATCAATTAGAAAAGCGTAGACTTGGTTATAAATTATTCTCTCGAAAACTTTTGCCACGACTGGAATAATTGAGATCGGACGATAATTATCCAGGTCCCACGCTTTTGTTTGTTGAAATACAACAACCAACCCTTCTTTTATTACAAGATGCAAAAAAAGTAGAAAAAAAAACTGCCGGCGTCATGAGAAAACATTTTTTTAAATTTGCCTAAAATCTAGTCGTCGCTCAAAGTGAGACGTGAAGACGATAAATAACAAAGCGTCTGATAATTTTTTTTTTAAATAAGTAGTTATTACCATAGATGTACTATTTAGACGTCAACGAATGGGATTTTTCGTCTTGTTGGAGCCAAAATCGAGGGGGGGGGGGGATGCTAAACTAGAAAAGTAAAAGTCCGTTGATGCTCATATTTGGCCATTCTTATCTATATCAGATGCCTATTAAATGGTATAAATTTGAATGAACGACAGTGTAGCAAGATTAGCATTCGCCGATATTACACAATTACAGAAGAATTCCCTTATCATAGAAGGATTGTTTTGACTAACTCACTTATCGTCTTCATCAAAAGCTGGCCTTTCAAACTGACTGCGATTCCCGGTTGAGTTTCCGATAATTAATGGCTACAAATACTTCCAAAACTGCAAAAGGACGGGAGGTACTCTTGATCCATTGATTTGTGGTTTAAAACAGAATAAAAAATGTCTTATATCTTCATATTACACAAATCTATATATACGGGGACAAAAATGTTAGAAAAAATATTTTATTACGAGTAACGCAAGGTACGATGTTGGTTGACAATCTGAATGACCTTTGATTTTGTTTGCGTAATTAGAACTCAACACGAATTGTAATTTTAAAAACTGAACGCTAGAAACAAAATGAATGTAGGGGAGGGCTATCCTCGTTACTTATTTTAATCACATTTTTATAATTTTATTTTAAGTATGAAACAATATATACTCAACTTCATAAAATAAAATGTAATTTCAATATGTTTTAATAGTGTATTTAATATGTATCAATGTATGTACGAGTTTATTAGTCACATCTGAATTTCAGCCCACCACAAAGTTGTCCCTCATGACTCTGGTTATTTTGTGTGCATATAATGATAATCTTGTTGTTATATCAATTTCCAACGTGAAAGTTTTTGAGATCAGGTATTTGTCATCAATCCTCGATAATACATCAATAACATACTCAATACAGACAATAAAACGCTTTCTCTACCACAATATCTGACTGCAATTCAAAGAAGGCCGAGAGAATAATTAATTTGTGTAGATATATAAAACGTCAGTGTGACCATGGGTGTAGGGCCATGGGTATTCTAAGTTGACTGAATAGGGAGGGTAAGGAGCTTAATTTTGGGATAGCTAGGAAGGGTCAAACGTTTCCTTCGACTTTCACTCCATCATGACATCATAGTTAGCTATCTTATAGATAGTAGTGTAGTCGTTTGAGAACGAGGTATATATTTGTAAGTGTCATACTAGTTTACTCGCAGTCGCTAGTTGGCCGTAGTCGTTTGAGAACGAGGTATATATTTGTAAGTGTCATACTAGTTTACTCGCAGTCGCTAGTTGGCCGTAGTCGTTTGAGAACGAGGTATATATTTGTAAGTGTCATACTAGTTTACTCGCAGTCGCTAGTGGCCGTAGTCGTTTGAGAACGAGGTATATATTTGTAAGTGTCATACTAGTTTACTCGCAGTCGCTAGTGGCCGTAGTTTGAGAACGAGATATATATTTGTAAGTGTCATACTAGTTTACTCGCAGTCGCTAGTGGCCGTAGTCGTTTGAGAACGAGGTATATATTTGTAAGTGTCATACTAGTTTACTCGCAGTCGCTAGTTGGCCGTAGTCGTTTGAGAACGAGGTATATATTTGTAAGTGTCATACTAGTTTACTCGCAGTCGCTAGTTGGCCGTAGTCGTTTGAGAACGAGGTATATATTTGTAAGTGTCATACTAGTTTACTCGCAGTCGCTAGTGGCCGTAGTCGTTTGAGAACGAGGTATATATTTGTAAGTGTCATACTAGTTTACTCGCAGTCGCTAGTGGCCGTAGTCGTTTGAGAACGAGGTATATATTTGTAAGTGTCATACTAGTTTACTCGCAGTCGCTAGTTGGCCGTAGTCGTTTGAGAACGAGGTATATATTTGTAAGTGTCATACTAGTTTACTCGCATTCGCTAGCTTGGGATATCTCTTGTTCTTGCTCTTTCATAAACGGCGCAATTGTGGTTGTTGTCTGTTGAATAGCTTGGGATATCTTTCGTTCTTGCGCTCTTATAAACGGCGCATTTGTGGTTGTTGTATGTCGAATAGCTTGGGATATCTCTCGTTCTTGCTCTTTCATAAACGGCGCATTTGTGGTTGTTGTATGTTGAATAGCTTGTGATATCTCTCGTTCTTTCAAATGCTATTTTTTGATTGATAAGGTCAAATTAATTCACGTGAATGAATCTTGTAAAAGGCCGATTGAATTTTTAAGATTCTTCAGATACGAATCGAATTCTTCAGATACGAATCGAATTCCTCATCTACGAATCGATCGATTCGATCGATTGGAGTCCATCCGTGGGGTGATAATAAGGTAGCCTGCATAGCTTGCTCTTTGGCAAAAGGAGGGGGAGGGGAGGGGAGGGGGAGATGAAGAGGAAAGAAAGGAGAGTAATGGACTGAACTCTTTTTCTCCCGGCATGCCTTTGCCACAGGAATCCCAATATAATAGAGTAGTTTGATGTTTGATTTAGTAAATGACTTTTGTCAGTTCGTGATTGACTTTTATTGACTTTCTGAGGCCACATGGTAGGTGACTTGTATAAATGATGGTCAATAATTATAAAATACAGGGATCCCAACCCCTTTTCATGCTTCACGAATAGAGTCGAATGGAGTTTTGGAATTTTCGATTCGAGTCCAGTCGAGTATATTGGACATGTATGAGCAGATGAAGGCGCATTCAAGAGTTGGTTCGGCACTTTTGGGGTCGATAGCTTCGGGAATCAGATACACCCCGTGGGCAATGGCCACTCGGAAGGATCTTCGAAGTGAGTCCCGGAGCAGATGGTTATGTGAGAGCAGTAAAGGTGACCTTTGGTGGCAAGGCATTCGTGAGACCAATAACCAAGATTTGTCCTTTACAACTTCATGGAAGTGTCTTATTATCATGAACAGACTTTGAACATTAAGAACACTAAGAAGAATAAAACGTTGAGTTTAACATATCCCTCGATAGGCACTAGGCCCATCGAAGAGGGGGAGAATGTTCAGAAGGAAAATGTCTTGTTATTATTATATTCAGGATACCTGTGCTAGAGGCACGTGACTCGGGGTCACTTTTTCGGTGCCATGAGGTCAAAATGGCGTCTTAGTGGCGTTGTTTTTGATTCTCTGAATTCCAAAAAAAACCCATACAAACACAAAATAAATACAAACTTTCCTTTTCCATCCAAGTTGTCACCAATATATATTAATACCGTTAAGCTCAACCCTTTTTCTATATATTAATTGTAGACACGAATGTAGTAAAACATACGTACGGATAATCCGTTTAATCATACACAGGAAACACATCCTATATTTTATTGTAACCTTTTTTAAAGCACAGTAACAAAAAATGGATAATTAAATAAAACTCACAACAAAAAAAATCAATTTTACCGTTTTTTATTGGTGGTGAGTTGGAATAAAATACATGGGTAAAAACATCCAATTTCACAAAGGGATCAATAAATTGAAAACGTTAGATCGAGCCGGGATCGGATACTTTTTTGAAAGCATTCAGAAGGGAGGGGCGTTTCTAAGGAAAAGCATATGCTAGGTAAATCGTTTGTAACCGAGCCTGCACGGCAACCACAAAACTTGTTAGCTTTGAGTGCATATCTGCAATGTGGTGTCGCGCAAAATGTAATATTAAAAGTTTGTGGAATTATACTTCACAATAAAGCGATAAACAAGGGAATAATTTTAGAACTGACAGATTTAATTACAAGAAGACACTTTTAAAAGGACGTTCGCTGGAAAAAGCAAAGTAAATGTCAATTTCCTGAGACGTCTTTGCCAGTTGATAAAACTAAATTAGACACATCGAATAAGCTAAAAAAAATCGGCATTTTCGTCATTTTTCGCAAGCTGCGTGACGGAATGTCTTGGTGGCAAAAACAAGAAAGAAAATTAGTAAAAAAATGCCAGTCATAATAAAAGAAGGCCATAAAATGTTTGTGAAACTCATAATATTTCGAAATAAAGCAATTTTTTGACACATAATGAGAAAATAAAACTTTTTTTGGAGAAAAAGACCGTACGTCTCGAACAAAATGGCCGCTTTTTATCGTTTTTGAGGGCTTAAAAAACTGGAAAAAGCCGATTTTCTGTGGGTTAAAAATATGTCATTTTTTTCAAAAACTAAACGAAGACTTATTTTTAGTAGTTATTTCGATTTATTATAAGATAAAAAATGGGGGTCACTGTGCGTTTTTTTGAGTTATTGTGCTTCAAACATCGAAAATCGGCTCGTTTGCTTGTTTTTCTTATAGAAGCAAAATCACCCAGGCGTTCCTCACCGCACGTTGTCGTACGTAGTAGGTTGCGCGCGAGCATTCCCCGCGAACGTCCTTACATTTATTCGACACTCATCAATGTATATTATATTTTTTTTAGTGTATATTTTATATATCTATAATAAGTAGTATACAATGTAGTAGCAATATAAACTCACTCACATAGTAAATAATATTAATAAATTGAATCAAAAAGAGGTTCTTTAAGGGTTTTTTAATTTTTTTTTACGCTTAAAATATTAAACTATCGCTAGTACTTTTTTAATCATAAAAAACTGATCAAACAGGGAGGTTTTCGAGGAGGCTAGTTGGCGCCTTTATTTTTTAATGTTTATACCTTTTTTGAAAAATAATAATAATAATAATTCAAATATAGTCGTGAAAATGCCTTGTTTTGCAAGGAGACAACTTATTTGTGTGTTAAATACTCGACAAAATATATTTGCATATTAAAAACGCTTATGTGAAATCGTTCAAATGAAATCAATTCCGAACACTTCTAGCCGATCGTCTGAGACCCGTCCCTATTAGCCACTTTCCTATCGAGTTTGGGGCCTGGGACGAGTGAAGTACGCAAAGGCGTCTGGGATCGTTAATCGGTACGCCTTCGTCAGTTGATTATAGTAAATATGGCTGACAAACGATGTTTTCGCTAAGTGACTGAGAAGATATTCCAGGTGCAAAGCTTATGAAACCGATTGACCAATGTACTTGTTCTGTTTTACGACGGTTATTCTAAGAATATATATAGCTGTGTATTTTACGTTTATTGAGAAAAAATCAAGCAATAAAGACGATCAAGTAATGTCGTTTCGATACACCGCCGTAATCTATAATGAAAACCTCATAGTTGTTTAGCACATTATCACAAAACTTCGTAATTTTCCAATAAATAAATGTCTTAAATGTAGTTATTCCATGCAAGAATGAGATTATAGTTGTGTTTTAAAAGTTTATTGAGAAAAAAATCAAGCAATAAAAACGATAATTTAATACAAGTACAGTCGTTTCGATACACCGATTAGTTTAATATATGTGACAAATTAACCGAGTAAATGTCTAATAACCACGCATAATAAACCAGTTTTTAGTATAAAAGTAAACATTTTGCGCTTAAATGTAGTTCTTCTAAGAATACAGTTGTGTATTTTAGGCTTATTGAGAAAAAAATCAAGCAATAAAGACGATAATTACGAGTAGAAGCGTTTTGATACAATTAATGACAACTTACAATCACCGCCGTAATTTATAATGAAAACTTCGTAGTTTTTTACCATATGATCACAAAACTTCGTAATTTTCCGGATCCAGTAAATCATCATAACATGTCTTTATAACTTGGTATTTTACGTTGCTTACTTCAACATAGATATGTATCGAATCGACCTTGAAAGGAGTATCGAAACGACCGGACACCGCGTCTGAACAGATACGAGTCATTCGCGAGTCAGCCTTTAAGGAATCATTCCTCAACAAAATATCGTATTTTTTTCGCAGTTCTGTATCTTTAGGGATGCAGTAAAACTTAAAGCCAAGAGATTTGTTTCGATGGCTATTAGAACAACTTGGAACGCAGCAGTTATCATTTTGGCATGATTGTTTAGTGAGGTAGTTTACAGTAATCAAACACGAAGGCGTACCGAGTAACGATCCCAGACGCCTTTGCGTACTTCACTCGTCCCAGGCCCCAAACTCGATAGGAAAGTGGCTAATTCGGAAGCTACCGATAGTTATTGAAATGATAACCATTTGATTGCACTGATGTGGAATATCGGTGCACAGACCGAAACCGTACGTAAGTCAATTCATTAACATGGAGCATAACAAAGTTTTGAAGCAAACTTGATATAGCAAACTATTAGTCCAGTCATTCTACGAAATGACCTGCCACTAATTGCAACAGAAGATTTTTTTTCATAAATCTGTCCGTAAGGATCCCAGTGACTACCAAAAAAAAGTCCCAGAAGATTCGAGTGGGGAAAGGTGCTAAAAACCGGTCTTTTTTGGAGCTTTATAAAATTGCAATTATGCTGTATCATGGAAACGAGGCTGCAACCGGAAGTTGAGTTTATTTCTTCGCTAAACGGTCTCGTTATAAAATAAAAACCAAAAAAGGTTAAATTATATTTCCAAACAGCCTAATAAATTTTCTAAGCAATCTTTTATTGCTTTTTATTTCAAATTTTATCATTTTTGTGGCTAGCTAGCTCGAAGAGGCTAGTAGCCACTATGTCATCGGGCATGAGTGAGTGAGTATAAGAGTGTAAGTTAGCTTCCAACCAATCAGAATCGAGTTTGACCCTCCCCTCCCCCCTTTCCTCTCCCTTCCGCTACGCAGGCTAAAAATCCAAGATTGCGGACACATGGCAGAAAGCACAGAAAAAACTACTCAAAAACTATCAAAAAATGCTTATTATGAATAACAAAAGCTTCATCATTGAAGAATGGGACTAAGAGTTTGGTATGTGTGGAGTTTCAAGCTAGCAAATTACCATTTTGAGAAGGTTTTGCATCGATGATTGTGTCGCCTTTACACGATTACGACATGATCCGAACGGACCGACTAGCGACTAGCCAATTGAAACGTGACCCGAACTCTTCTTCGGCGATTACGACATAATATTGTAAACTGGTAATATGGTAAACTGCAAAAAATTGTTTTCACATATTATAGTTCTTGTTTATATCATTTTTAGAAGAATATTGTTCAACTGAGACATTAATATGTTATTCACAAATGTTCAAATAATTTCTTTATAACAATAAGTTTTTCTATTGCCTTATTACTGTTCTTGTTAATGTCATTTTTGGCAGATTTCTGTAATGACTTCTGAGATATATTAAAAGATGTTTCTGACAATTGTTTAGATTATTACTTATAGCAGTATGTTTGTAAACAAAACAAAAAAATTGTATTTACATATTATAATCACAAGCGTCAGAATCAATACTATCCTTACAAATCATAAGAACACGAATATTTCTAAAAAAATTGGTATAGTACATAAACTGTGATTGGTCAAAACCATGTGTGAAGAGAGTATCCAAACAGGCTTTACAATTTTCTACAACTACAAACTCAAATTTGATTTTGCCAAATGGGTAACTTTGGAAAACTATTCTGATAACACTTTTTGTGGCAAGCTTGCTCAAAGAGCCAAGCTATCCACTATGTCATGGTGCGTCTTAAAGGTAACAGTGTCTAACATAGAGTAGCTTTATGCATACATGTAGCTAGCCACATGCAGTCATAGACTGCCTTTAATTTTGCTGTTGGTATTATATTAAATATTAGGGATTAGATGGTCTATAACCGGAAGTGTGTATATTTGTTGAATAAATCGTTCAAATAAACAATGATCAGCTTTTTCTTTGTAATTATGTTTTTATTCATAGCTCAAGTGCTCAGAACAGATTTGAATAAGTGCAATATAAGCCTTATTATTATTAATAAATAGAATTACGAGAAGACCAGTTGTCATTTTTGTAATTTTGTATATTTCGGTCTTTATCCAAAGACCATCAACTGCAAATGAATAAATTAAACTAAGACATTCTGAATTAAGATTAATTCATTAGACTCAAGGGAATTGACTGTCCTTGTTCATTCAGGCTTGGTTTGTGTTCTTTTATAAAAAGCGCTTCTGCTATTTTTCGTTGTTTGTAATTTTTTTTATTATTATTGTAATGAAGAATAATGTGTATCCCTAAAGTACAATACATTATTTCGTAGGTTTTTATCGCGAGTTTTGTAATCATAATAAGATATCATGCTATTGATTATTTGTATACCGAGCTTTATGTACATTAACAAATTTCATTCATTTTGACGAATAAATTCCGAAACGTCAGAATATAACTTCTCTAATCTTTTACGGTGTACAATTTACATTTTTCAACTATATATATTGCTACCTAATAAAATGTCGCTTCTCGTATTTTAGTAAAACAAATAACATAAATTCTTCTTCTATTATAATGAATTATATAATATCCAACTACAAAATAAGTTAAATATCATTACTGTCAGGCTCTTCGTCTAGTTTGGGAGAATTTGTACTGCTCACGCCTTTGCATTGGCCACAAGCAGGAGAACAATCCAGATTGTGCTTTCTGCAGGTACATCTACGGCTACTGCAATCTGATTGGCAGTTGCATCCAACAATCGATCGAAAGAAAAGATTCTGGTGCAGGAGGAAGGTCCGTCATCAAGGGTACTATCATGCAGGTCTCCTGTTCTCTTCCGCCCCCAATAATAGATGTCAAGGTCGCTGTCGTTGCCTTTTAACTGTCGTATCTGCAGATAGACGACCCTCATGCTGTTGTAGCGCAACGCTTCTGAGGAGGTAGGTAGACTTTGAGGCTGGACATGGACCTTTTTGCTTGTCAGCTTGTCGTATTATTTTCCATCGCCAACTATTCCGGACTTCCGCCAGTCATCGAGGCCAGCGGATACCATGTGTAAAATAGAAAGTAAACACCGATTCGGGAATCCAAGATAGAATCAAAATCGAATGTACAAAACTAAGTTAAATACGATTCTTTTAGTCAATTTAACACCAAAGGATATTGAGGCAACTATAAAACCGTAACTCTTGAACATTTGTAGAGTTCAATGTTATAAAATTGGTAATTTACAAGCGAAATAACAACGACATGCCGACAATCTGAGCAAAGCCACAGGGAGCCCAAGCTCGCTCAGGCCCGCACTCGGTGAAACCCAACTTTCTTGCTACGGTTTGCCTTTTCTTAACTATCCCATTAAAATCTATTGTATATATTAGTTGGGTAAATTAGCTTCATTTTGGTATCAAATATGCCTTAGTTTGCGAAGAATGTCCAAAAATATCGCATCACAAAGTACCTCTACTTGAAGGAAGGATTGCAAGTGTATGGCGTCTTACGAACGTCAATTCAATTTGGAGCTTTTTCAAAGTTAAAAAGGAAAGGTAAAACCTCGTTCGATCGACGATAAATTTTACACAAGCAATTTATGATGTATTTAGTTTATGGAACAGCCACGGTAAATGAGGTAACAAGCTTTGATTTTGAAAAATGATGCTCTGAAAATCACACTTTTCGTGTTTTTCTTGCAATTTTACAATCTGAATATTTCTGAATACAGAGCATGTAGGGAAAGAATTGAAAACTGAACTATCGAAAGGAAAGGTTTCTATTCAATAAATAAAGCTATGTTTGGTAAAAATCAAATGCTTCAATGTCATATAATATATTTCCAGTTAGGTAAATTGACAAATCCTTACCGAGAATTTTATAATTCGAAAATAACTTTGATCCTCTATACATTTCTTTGTAAAATCTGATAAAATTATCTACCGCTTTTCTGTTGCACCGCTGACCTTGTGAGTGGGCGCATGGCCGGAATAGTCGGCGACACTGTATCGCAGTCTGTCTATATCCTCTCCAGGTCGGCCATTAAGGATTGCGACTAGAGCGTTTTCTCCAGCTTTAACGATAACCTCCGCAGAGGCATTACTTTTGTTGAACACTTTAATTGGCTTGCTCTTGGAGGTATTGAGATTCCACAAACGTTTTTAATAAGGTTCCTTATACGAGATTTTGTATCGCATCCGAGAAATGCGTGGATGAAGAGAATATTTTAGACTTCATGGGGATGTGGTTGGGGGCCGAATCCCATTTCCCAGTTTATATTTGGACCTAATCCCAGTCAAAAATCACATGATCCCATCAGTTTTGCTCAAGTTTTCAATCTCATTCCCATTTTCTATTGTTCTTTATTTGTAAATCCCAGTCCCAGTGCATCCAATCCCATTTTCCCAGTCAAAAATAAGGCCAATCCCATCTCCCATTTTACCCCTTCAGGACCCTCTTGTGATTATTACAGATAACACATGTTTTTGTCTGATCAGACCACATCATATAACTAATAGGAAAAAAAATTGTTTTTATTCATCGTATCTTATGCATAAAAAAAACCATATGCAATGCAATATGATTTCGTCAAAGCATGATTTTTAGACTCACCTTATAAATATGTTAAAACATCTTCGTAAACTGCACACACTACATGATGAACTCGATGATAGTAAAGAATCAGTATTTAGTAATAGTAAAGCCTATAGTAAGGCTAGCACTATAACGAGATACGAAGATACAAAGATACAAGCATATCAGATTCCAAAGCTGAAATACGATCTATGTCAATGTCACGGCATTCAGGTATTTGCAATGTTTTGAAGTTCTGTTTGACGTTTTGTATGTTTGTATGTTTGTATCTCGTTATAGTACTTATAGTGCAAGCCGAAAACTCTTTGTCAAGATAGAAGTGCTGTTTATTTTTTATTACTTATTTTGATTTGTTGATTTCTATATTTTCCTTCATTTTGATATGCTTTGATTATCCAGAGCTGTAATCAGTCAGAGTAAGTAACCGTAAAAAACAGACGTGAGGGAAATTTTTATACAATAACAATGCAGTTATCTTCACCAATCTCTATTGCGCGCAGTATCATGCGACATTCTTTGTAGCCTGAGTATCAGGCCCTCTGGGGAAGGGAGTCCTTCTCCCCGCTCCCCTCCCCAGAGGGCCCGGTACTCAGGCTACATTCTTTGCGGTTTCGTCATCCTTGAAAAAACACTAAATTTTTGAAGTGTTACATCGCTAGTTTTGTAAAATCGTGTACTGCAAGGAACACTTATTCACTTTTTATTAAGCTTATTATCCTTTTTAAAATATTAAGAGGGATTTGCCTATAGGGTCGCCTATGACTTGCAAAATAATTATTGGTCAAATTCCTTAAAATTGGCATGTAGAACCAGTTTTAAACGCTGAATCCATTGCTATAAGTTTTAGCTCGATCAGATAAATATTTAGGGCACACGGCGCCAAAATGTGAAAATTGACGTCATTTCCGGTTTTCGAAGGTCAATTGAGTGCACTACAAAAAGTGTCCAATATCACAAGATTGAGAAAATATTTTACCAAACAAATTTGCCAGCTAAAAAGTACGTACAGTAAAGACTATTCGGAGCTTTTTTTCTTCGAAAAAAAGATGAAAACTGAATATTTTATAGATTTTTCAATTATTTTCAAGTTTTAACTCGATTTTAAGTACATCATATTAAAACATCTGTATCGCCAATGGTACATGACCTAGCTCATAGCTATTGTACATGAGGAAAGAGGGATACCAATAGCTTCTTATTCCCATTTTCTATTTTATTTATTTCAACTTTTCTGTATACATTATTATTGTTATTCCAATTTTCTATTTTTCGGCATTTTTGATTATTTTCATTCCAATTTTCTATTTTCTTTCTTTCAGCATTTATTTTTCATTGTTTCTTTTCCCATTTTCTTTCTTTCAGCCTTTTTCATCATTTCTTTTCTTTTTGTCTGTTTTCTTTCTTTTAGTATTCCTTTTTTTGTTATTATTATTTTTGATTCGGGGGATAAGTTCCCAACTAATCAAATAACTGTTTCTCTGAAATATTTTACGTTTTGTTCCCAAGATCTCAAAAAACTAGTTTTTTATAATGTTTTGTTTCACCTTGTTCCAAAAACCTGGCTGGGAGAGGATCAACAAATGTATAAAATGATTACAATCATGATACAGTGCGGATGGGATGCTCATTGAAAACAACTTACCCAGGGTTTAGAGTTATCTCATCTCTGCTGGTAGGGTATATAATGGGTATATAGGGTATATAATGCCAGTCATCATACCCATTATATACCCTACCAGCCGAGACGAGATATCTCGCCCCCCGAGTTGTCTCGCTCAACAGAGATGAGAAATTATTCCCATGTGGAATTTTACAAATTTTACATATTAAAACTTAACTCGCCCAGGGTAACTCGGGGGAGGGCTGTCTCGGGTGCCCGAGACAACTCTCTACCATATAGACAAGTACAAATCCGTGAACGTTTTACTTGTAAGACAACAGAATTACAAGAATTATCATTCGAGGAGTGACGAATGCGTTTTCTTTGATCAAAGAAGGCTACATATGATTGTCTTTTTTTTATATTTCAATTTATCGGAATATATAGGTGAAATATAAAAATACTTTCTTTGAGAAAAGAGACGGACAGAGTTTGCAACTCATCCCCAGAATCAAAAATAATAGAAATAACAAAACAAAAAAGAATTAAAGAAAGAAAGAAAGAAAACAGACAAAAAGAAAAGAAATAATGAAAAAAGGCTGAAAGAAAGAAAATGGGAAAGGAAACAATAAAAATAAATGTGAAAGAAAATACAAAATGGGAATAGAAAGAATGGAAAATTGAAGAAAATTGAAAATAATTATATAAATACTGAATATCATATCGTTGCAATACAGTTTTGTTGTGCGCTTTTTCTCTGTTTGATACGGTTGGGTTAGCCCAGGAGCCCATTACCGATTACCGATAACTGGTTAGCCGCAGTGCATTATGACACACGACACGAAATTTCAAATTTACGCCGCCGTAAAGCTAACGTAAAGGTAACGTAAAGCCCATCTTTATGTGACGCAGGCGATTTACGTTCCACTGATCGAGTTTATTATAAGATATTAAACGGCAAATAACCTAGAAGAATTACAAGTTAAATGATTATTTGATACGAAAATACTAAAGAAATTACACAATAAATGATTTACGATAACGATTATATGCTTACCCTGACGGTACGGCACGAAACTATTAAAGTATTCACATGTTTGTATTGGTTACACATTAGTAGCGAAGTATTTAAAAACAAGATGGCGACTGACGACCACATGGGCTGGCTAGGTACCAGACCCCACGGGACGACACAGGGTTCCCGATCCTGACCTATTACATACTTCCCTGCTTGAGGTTGAAGACCTCGACAACCTAATAAAACTGTAATAAATGAAAAACATAGAGAAATAACATGTCCAAATATAAAAGTGTCTTAAACTGTCTTACTCAACATTTGCATAATAAGTAAGTTTGTTTGTGCAACAGTGTTAATAACATCTTGTGGATTCAACAGGCCTGCTGTATTCTCGCTGATCGATACTGGTACTGGTAAGTGATGTGGATTCGAGTGTGTTCCTGCTGCTCTTCGGGTTGAACGTCTAAGGGGTACATCATCAGTGGTAACATCTGTTGCTGTCTGTAGAGGTTCATCGTTGACTTTTTCTTCGCTGTCAGGCACATCAAACTCATCAGTCAGTTCCTCATATGTGTCGCTGTCAGTCACATCAGACTCATCAGTCAGGTCCTCATTTGACGATGTAGACGTTGATTTCTCATCTTCCTTGGTTAAGTCAGTCTTTTGAGTAGGTATTTCTGTGTCTTTGGCTAGATGACTGGCATGTAACATGTCTTTCCTGTAGACTGTCTTCTTGGCTGGTTGTTCATCCAGTGATTCTACCACATAGGTGTTTCCGGTGTTTAACCGTTTGACTATTTTGTAGGGTGTTGCATCCCATACGTCTTGTATTTTGTTTCGTCCTTCTACACGATTCTTTAAGAACACCTGTGTACCAACTAACAGACTTGTATCTACAGCTTTGTCATTGTTTCTTTTCCTTCGTCTGAGTGCTTCTTTCTCAGTCTTCTGTTCAGCTAGTTTGAATGCATGAGTTAACCGCTTCTGGTGATCAGTAATCCATTCTTCAACACAAAGGTTTCCATCATCCTGATCCACAGCTTGTAGCATGTGATCGATAGGAAGGATTGGGTTTCTTCCAAAAAACAAGTAATAAGGCGAGTAGCCGGTGGATGAATGCGGTGTGCAGTTATAAGCGTATACTAGTTCAGGTAAGAATTGTGGCCACTTGCCTTTCTTCTCTGGAGCTAGGGTCTTTAATCGGTCGTGCAATGTTCGATTAAACCGTTCACATTGCCCGTTACCTTCTGGATGGTAGGGCGATGTTCGACTCTTGGTTATTCCATATAGCTTACAGAGTTCACGTATGACATTTCCTTCGAAGTTCCTTCCCTGATCGCTATGAAGCCGCTTTGGGACACCAAATCGTACAAACCACGTGTTAACCAATGTGCGTGCTACAGTCGGTGCTCGTTGATCCTTTGTAGGTATTGCTTGGGTGAATTTCGTAAATACATCTGTGAGAACTAAGACGTTTTCAAATCCACTAGTGCTTTTCTCAAGTAGAGTATAGTCCATAGCCAAAACTTCTAATGGAGCGCTGGCTGTAAGAGAACCCATGGTTGGATGCAGCGTCTTCCCTGCTTTGGACATAGTACACCTCTGACAATTTCGACAATACTCTGCGATTTCTCGCGACATTCCGGGCCAGTAACATCTTTGTCTTGCTATAGCGGTTGTCTTGTCAATTCCCTGATGTCCAAAGTCATCGTGAACTGATGTCATCACTTTACTCTTAAACAGGAAGTTCCGGTATAAAAGGGAAATGGCCAGGCCAAATTCAGCTCATTAGCCAATCAGATGCCGAGAAGAGAGAATCTAAGCGAAGCGTTTTGACTTTGTGATTTTGAACAAGTGAAGACTTTTTCGCTTTTATTAGAACTATAGTTCAATAATATTTGAAAAAAATCACTATTTATCAAGTGGCAATATCAATAAATATTGTAAACATAGCAAAAAACGTAAAACAATTCGTAAAAACAAGAAAATTAAATCTTGTCCCCATGACTTTATTTTCTCTTCGTTCAAAAAAGCATGATAGTGTGCACAAAAACGTCTGTTTATAAATTGTCCTTATCTATCAACATGAAATTTTAAAATATTTGTAAAGCAATATAAAAAAAATCAATTTGGTTTGTTTTTCTGCAGTATTTTGCATATAAAAACTGATCTAACAAGCCGAATGAAATTAACACAACAAAACAAGATGCTAATTTACGTAATTTCGTACCTTGTCTTTTGAACAGCTGATGAAAATACCTCTGTAATGCTGTTTATAATTGTTTTCATCGATGTATTGGTAATAGAAAGCAAAAGTGGACGTCCATAACATGCAAAACTTGAAATTTTACAACACAGATATCGTTCAAAATCATTGTTCTTGATGTGTAAAAAAGTTCAACCTTTCTCGATCTTCTTCAAAAGTCAAATAGATTTCAAACTTTGATTATCAGCAATTGAAGTCATTTTCTAGTGTATTTCGTCGATCTTTTGCTTTTTTATCCGTTGAAGGTTGTATGTCTTCGGCAACCATCCAAATTTCTCGACAAACATGTTGAAAAATAGTTGTTTTTTTGCTCCATAATCCTTCCTTGTAATTCAAAGACGACGTCAGTTTTGCTTTGAAGTCAAAGGCATGATATGTAAGAAGAGATTTTTCCGTTTTTCCAGACTCTATTTGCGATAAATAAACTTCAATTTCGTTCAAAATGAAGAGTATTTCTTTCTCTTTGCGAAGCAAGGTCTCCCGGATATGCAAACGCGTCCGCTTACAAAATTGGCGGGAATTTTCCCGCTTGTTTTGATTTGGACGTATGACTATTGAAGAGATGTTACAATTTTTTTAAAGCTGTTTACCCTAAATTTTTCAATAAATTCTGGCATAATCCATTTTATTTTCGTCTTTTATGATAAAGTGTTTAATAGGCAGTCGATTTAATTCATTGATTTTACGATTTCAAGCTAGCTTTATTGTTTATCTCAAATTATTTCTGAAATGTCAAGATAGGAGCTGTGCCCTCAGCCATGTTTTTTCAACAAATCGGCAGCCATGAAGCTCTGCTGACGTGAGATGGCCCTTTTTATAGTGGAACTTCCTGTTTAAGTGCGTCTGGTAATATAAGCTGTTTAACTTCTTGGCCATGAATGTGAATGACACGGTATAAAATTGAGTCTTCCTCTTTTATGCGCTTCCATTCTCGCAGCAGTTTACGAGCATTCTTGGTTTCTTTCATGAGCTGTCTCACTGTTGGGGCGCGTTGGAGCTTCCAGTAATGCCATAGTCTGCTTGTTGAGTTATCTCCAGTTTGCATCACAGTCAAGTCCTTCTTTGAAATCGATGGGAGTGTAGATGGGATCTTTGGTGCTACGCCTTGGGTTCGTGTTTGTGATTCCTGCAAGAGAGTCTCTGATGACAACTCTCAACAAATGCGGTGATTAAAGGTGGCAGTAGCGTTCCAACTTCTCGATTCTGTTCCTGATTGTCTTGAGCTGCGGTGTTTTCTAGCCTTGCTGTTTTCGGTTCCTCACCATGAGATGTCTTTCTGCTTAGAGCGTCTGCATTACGATTACTTCGGCCAGAACGAAACTTTACAGTGAAGTTAAATTGTGCAAGTTCGGCAGACCATCTCATCTCCGTCGCACCAAGCTTCGCTGTGCTCTGTAAATAACTTAAAGGGTTATTGTCAGTATATACAATAAACTTCGATCCTATCAAGAGATCACGATATTTCTGAGCGATTGCCCAGTACAGTGCTAACAGTTCAAGTTTCATGCTAGAATAGTTCTGCATATTGCGTTCAGTAGGTCGAAGACCTCTACTTGCATAACTAAGAACAACAAGTCCATGTTCCTGTTGCTGAGACAAGACAGCACCTAATCCGTGAAAACTCGCGTCTGTCTCCAAGATGAATTCACGATTAAAGTCTGGGAATCCAAGTACCGGGGCTGTTGTCAAGGAACGTTTAAGCTTGTTGAATGCATCATTACAAGAAGAGTCCCATTTGTCTTTGATACTTCTTTCGTCACGGGCTGTAGGTTGCTTCTTCCTTTTACGTCCTGTTGGTTCTTGTCCTCCTCGTACAAGACACTGAAGAGGGTGGGCAATCTCGGCGTACTTCGGGATAAATCTTCTGTAGTACCCCGAAAGTCCAAGAAAACCACGGAGCTCACGCAACGTCTCTGGTGTTTTCCAATCTTCAACAGCACGTATCTTTTCAGGATTAGGGGACGTCCCATCACATGTCACTATGTGTCCCAGGTAACGAACCCTTGTTCTGAAAAGCTGACATTTTTCAGGTTTCACTTTAAGATTGAGTTTTGACAACCGAGACAGTACCATTTCCAGCCTTGACAAAGTCTCTTCAAATGTGCTTCCGAAGACTAGTATGTCGTCGATGTAAACCAGTAAGCTTTGAAAGTTCACATCTCCAAATGCTTTATCCATTAGACGCATGAATGTACTCGGTGCATTGCACAGTCCGAACGGCATCCGGGTGTATTCATACAGTCCTCCTGTCCCTGTTCGGAAGGCTGTCTTTTCTACGTCTGATTCTTTGACTGGCAGTTGATTGAAACCGTGTGCGAGGTCCAAGCTGCAAAAGTACTTTGCACCTTTAAGAACATCCAGTGCTTCGTCGATACGAGGTAGAGGATACGCATCTTTATGTGTTTTTGCATTAAGGCGACGATAGTCTACACAGATCCGAAGTTTACCATCTTTCTTCTTCACCAATACGATGGGAGCAGCGTATGGACTCGACGATTCTCTGATTATGCCGCGGTCTAACGATTTCTGGATATATTCTCTCACTTCAGGCCATTGTTGTGGTGGTACTCGCCTGTGTGGAACTTTGGTTGGGCGATCGTCAGTTGTAATAATTGGATGCTCTACTAGATCACAAAATCCGATATCATCATCATCTTTACTAAACGTGCGGTTGTACTGTGTTACAACTTCCTCCAGACGCTGACGTTCAGACGGTGCTAGGTCGCCAATGTCCATCCTGGATAGTGTTGCGTTGGTGTCGACTGCGTTGTGTGATTCACTATCGCTCGATGCAGCGTCACATACATACACATGATTTTCATTGACAGTCACAAATTCCACAGATGGTTTTAGTTCAGCTACTGACCAGGTTGCAATTGGATCTCGAGGTTGGAGGTAAATATCTTTGTCGCTAAAATTAGCTACTTGAATCGGGATTCGTCCGTCATGTCCAACTGTGACAACTGCAGCTCCAACAGACACTCCGCTTGGTAATTCCGCCACGTGGGCTTCTACTCTCTCTACCAAGGCAGTGTAGGTTGAATCAGCTGGCTGTACAGATCCCTCAAGTACTCTAATTGAACGTGCAGGGACAAGGGTTGGACCCGATCCCACTAACCGTACTTTGCCTTCGAAATTGCATGGAGATGATGCAACAGTTTCTTGGTTAAACGAATGAACTTTATACATTTGTAATGCATAGAGAAGACTTACTTCACTATCAGGTAATGTTTTAGATAAAATTTCAACAAAGTTAACACCATACAATTGGATTAAACGTTTGCGCATGTCTCTGAGTACATTTGAGCCAATAACACCAGGTACTCTTGTTTTGCGAACATGAATTGGAATTGAAACGGGATCCTTAACGATTACAAATCCTAAACCATCAAAGGTGTGAGACAGAGCAGATAGTTGGAGTTCTACGTAGCCAATGTAGGGGATCTCTAAACCCTGTGAAGCTGAGATCTTTATGTAAGATGTCACATCAACAACTTCTCTTCCTGGAGCTAGGTGTTCCATGTAGAAGCTTTCCGTCACCGTTGACACTTCTGCACCAGTGTCAATCAGACATCTGACATCAACATCATCGACCCTCACCCTCACCTCAGGACAGTCCCCTATTGCTTGAGCAATTATTGAGCCTCCACTAATGTGCTCACCCACCGCAGGGCTCATTGCGATGGGCCCGACTTGTTTAAATCATCTTGACCCTTGCCTTTGGGAGTGGTGTTTGTCAAACTAGTGCTAGTGTTCTTAGGGCAGTCCCTCTTGAGATGTTGTGGGGAATCACATAACCAACATTTTCGAGACCCACCAACCCTGGGTGTGCTTTTAGTGTTCAATGCTGTAAGCAGTGATTCTATTTGTTTCTGTTGGGTTGCTATTTGTTGACCCTGTTCTTTAAGCATCCTATGGAGGTCGTGATTGACTGAAACTTCATTTAGGGTAGCTTGTTGCTTTTCTTTAGGGGTTTTTGGGTTATCCTGACTTCTCATTAGCTTAAGTACCCTGTCGCGTGCATCAAAGAAAGAAAGCTCTGATTGGTCTGAATTAAGCCTCCTCAGTTCAGTGCGAACAGTATGGTCATTAACCGCCTCAGCTAATCGGTTTTTTAACTGAGTGTCCCGACCCGCTTTGAAAGAGCTATCAAGCTGTACAATTCTATCCATCAGCTTTACTAAATCAAGGGAACATTTGATCAGATCATCACCCTCCTTCTGCTTGTAGGAATAAAATTGTTGTTGTAACTGTGGGAGGCTGTCCCCATCCCCAAACACACGTGTAAGGATCATGAATATTTGTGTAGGGTTGTTCATCACTTCTTCGCCCCTTCCAATGACTTCATACCGCGCGCTTCCAGCTAAATGTTCAATAAGAAAGGCTGCTTGTTCTTTTTCTGTTAGACCCCTACTTGCACAGGCGGCCTTTGCGTCTTGGATCCAATCTTCAATAGTTAAGTCATTAGCATGCTCTGGTTTGCCACGAAATCGCTCGAGTTTTCTGGAATTAACATAAAGCACACTTTTTTGTACTTCGTTTTCCTTTCTTAGAACCTTTTTAATTTCTCTTTCGGCGATTTCGGCGTCTTTCTCCGCTTTATCAGCGAGGTCTTGTTTTTCTGCAACGAGTGCTTTCAATTTGGCGATCTCTTGCATCGCTTTCGCTAATTCCAGAACCGAGGCCATCGTATACTGTTATAATTATCTCTTACCTCTATCTAGCCGTCAGTAGACCGTCAGGGTTTAAAGGAGACGCCTGCTCGCGACGCCACATGTGACGCAGGCGATTTACGTTCCACTGATCGAGTTTATTATAAGATATTAAACGGCAAATAACCTAGAAGAATTACAAGTTAAATGATTATTTGATACGAAAATACTAAAGAAATTACACAATAAATGATTTACGATAACGATTATATGCTTACCCTGACGGTACGGCACGAAACTAATAAAGTATTCACATGTTTGTATTGGTTACACATTAGTAGCGAAGTATTTAAAAACAAGATGGCGACTGACGACCACATGGGCTGGCTAGGTACCAGACCCCACGGGACGACACAGGGTTCCCGATCCTGACCTATTACATTTAAGAAACTTTACGCTCCTTTACGAAAGTGTAAAGATCAGCTTTACGACATCTTTACGCTCGAGCGTAATGCGACTTAAACGAACACTTTACGCTCAATTTAAAGGAGCGTAAAGATATCAATACGCTCGCGAAAAGCCATGTGAAGGTGTCATTACGTTCTCCTTAAAGCCGTGTAAAGGTGCGTAAATATATCATTACGTTCTCCTTAAAGCCGTGTAAAGGTGCGTAAATATATCATTACGTTCTCCTTAAAGCTGTGTAAAGGAGCGTAAAGATATCATTACGCTTGCGTAAAGCCGTGTAAAGGTGCGTAAAGATATCATTACGATCGCGTAAAGACATATAAAGGCGCGTAAAGATGCCGTTAAAGCTGTGTTATTAATGAGTGTTCTATCCGATATAAAACACTAATGTTTTATGCATAGAGTGCACAGACTATCAAAGGTCTCAGTTTTAATACTTCATCATTGACCTTTGCTAGGTTCTATTTTTCAATATTATTTACGTTCATCTATTACTATTATTCATGATCGCTTTCGCATGTGGGAAGCAAAAGGGGCGTATTGCGCATGATCGTGTTACGGAAATAATACGAACATGCGGGATATGCGCAGCATTATTTTATAGCCAGAAAATTCCAATTTTTGATAAGAATCTTTTATAAAAGAACGTTTCATAAGTGTTGGACTTTGCTAAGATGTTTAAAAAACTCGAGACCGTACGTGTTTTATCGGCTATAAAACACGCTCTCTCTCTTTTTCTAAACATCACTTAAACTAATAGCGTAAAGATAGCGTAAAGATGGCTTTAAGCAACTACGCTAAAGCGTAAAGATATGTAATGATACCTTTACGCTTCTTTAATCATAGCGTAAATATAGCGTAAAGATAGCTTTACGTTCCCTTACACTGAGTGTAAAGATGTGTAAAGGTATCATTACGCTAAATTCCTTTACGCATCTTAAAGCTCCTTTGATTTTAGCGTAAAGATTGTCTGAGATCTTTACGCTCCTTTACACTTAGCGTAAATTTGAAATTTCGTATCGTGATATATACTTCTATATTATTTAATTATATTGTTTAAATGACTGGTGACAGTCTTGTACATGTATTTGCTTAAATTGATTCTTGTCTTTTATAAGCATTCATTCTCTCATCTAAATCGTTTTATTTATCGTTTTTATTTCATTGTAAGAGCATAGAGACAATAGTTATATGCCCCTAAAACATATATTATTATTATTATTATTATTATTATTATTATTATTATTATTATTATTATTATTATTATTATTATTATTATTATTATTATTATTATTATTATTATTATTATTATTATTATTATTATTATTATTATTAATTGTCTTGTCATTATTCTCCCCCGCAGCCGTTTTTAGCTTTTTGTGGAAGAGAAAAGAAGCATTACGCGGGGGAGACTAGTCAGTTGCTGTTTTGCTTAGGCTTGCACTATAATGATATATGTAAGAGATACAACATATATACGTAGTCGAACTCAGATTATGCCCTTTATGTAGCTAATATGTCGGCTCTGTTAGCCCATGGTTCGAGAACAACGGGAACAACAGCAGCAATAACAACACAAAACAAACTATATAAGTATAAAAATGGATCGATATAACTCAATGCCCATTCCCAGGTAATAACGATCCCTGCAACCAAGTTCAATTCGGTAAATTGCAGTTCAACAAACTTCAAAGATATTGTTTTTTCAAGGATGACGAGACCGCAAAGAATGTTGCATGATACTGCAAGTAGACAGCGTCAAAGATGTTCTGCAAGGTTGGTGAGATAAGTGTTTTATTACTGATAAAAATTTCCCTCACATCTGGTTTTTACGGTTAGTTACTCTGACTGATTACAGCTCTGGGGCCGTTTGTACGAAGGGTGGATAAAGTTATCCGCGGATAAAAGTGTGCCCTAAATATTTATCTGATCGAGCTAAAACTTATAGCAATGGATTCAGCGTTCAAAACTGGTTCTACATGCCAATTTTAAGGAATTTGACCAAAAATCATTTTGCAAGTCATGGGCAAATCCCTCTTAAGAGTATTTTTTTTTTAAGTTATTTTTTTCAAATGTTTGTATTGTAATTAACTAATCATTGTAATGATAATATCAAGTATATAATATTATCAATTGTAAATATGCTATTCTGTTATAATTGTCAATAAGAAAAAAAAAAGTTGTTATTAATTAGAAAATTAGAAATTACATCAATCAGCCAGAGTGCGAGCGTCTGGTTCACGCCTTCATCACATCCAAACTGGACATGCATAATAGTATCCTAATTGGACTGCCATCAACCGAATTAGATAAACTTCAGCGTTTACAGAATACAGCAGCTAGGCTTGCTTGTAGAGCAAGGAAAAACGGTCACATAACACCAATTTTGAAACGCTTCATTGGCATCCAGTGAGAGCAAGAATCGATTTTAAAATACTTATGGTTACATATAAATCTCTAAACGGTCAAGCACCGAACTATATAAAAGAACTCTTACATGAATATAAACCCGCTCGCTCATTGCGTTCCTCATCACAAAACCTTCTTGTTGTCCCTCGGGCTAAGACAAAGATAGGAGAAAGGGCGTTCCAAACAGCTGCGCCAATACTATGGAATTCACTGCCTAACAGTATCCGTCTATCAAGCACATTGAATATTTTTAAAAGCTCAGTTAAAACACATCTTTTTAACAAATATTTTTCTTAGCTTATTATTTGCATTGAGTGACGTGTTTTGGTTTTTTTCGTTTTTAATTCGATTGATGACAATCATTTTATACATTTGTTATACACCGAATCTAAATATGGCGGACAGCCGCGAACGGCCTGGGTCGGGTTCACGGAGTCGAGGCTGCGAAGTCGTTGTGTTGCGAAGTTTCCCTGGCGGCTTTGTTATTACTATCGACAAATGTAAAAAACTACTATGGAAATCGATCTTACAGAAGAAGACATCCCAGGAGCTAGTCTCAATGGAAGACAGCCTTGTTTACTTAAGAATGAAGAGCTTCATTTTTGGCTGAAATGCCGTGGCGATTCATTAAAAGGCCTCAAAACGAAGGCACAGTTAGTAAAAAGGTGAGAGATTTTTCTTCGTACACATAATGCTACACGTTCTGAACAGTCTGAAGCTTTTACTGATAAACTGAATTAAAATGAATCAAAAATCTATCATTTTAGATTTGAAGTTTATCATTTTACGAGTATAAGAAACATTAAGTGAAATAATCGTACTTATCGATCGCTTCAAACGATGATCAAAAATGTGTGAACTCGCGCCGTTCGCTCGACTTTTACGTTTTATTCTTAGAAAAGAACGGATAACTTATAATATTATAATTTGTGCTATTATATTTGAATAAGGATTATTTTTGTTTCAGGGTCGAGGAATATATCCAGTCCGGTAGAGATAAGGATGTTGTTGATCCTGACTCCAGTAAAATCTACACTAAGCGCAAAGAGCGAAAACAGTCAGACAGCAGCCCTCAAAAATTGCATTGTAAACATTGATGTTTGGGAAACTTGTGTAAAAAGAAACATCTTGGTCACGAGTAAAGCGTTTGGCATGGAAAGATCTCGACTTAAGATGCAAATTGTCATCTTCTAGACTCTGTACTTTGGTCTCAAGTGCTTTGTTGTCGTTATAAAGTTCTTCTGAACGTCTCCTATGTTTCTCTACCTCTCTCTCGAGCAAAGCAAGTTTATCCACTAACTGTTTGATACTGTCATTTGCTATGTCCAATCTCTCTTCTAATGAATTTTCTTCTTCTGGATGATTCAATGCTGCATCGGAATCACAAACGATGCTCTCGATATCTTCAGCCGTGTCTAGCTTTAGCTTTTTAGACGACCAAGGGTTCGATGGCGGCAATCTTTCTCTCGGCGCCTTTCTCTTCTTCGGAGAGACACTCCAAACAAATATCGATTATTTCACTTTTTGACATTTGTCGATAGTAATAACAAAGCCGCCAGGGAAACTTCGCAACGCAACGACTTCGCAGCCTCGACTCCGTGAACCCGATCCAGGCCGTTCGCGGCTGTCCGCCATATTTAGATTCGGTGTATTGATAATTTTATTGGACAAAGTCTTGACATATATTTACATTTTAATATAAACCTCATACAATAATTATTATAATACTTTTTATAATATACTTTTTTTATATATATATACTTCTATATATATACTTCTATATTATTTAATTATATTGTTTAAATGACTGGTGACAGTCTTGTACATGTATTTGCTTAAATTGATTCTTGTCTTTTATAAGCATTCATTCTCTCATCTAAATCGTTTTATTTATCGTTTTTATTTCATTGTAAGAGCATAGAGACAATAGTTATATGCCCCTAAAACATTATTATTATTATTATTATTATTATTATTATTATTATTATTATTATTATTATTATTATTATTATTATTATTATTATTATTATTATTATTATTATTATTATTATTATTATTATTATTATTATTATTATTATTGTGTCCGTGATTGGACCAGGCAGTAGGTGCTACATGGGGGTTCACCGTTTTTGCTCAAACTTGGTACAGTTGTAGGTCCCAGTAAGTTATTTGTTATCCCAGATACTCTGCTGGATCTGTCACTTTGGGGGGAAGTTAGACCACCCCCCCTAAAAATACCCATTTTGCCTCGAAAATCAGCAAAAATATAGCTAATTTTTAATGAAACAGAAAACCTTTAATATTGATGACAATGATGTAAAACTTGTTTCCCTATGAAGTACAGATGCCAGTAAGTGTTTCCAAGCACAAAGGTACATTTTTCTTTTAAGCCGTTTCCATGGCAGCAATTTGTTTCGGAGCAAAAATTGCCAATTTTGAAATTACTGTAATATCTATAGGTTTAAAAATTAATATCTCAAAAGTCCACCATGAAAATGTCAAAAATGGCCAATAGTCAACTCAATCTATGTCTTAAATTACCAAAACAAGAAGAAAATCTGCGGGCACTTGTTAACCTTAACTTATATGACGGGTTTGCTCAACCCTACTATGTCAATATCACAAAATTCGAGAACATTCATGCCCGCAAAAAAAACTGGTTGAAATCCTCCCAATAGCATTAAATTGGCTTCTAATAACCAGGTTGAGTCTTTATTATGCTTAATGTATCTTAATTTCAAGGATATTAAAATTTATTCAAAGCAGATATTTCTGTGACGACATATGGAATGTAGTCGTAACTATTATCGCGCACATCCTATTATCGTACTTTTTTGTAGAAAATAATATATATCTTCTGTTCTGCGTAAAACTTGATTGAAAATATGGAACAAAAGAGTTAGTTGCAACAGGATAAGCAGCATTTATTGTTTTAATTAATTTTGAAACAGTTTTTAGAAGATATATATATATTTTTTACGAATAGCATGATAATATAATGTGCACGATAATAGGTACGACTTGTTTATAAGCACTTAATTCGTCATGCTTTGACTGCTTTATTTACCTTTCATTTTAATGATTTTATATCGTGCTGTAAGCTGGGTTGTTCGACGGGATAACTTAGTAAAATCAGAAGGTAAGTAAAATCCAGTTAGCTGAAGCAAATTGCTTGTGTTTTGGGTTTATATCGTGAAGAATTCCTTTGTCAGACAGCATGACATGATGATATTCAGTCGTAGTCATATAAGACTTCGTTTTGATATGATAACTTGTTGAAAGCTTTTGTACCATTATAATCAGGAATACGATAAAGTCGATAAAAAACTTTCTTGTTGCTGGTCTGAATATCTTAAATGTATTATTTCAGTGTGTTCATGTAACGCAAATTACGGGTCTCAATGGTTTCGAAATCGAAGGGAAGGGGTGATGACACAATCCATTTAAACCTGCTCAATGTTTTTTCAGTATGGATTGCGGTAAAAAAAATACGAACTTAACTTTGTTTTAATTCTCTGATAGAATATCTCACGGCTGCTGGTGCTAGTGAAATGTAGAAAAATATTCATGTTAATTGTCGGTTAACAGATAACGTCTCCTATGCTCACATAATATCAGCACTTGTCGCGTCTTGTAGATTTCATTTTACATCAAAGTCACATATTATTCAGTGATATGTTTACTTTGTTTTCTGATTATTTTAAATAATTTCAAAATATAAGGGTATAACTATCGTCTTAAAACATTTTTTACTAAAACATGCTACTGGTCTTTGATCTCTCTAGCTATCTGTGAACTCCTCTATCCCATTTATCAGGCTCGCACAATTTGTGCAAAGGATATTGACAATGATAGACTGGTCGCCAGTAGATGCAGAGTACTTCTCTGTGCTTTGGACAAACAGTCATTCTATTCGAATCATTTCCAAAACCCCCAAATCTTAACAGAACAAGACCACTCTCTGATATACTTGTTCTCTCAAAACTTTCAAATTCTGAAAATGCATCAGTTGTATTTCTTGTGCATTCTGTAAACGGTATTTCCTATCTCTACTAGGATATCTTGACGAAAGACCATACGATGTCTATGACCATTTGTAGTATATGATATATTCGGCGTTAATTCGAATAGAATGACATCCCGAGCTCCAAAAGTACATAGAAGTATTACATTGAAACAGTGAAGTGTATACAAAATTAACCTGTCAGAATTATCCAGTTTCTAAGACGCTTTGCTAGCTGAAACATTGTTACTTGCTTGCAGTCTAGATCCGTCGACAAGAGATCATTGTAAGATTTAATGGTCTCACTGCGGTTTATTGTCGATAACTAAGCAAGGTACAAACCGACGCCAATGATTTGATTTTCTTGATATATTATAATCATGGTACAAAAGCAGGCAATGGGCTCCTGACAAAAGGTATTAATATAACAAGCTATGATATTAGAATGAAATCTTATGATCTACGACTGAATATTAATTATCCTGTCATGTGCTCTTTAATACAAAGAACTTCTGAACGATATAAATCCAAAATACAAGCTATTTGCTTCAGCTAACTGGATTGTATTTACCTTTCTGGTTTTTGTAAGTTATACCGTCGAACAATTCAGTGTAGAACCACACGATTTACACTGATCATATCATTAGAATGAAAGGCAATCAAGTTTGCATAATTTACAAGTAATTTGCATCAATTTCAAAACAGTAAATCTACTTCACCAAAGTTGTTTTCAGCTGGGTTTTATTTAGTTTTGAGAGGTTTGAAATCAAAACCAAGATTGTATTTAGTTTAGTGAGATAATACAATAAAGTTGAAGGAAATAATAATGTTTTAATAGTTAAATTTTTGCACAGCCAAATTTGCATATATGTCATGCATCTAATTAGTAAAAATCACAAAAAATTTGAGGTTGATGTAAAGAAAGTAGATAAAAAGCGCAAAATGTTTGTATGACACTAACTTAAACAACCTTAGCTTAGTAGATTGTAATAAAGATTGAAAGTTTATCGCGCCCAACTTGCGAGATATAAGCTACTTAGTGAGGGGTGGTTTTTTCATGACGAAAACTTAGTATATTTCCCCTTTGACTTGACATTTACAATTTTTATTATCCTTGAAATTAAGATACATTGAGCATAATATAGACTCAATCTGGTTATTAGAAGCCAATTTAATGCTATTGGGAGGATGTCAACCAGTTTTTTTGCGGGCATGAATGTTCTCGAATTTTGTGATATTGACATAGTAGGGTTGAGCAAACCCGTCATATAAGTTAAGGTTAACAAGTGCCCGCAGACTTTCTTCTTGTTTTGGTAATTTAAGACATAGATTGAGTTGACTATTGGCCATTTTTGACATTTTCATGGTGGACTTTTGAGATATTAATTTTTAAACCTATAGATATTACAGTAATTTCAAAATTGGCAATTTTTGGAAACGGCTTAAAAGAAAAATGTACCTCCGTGCTTGGTGACACTAACTGACATCTGTACTTTATAGGGAAACATGTTTTACATCATTGTCGTCAATAGTAAAGGTTTTCTGTTTCATTAAAAATAAGCTATAATTTGGCTGATTTTCGAGGCAAAATCGGTATTTTAAGGGGGGTGGTCTAACTTCCCACCAAAGTGACAGATCCAACTGAGTTTTTGGGATAATAAATAACTTACTAGGACCTACAACTGTACCTAGTTTGAACAAAATCGGTGAACCCCCATGTAGCACCCACTGCCTGGTTTTGCCTGGTTCTACCGTGGACACGCTCTTAATTGTCTTGTCATTATTCTCCCCCGCAGCCGTTTTTAGCTTTTTGTGGAAGAGAAAAGAAGCATTACGCGGGGGGAGACTAGTCAGTTGCTGTTTTGCTTAGGCTTGCACTATAATGATATATACAAAGATACAACATATATACGTAGTCGAACTCAGATTGTGCCCTTAATGTAGCTAATATGTCGGCTCTGTTAGCCCATGGTTCGAGAACAACGGGAACAACAGCAGCAATAACAACACAAAACAAACTATATAAGTATAAAAATGGATCGATATAACTCAATGCCCATTCCCAGGTAATAACGATCCCTGCAACCAAGTTCAATTCGGTAAATTGCAGTTCAACAAACTTCAAAGATATTGTTTTTTCAAGGATGACGAGACCGCAAAGAATGTTGCATGATACTGCAAGTAGACAGCGTCAAAGATGTTCTGCAAGGTTGGTGAGATAAGTGTTTTATTATTGTATAAACATTTCCCCCGCGTCTGGTTTTTACGGTTAGTTACTCTGACTGATTACAGCTCTGGGGCCGTTTGTACGAAGGTTGGATAAAGTTATCCGCGGATAAAAGTTATCCACTGCATAGCGGTTTTTTATAGATTTTATTCGCTGGATAAGGATTTTTTTAGCGCTATTCAGGCTTCGTACAACCGGCCCCTGGATAATCAAAGGATATCAAAATGAACGAAAATAAAGAAATCATCAAATGAAAATAAGTAATAACAAATAAATAGCACTTCTATCTTGACAAAGAGTTTTCCGGCTTGCACTATAACGAGATACAAAGATACAAAACGTCAAACAGAACATCAAGACATTGCAAATGCTTGAATGCCGTGACATTGACATAGATCGTATTTCAGCTTTGAAATTTGATATGCTTGCGGTATCTTTGTATCTCGTTATAGTGCAAGCCATTAAGTAAAAGCAATTGATTTGATAAAAACTGCATAGGATTATATTCGGAGAGACTCTAAACTGACCAAAGTATGAGAATGAATTGTTCAGTCAAGCTAGACAATATGATATTAATCAAAAGCTTGACAGGAAAAACAATAACATTTATAAAGAGAACGATTGAGAACTATGAATGATTCTAATATACATTAAAAAAACATTATTGACTTGAATATAATAATTTCAGGATGCAATTTCAAAGAAATCAGTAATGTTATAGAATTGTTCAAAATTTAGAATTGAAAATTGAAAAGTAAATCAATTTAAATTTAAAACAAATTAAAACTCATCTTTTGATAAGAAAAGTAAGGATAATACGACAAAAATACTTATTTATTTGTCTGAAGATGCAGGATACGAATGTTCATTAAATCGGCATTCCGCGCATTCCTTTTTCATTGAAACTCGCTTGGATGATCCTTTCTCTTGGATCATCCAAGCGAATTTGGGAAATGTCTATTAAAGCCAAAACGTCAAAACGTCAAAACGTCCATCACATTTGTTTCATGGCGCTCTTAACCAATAGCATTTAGAGATGGCGTAGCATTGAACCAATGAAATTATTTTTCCAAGGTTTGGCGAATAGCCAAAAGGGTCAACAAATCTACAGAAGCCCCAGTCTTGGCTACGACTGAGCTATTGCAAGCTGCTACAAACAAGTTATAGTTTCTTCTTAAAGGAAGATTACTTCAAAAATGAGAAAGTTGGTAGTTCAAGTGTTAGCTGTGGTGTTTCTTGTTTACTGCAACGCACCAACAACGTACAGCCAAAGTAAGTCTACCAAATAAACATGTTTAGTGATATTCAATTTCGATCAAGAAAGAGAAATAATAGGTAGAATTGAATTGTTCAATGTACTATATAGTTTAGGTAAGGATTTGTTAATTCTTAAAAATTCATTATCTGCATCGGTGCCTCGATTATAATCACAAGAGTTTTGCGATCGTTATCTTATTTTTATTTATCTTTAGTTCCGAGAAAGAAAGTAAAAGCAAGAGTTTATTAAATTATATGGCTCACGTATGTGACTTACAATTTAAAATATGAAAGGAAATAAAACTAGAATTAAGAGCGAGTCCGCGTGAAAACCATGCAGACCAGTCTACACCGTACATCACCGATTTTCTTCAAACTTAGCTCGATTGTACATCTTAGTTAACTTATTACTTTGGTGAATTTTTTTGGCTTTAAATTAAAAAGGCTTAAAGTTACAACCGTTTGAGTATTTTACCCTAAAAACGGTCAAAATTTGCATAAAATATACCTAAAGTTTTACGGCCTCGTATTTCCTTTGCAGATTGTTTCCTGCACCAATATTCTGCCCACGTTTAGCACATTATCTTATTAGTACTTTAAGTTGAATAAAAAGTCGTGAAACAAATATTGGGTTGTTTTATAAAGGGTTGAGTTATTGCTATTTTTCAGCTTTGACGAAAAGTGTAAAAATATACTCTAGAAAAGAGCTATTTGCACCTATCCGGCAGTTATTCATATAACTTTGAAACCTTTATCAGATAGCATGATGATAGAGACAATGTTTTATCGAAAAAAAAGTCTGTAAAGTATTTATTTTTCAAGCGAAAAATAACTAAGAAAATGATGAAATTTACAGTTTGAAGTTGTCACGTGACAAAACTAAATATACAACAAATCTACAACACGCTAAATATGATCCCAATATAATGATAATAATCATAAGATTCAATTATATGAATTAAAATAATGATATTCATCATTATATAAGATAATGTTACAACAAATAACTAAGTTTTAGGCTTGTAAGCCGAATACAGTAATGTTTTGTCTGTCTACCTTCGGCTTTCCTATGTCTGGTATAGTTTCATAATATTTTTTTCACAATATTATCATTTTTTGAAATAAAATAATTTTTACAGTATTAGAATTATGCATTTATTAACCTCACACACAACATGTTAAAGAAATTATTGAACTCATCCGGTTGCTAAAAACAGAAACAGACAAAGTAACAGTGTACTATATAAAACTATGCAACCTTTTTGATTTACTATTTTCCTGATTATGATCACTCTCCAGGGATATGAATACGTTTTCATAAAAATATATTGTTAAAGTTCTAGCCAGACACATTTTAATAAAAGACATATATTTTGCTTCAAGTGTTCTCTTTGTTGTTTTGCATAAATTTGAAATTGACATTCGACTAATTGGCATGTTTGGTGGACACCGACATTAATTCTCATTTTACGTGCATTAGTTGAGGTTAATTTTGACATACAGTAATTATTTTATGGCGGTTTTCTCTTTTCACAATCTTTCTGTGGAAAATTATGGAAGTTCTCGAAGAAACACACCTGCTTTGTTTTGCTACCTTTAAAATATTGTACAAAGATTATCTGCACCCATCTACTTGGCTGTTTAAAAACTTCTTCCAAAGATGTGAAGTACGAGTGGGAACTTTGTCTTTTAAGAGCTGGTGTTTTTAAAACTGAAAATACAGATGATATGACAATATGTCCGCTGCATAGAGACCACTTTGGTTCAGGCTGGCGTCCCAGTCGATTCTGTAAGCATCCTCCGCACGATTCTAAACAAAAGCCTGCCAGAGGTGGACATGCAAAGCGTATTTCTCAAGAGATATTCGAAACATGGGGAATGTTATGCGAAATTGGCCAAGGTATTGTTACATCTAAGTAAGGGTTGCATTTTCGATCCCATCTGAGTTTCGGTGAAATTAAAAATACTAAATAGTTTATTATATCGCTTAAAGGAATTTTCATTGAATACTATATATATTGACAACTATTATTGAAGAACTTTGAATTGAGCCGTTTCTTTTTTACGTTGAGATATCTAGAGAGTGAATAAGATGAATCTGGATTTAATACCATTGATTTGCTCAAAAGTACCTATTCAAAGCAGTCAAGAGAATGCGAACGTATTCTGCTAGGAAAAGCATAATATTATATCAAACGATAGATCTAAGGGTTATCTAACATTTCCTGTCATTAAAATCAATGAATCATTTCCAAATATGGGTATAAGTGAGCCATAGAAGCACAATTATACGCCAATTACGCACACTACATGTGTATAGAGTTGTACCATTTGTAAAATTTCAGAAAATCCAATCAATGAATATTTTTTTTTTTTTAATTCTAAATCGTAAGAGTAGTAAATGCAGTCTTGAATAAAAAGGGAAAAAATGGGGGTCCCCGTACTAATAGGCGAGTTATAAGCGACCGAATCCATTTTTTTGTTAAAAAAAACACGGCAACGGTCCGCGCGGGACTGGGTTCTAGTACTTTAAACATCTGCTTGAAACTTGTTGCATGAAATGTCATAATACTTTCTTAAGTTATAGATAAGGATTCAAATTAAAATATTATTTAGATAAATTTTCAAAACGACGCAAATAAATGATGGAAAACGAGATGCGCGAAATGGATGCGCAGTAGCAAGTATCCGGTACTACCTTAAGTAGAAGAACCACTTTCTTTTGTTTTAGTTTTTTAACATATAGTCATAACAACAAAGTGTTTTGTTTATAAACGATAGATAATATAATGAAATTTGTAACACCGCAAAAAATGTTGACTTGACTTTACTGACGTTTCGAGCTTTAGCCCTTCGTCGGAGTAAAATACCTTTTTTTGTTTATATCAAACGCCGAAGCAGTTTACTCGCTAGTTTCCATTTGTTTTGTTTATAAGCTACACCTATTGTTCATAAGGACGCAACATGATACTAAGAAACACTTAAATTAATTAAGTAGTAAGAAATTACCTATTTCCATGAAATAATACAAACTCTGGCATAGAAATCGAAAAGAATGCCGTTAATTCATACCATTGAATCGACGCAGTCGAAATGGTTTAATGTGCCCAGCATTACTCACAAACGTTTCATAGCAACATGCAGATCAATCAACCAACCATTAAGTTATCCTGCGGAGACTAGCCGATATTGTTTTAAGCTTTTATAACAATCAATCTATATTTGGTAATGCAAATAAAGACAGATAAAATCAGTCTTTAATTTTTCCAATATTAATTTATAAATGATACATATCTTTATTATGTGTTCCCTTACGGGCTTTTCGACACTTAATTACATTTTAAATTTGAATAGTGTATATTACTATCATTATACTAGGGATTTGCAATTATAAATAGTGAAAATTAATTATTGTGCATTAATAACATTATACTAGAGATTTGCAAGCATGGACATCTTCAGATCTTTTTTAAATTTAGGCAGCTTGACTTCTAATTTCAGTTCAGGTTGTAGAGAATTCCAAATTTTTACACCTCTGTAGGTAAATGATCTTTGTCCGCTTTTTGTGGTTAGTTTGGGGATGTTTAGGTCTTTGCGGTTTCTCGTATTAACAGAATGGATGTCTGATCTTTTTTGGAATTTGTTGGTAAGATACCCTGGGGCTAGTCCTTTGATGCATTTTAAGGTCATTATAGTGTCTCTGTACTTTAATGTGTCTCTGACGGGGAGCCACTGTAGTTGACGTAAGATGGGAGAAATATGATCGAATTTCTGTATTTTTAGGACAATTCTGGCCGCAAAGTTCTGGACTAGTTGTAATTTTCTGATGTTTTGGTCCGAGGTGTTTGACCAGACGGATGAGCAGTAGAACAGTTTACTTAGTACTAAAGCGTTTGTGATCAACTTCAGTGACTCAGAGCTAAAAAGGTGTTTAACTCTATTGATCTGACAAAGGCTTGCCATGCATGTGGATACTATATGCGAGGTGTGCGCATCATAAGTTAAATTGGAGTCAATGATTACGCCTAGGTCTTTCGCTGATGTGACAGGTTTGATTTGTTTTCCCATAAAGGTAACACTGCCTGTGCCTTGTGGAACGAGGTTTAGCATCTGACGAGTTCCGATGTGAAGCACCTTTGTCTTGTCGGGGTTGATTAGTAGGCTGTTTCTGCAACACCATTGGGCTACTCTTAGGAGATCTTCCTCTAATGCTTTGATGCAGTAGTACACTGACATGACTCTACGTAAGCAGGAGACAATCGTCATTAACAGTTGCTTGTACTTTGGAGAACAGTAATCATCATCTTGCAAACAAATATTTCAAAACAATCCGTGGAAATAGACGTCCTAGACCTTTTTATATCGAAATCACAATAGGATACCAATACCGTGATTTTGTCCTTTTCGTTAATAATAACATGATCAAATTCGGCATACCAATTATAGCTGGATAATACAACACCGCTTTATTCAACGAACAGCATGACTCTGACCATATCAACAAAACTGCACAAAACAACTACTACTACTACGTTAAACTTTACACTTACATTTTTTTCTAAAAAGCTTCAAAGCCGGCTCCAACTATGCAAACGGCTTTGAAATTTGCACAAAACAACTACTTGAATAGCACGTTGAACTATCATTTTCATTTTGTTTATGAAAAACTACTGACAAAGCTCTTATTGTACAAATGGCTTTGAATTTGAAGTAATAGATCAAAAGTAAGTTTTTGATCTGGCTTCTCAAACAAATCACTAAATAAAACATTTTGAACTTTTTCAAATAATTAGTATCAACCTATGAGCAAAACATCATTATAAAATATTTAAGTTAGTCCGTGCGCTCTGATTGGTCGAGAGCCGTGTTTGCATTTCCCTGTGCAAACACGGTTGTGAACGACACCGACGGTAAATTTGATAAGAAAATTGTTCATAATAAAATAACATCTTCTTAATAAATCTATTACTAAATTACCTGTAGCTGCTTTTGTGTTACAGCCAAACCTACTGAAGCGTTCCTATCGAGGTTGGAAGGCTCGATTTATATTCTTCGAAACTTTGAATTTAAGGTTTAAATTTGTTTTTAAACTTGCAAAAACGAAACCGATATTGTAAGACTTCAACCGTCAACCGTTAATAAGTCCTAAAATCACGATCTGTGGTCAATAACTGATAATGCTATTGTAATAAAATACCTTAGTAAGCATTTATAACAATATTGTCTGTAAGCAGAATGAGTTGGCTTTTGTTTGAACCGCACATGTCAAAATGGAGGCTTGTGTGAAGACACGCCCTACGGATACAACTGTACTTGTCAACCTGGGTACTCTGGAAGACAGTGTCAGACAAGTAAGAAACGTTATTAAAACTGTGTGTTTAGTTCTGATGATTCAGCTTTAGTCCTTTGTATTTTACTCCGGGTAAAGTTCGCTCCACACACACTATCATTATGTAAGAGTTAAATACCGAGAATGGAGGCATATAACTGACTTAATCTACACTTGATAAGGTGTTCTGAAAAGAAACAATGAATTTGATTGTATTCAAGAAATAAAAGCATTCCCAAAAGATATTAAACAATCGCTTTTCAATTCTATTCAGAGGAATGCTAACGAACTTGAATGCTAACGACTTTAATACGTGTTTTTGATGCAAAACTATCGTCGATTGTTTTAGTAGAACTAGACGCTCTGTGAGCGATAACTCGGGCTCCTGAACAGAAGCGATTCTGAGGGATTGAAATTCATGATGTATCATACATAGATCATACAATACATATACAGTGGTACCTCTATTAAGCGGTCACCCTCTATTAGTTGGTCACAATAAAAAGTCCCAAATCTATTCCTATACCTATACCTCTATTCTAAGGCCAACCTCTATTAAGCGGACACTTTGGAAAGTCCGGAAGGTGAAAGCTTAATAGAGGTACTACTGTATACATAGACACTAACTGAAGCAAATTCAGTTAGTCATGAGCAAACTGATAACGCTCTAATACAGACATATTATACGTATAGAAACCTATCCTGAGACACAGATAGGAAAAATCTTATTATATCCAAGGAGATGACAGAGCCAGAGTTGTGTTTTATTTTAGACATTTTAGCCTGCTTGGTGTTTTGATGCATTGGTTGGTATTGTAAAACAGCATTAAAAATGTTTCATAAATTCACATATTTACACAAAGCTATCCTGAGCCACTAATAGTAAAATGTGAAGAAGAACTAAATTGGTTGATTACAGTAATGTTTGCAAAATGTTTAAAATGTGCACAAAAATAAACAAATAATCATTTATGACTAATTTTAGGTTATTTTAATAAGAAATGTCCTTATCCCAAATGTCATCATGTTTTTATTGAGAAAATGAAAGTCTCAGAAACATTATTATGAAGATTAGAGAAATAAACGTCACGAAAATAAAGATGGACAATTCAGTTATTGAAGCATTTGTGTTTTTTAATAATTCTGTATGAATCTGCTCGACATATATTTATATGTATCGGGATGCCTGTGTTACAAAGATTTCACCCGTCCCCTCCCCTCAAAGCGCCGCTACGAAGATTTGAGTATGCGATAACTGAGTTCGAAAACTTGAATGCTTCGAGAACTTGAAGTTGTTCTTGAAAATTGAACGTCAGAACAAGAAAGATAGATAGTTACTAAAGCAATTTGTACAATTTTTGAGGCAATTTGGGTTGTTGAGAGTGGTTTTCAGACAGGCCGAGTTGAATGTTTTCATCAGTGCCGTGTTGACGGTGTTCGCTTTGTAGGCTTCGTGAAGCAAGTCACGTTCTCTGACATTATGAAGAAGAAAATAGCACATTAATCAATATAAACTCAAGATTTCTGTTTGGAAGTGCTTGATAATATGCCGTAGCGAATACAATTCTGCTGGCACATCTTCTGTTTTGTGTTAGAAAGGACTTCGCTATTAATAAACGGCGGATGATTCCGACCAAGATGTCCTCGTCTTTATAAAATAGGAAATAGCAATCTATATTTCGGATGTCAACCCTGTCGTACAGCAACTAGCAATAGGTAATAATGTCTTGTGGATCATCAGTCCAAAAAATAGAGCCATTACTTTCTGCGGGATCAGAGTTAAACGAGTAAACGCGAGTCGATATTCCATCGAACAATTTATTCGTCATTTTCACAATGACTCGCTTCACATGTTATCCAAAATAATGACAACGCCAATCATCGTCAGTCTCGTCAATGAAATCACAAATAAAAACAAGTTTTCATTTTAATCGATATTTATTCGTTCGTATGGGCTTTCGGTCAGAGGTCGACTTGCTCATGCGCTGTCATGTACTACTAGGAACGCCTGGGACCTGACCCTCCAATTTGAGGACCACGACGACGAAAAAAAAGAAGAAGAAGAAGAAGAACCGTTTGCATTTTTAGACTCGGGCTTTCCGTATACGGAAGCCCGAGTAATAATAGCTTAAAGCGCGGATACAGCAATGCAGGAGATCTCGGTTCGAATCCTGGCGTTGGTACTCAAAGACTTCTTTTCGACAAAAATGGCTATCAAGTAAATTATTTCTAAGACAACTGATGTTTACTAGTAGAGACGAGGGGATGCAAGTAATTATAAATGTAATGGCTTTATCTTGAATTGGAAATGAGCCGGTTATTATCCTAGATACAACCCTGTGAATAACAAAGAAAACCGAGTCAAGTGTGGATTAAGCTCAGTTATTATACCCATCTATTTTTTTTTCTTATTAAATGATAATAAGTTAGGCATATACAATTATAGTTACAGAATGGGATATATATTAACTAATATTAATTAACTAATATAAAATAATTTGAACTATATTTTAATACAGATAAAAAGATTCATATCCAATAAATGGACTTCTTATTTTTTTTTTTACATTACACTGTTGTCATTCAAGAGGGAAGACAGTCCAAAAAGAAAACATCGCTTCCACATTTGCTATTGCGCAAGGCAAGACACATGCAAACACCTGACCACTATGCGAAGTATATTTACAGCATAAAAAATGGTTCTTGCGTAGCATCACTAATAATTTGTTGCAAACATCACATCGCACAAAATATGAGGAAACGGGACACAGTATAAGTCAATTTTAGGCGATTTTAAGCGACTTAGGACGACTACGCCATTTAAGAAAAATAGTTTTCTAAAATTGACTATATTACTACTTTGAGACTTATTCATCCCCTCCAAGACTATTGTGGGTACTGTAAAAAAAACTGCATTAAGGTAAATTTAGATAATTTAAGCAAAATAACAGGAAAAGAAGGGTCACTTTTGGGCAATTTTATGCGGCGATTCTAGGCGTTTTAGGACTTTATGTGATTTAGGCGTGAAATTTATGTGATTTAGGCGTTTTAGGACTTCTAGGCGACTTTAGGACCCGAGGTAATTGTATATTCCATATAGCATCAATGGAAATTCTGGTGTTTCAAAAGCGCTCATTAGGTGAAATTTGGAAAGAAATATGTAAACTAGTATGTTATCAGTGCATGCAAATCAAATTGTAATATTGATGAAATCTATTCGTTTTCTTTGCAGATTTAGTCGTTCCTGCTGGTAAGTAAAAATGTTTCTTTGCTTATTATGTGTGGTTTGCGAACATATCGGTAAACATATTCTACAAGGACATATTAATAATTGTACACTTTTATACCTATACTCGATTCATGTTTAAATAACAATGGCAGTATATATCAATATTATAATTCTGAGCACAATTATCATGTATTTTGTACAGAATGCAAAAATTACACAAACTTGAGTGATGGTGATCGTGCAAAAGGTAGCCCAACGAATACATCCAAGTGTGACCAATACAGCTTACCAGTAAACTGGTACCGCTTCACGGGTGCTGCAGGCTCAGCTATGCCAACCAAATGTGTTGCTATAAACCACTGTGGAACCGATGCCCCTGGATGGTTGAGTGGGCCTCAACCTACTTCAAAATACCAGCTTGTTACCAGTAAAGTATGCTACCACTGGAGCAGCAGCTGCTGTCTTTGGAGTAACTCCATTCTTGTACGTAATTGCGACAGCTTTTACGTGTATCAACTGGCTAAGACACCATATTGTTGGCTTCGTTACTGTGGAAATGGTTCCGGATCAGGTAGGAGCTTTGTCCTCATCAAAGGGATGAATGAAATATAAGAAACAAACGTCAGTATTTTGTCTTAAGAAAAAATGTTGGATCGAAAACTTCACGATTGTTCATTAACCTATGTTTAATCTATCGTCATTTTCTCTTGTAATCTTTTCTCTCGGTATAGTATTCTATTTACACCGGTCTTACTCCTTTGAGTATTGGAGGTCTGGCGGCCAATTTATAATAAAAATGCTAAAAACAAAACGAGAGGAGGGAGGGTTGGAAACTGAAAGCGGCCAAGGCATTAGAGTACAGGTAAAAACGGTGTAAAGTGTAAAGCCAAACAAGATCACTCGCCATATGGCACACTGGATGACTGCTTGAGCGAGAGTGATAATGTATTCATGTGGTTGTTACTTTTATTTCGTAATGTGTGAGAGTGCTGTAAATTATAATGTTGTAATTGTATTCATATAATATGTAGATGTAAACCGTGTAAATAAACTGAAATTGTAAATAGTATTCTATTTACACCTGTCTTACCCGTATTCCTTTGAGTAATGGAGGTCTGGCGGTCCACAATTGGGATGATTGAGAAATAGGCTGATTACCATTTTGTTTTGTAGCTGGATTTTGTTTGTTTTTCCACAGAAATAATAACCTATTTAAGAACCTAAATAGCCTAAAATTGTGTTAACTACCATTTAAGGTGGATCACTATAGTTTTTGAAAAGCCACACCAGGCCGTTATAAACGTCGTTTTGACAAACTTCCCAATTTTCGATTGACCTGAAACTTTTACAGATTATCAGTCTTAGACTGAAATTTAAAACAATATACTTTGTTTTTAGATTTGTATTTTAATAGCAGCGATATACAGGAAAAACGGAAATCAGTTGCGCTTAAATTGTAGACGAACGCGATGAGATCTCGAAAAGCGGCTACCACCACAGTAAACTACAACATTAGGCACTCAAAATATCAAAGAATTAAAGAAATCTGTATGTTTGATTTCGAGAAAATTACAGATATATTTTGTACTTGGTAGTTTTGAGTGTTAGAAGGAATCACTCAATGTGTGGCAATGTGACTTACAATAACTGAACAAATAGCGCTCAAAAACCGTCAAAACCTTCCCTGTACATATATGTCTTTAGTTACTAAGTTTGGGACAATAAATCGTTCACAGTATTGAGAAACTTTTTTTTTTCTTAGAGATGTTGAGGCTTGACTTCAAGCGAAAACACATCACTGTTGCGCTTTTCTATAAATATTCAAAACTGCCGTTTACAATTTTTCTGTAAAACTCACAAACTCTTCTCCAAAGTACTAGAAATGCTATCCTGAAGCTTCATTTCAATTGAGCTATTTAAACGTGGTAAAAAAAAATAAACTAACGAAGCCGACTCGTTCGGCTGTTCACGGCTGCTAATGATGCAAATCTGCGTTACATTCTGGAGTCACGACGCAATACACCGTGACGGTTTTGGTTGACTTATTACTTCCGGCGATAAAAATAAATTTCGCTAATTGCTTCATTCCATTGTTCTTTTGATTACATCTGACTGCATGTAGTGATACATTCCTTTGTGCCAGTTGAATTTGTGAAATGAATTGCAAATTAGTTACCTTTTCTCTCAATTTATTTCACAAATTCAACTGGCACAAAGGAATGTATCACTACATGCAGTCAGATGTAATCAAAAGAACAATGGAATGAAGCAATTAGCGAAATTTATTTTTATCGCCGGAAGTAATAAGTCAACCAAAACCGTCACGGTGTATTGCGTCGTGACTCCAGAATGTAACGCAGATTTGCATCATTAGCAGCCGTGAACAGCCGAACGAGTCGGCTTCGTTAGTTTATTTTTTTTTACCACGTTTAAATAGCTCAATTGAAATGAAGCTTCAGGATAGCATTTCTAGTACTTTGGAGAAGAGTTTGTGAGTTTTACAGAAAAAATGTAAACGGCAGTTTTGAATATTTATAGAAAAGCGCAACAGTGATGTGTTTTCGCTTGAAGTCAAGCCTCAACATCTCTAAGAAAAAAAAAAGTTTCTCAATACTGTGAACGATTTATTGTCCCAAACTTAGTAACTAAAGACATATATGTACAGGGAAGGTTTTGACGGTTTTTGAGCGCTATTTGTTCAGTTATTGTAAGTCACATTGCCACACATTGAGTGATTCCTTCTAACACTCAAAACTACCAAGTACAAAATATATCTGTAATTTTCTCGAAATCAAACATACAGATTTCTTTAATTCTTTGATATTTTGAGTGCCTAATGTTGTAGTTTACTGTGGTGGTAGCCGCTTTTCGAGATCTCATCGCGTTCGTCTACAATTTAAGCGCAACTGATTTCCGTTTTTCCTGTATATCGCTGCTATTAAAATACAAATCTAAAAACAAAGTATATTGTTTTAAATTTCAGTCTAAGACTGATAATCTGTAAAAGTTTCAGGTCAATCGAAAATTGGGAAGTTTGTCAAAACGACGTTTAAAACGGCCTTGTGTGGCTTTCCGAAAACTATAGTGATCCACCTTAAATTAATAAGAACCTGTTTAGGCTAACTCCAAAAAATGTAGGTTCTTACTTGCGGTTCTTACTGTATATCATAAGGGATATGCGACTATTGAATATTCGAGATGGCCTACGGCCTCTTGAGCTATTGGTCAGTAGCCCATTGGAGCTTCGAGTCTAATTGTTAAATATCTTTTAGGGGAATATTATTGTATGAGTCGTCCATGTCAAAACAATGGCACGTGTCAGGGCACACCTTATGGATACAATTGTACTTGTCAGCCTGGTTACTCTGGAAATGCGTGCCAAACAAGTAAGTTCCAAAGCTTGATTCACAAAAACAATATTAATATAATGCACAAATATTAATATAATGCACAAATATACAGCTTTCTGTTCTTGGCATTGAAAAAAGCTACTTGAATGTTGGCTGTCACATTTTTGACCAATCAGAGAAGAGTTTTACTATTCTTGAGCCAATCAAAATTAGCGTTATATCAAGGCGATTGGATCAAAGCGAAAATTTGCAAAAACAAAATAGATTTTTGCAAGAAAACATTTCGCTCCTAAATCTATGTAATAAACCATATAATTGTGTGTATAGTTGTGGTTTATACTCTGACTCTGGACAGTTGAAAACACTCGAAAATGATCAAAAAGCATTTCAGCATTTCGCTTTCAGCTCGTGCTTTTTGACATTTTCTCGTGTTTTCAACTGTCCATCGTGCAGTTTAATATCAGAGAATAAACCACGGCTGAGCCTTCAGGTTATTTGGTAAATAAATTATTACGCAGAAGAGACGTAATCATCAATTTTTAACTAAATGCCTGCGTGAAAACAAATATTAGATACAGTGTTGTTTTAAATAAAAATGTGAACCAAAAATGCCAGCGTCGGCCCCTAAGATATATCTGCAGAATCGAACAAATATTTAACTGTCAGTCCACAGGTAGCCCATCCTATTGATTCAAAATTTACAAGGAATGTATGGGAGATTATAAAAAGTCATCTTTTTTTCTTTTGTCTGTGCTTCAATATTTCCTACTTAACAGTTTTTTTGTACAGCCTGGATGTGTTTTAATAGTGTGAGTTTAGATAGTTTTCATCTCTTTTTTCATCTCTACCTTAATAAAAGGCAAAGTGACTTTTATAATCTCCGATACATTTATTGTAATATGTTGTAAATCAGTGGACTGTGGTCAGTCACGACTTGTTCTTCTTCTAGAAAAAGTGCCAGTTCTATTGTGTTTGATCACAGGCAGCCCAAGCAATTCACTTTTACAGTAGAGATATGTGAGGAAAAAATTGATATTTTTTATTGAAATAAATTTGAACATATTTCAATCCTGTGTTGTTGTTAAACTTATTTAATGTCATTCTGGGTGGTTTTTGAACGTTTTAGAGCATTTTTTCTTAATGTTTGCCCACCTGTACTTAAATATGGAAAGGCTGGTCACTCGTGATCAAGATCGCTTGTCTTCGATGGTCGAAAAAATCATGTTTAATCCTTCCTTTGCCTTCAAAATTCCCTCAGCAACATAGATTAATGATCCTTCTGTCCAGAAACCAGCAAAATGTTCATGGATCTCAAGTCAGACCTCACGAAATCATAGATATTGAACGATTTTCAACGACAATTTTCCTTCAGATGATCTGTGACCAGCGCATAACGGACACCGATAACTTCGCAACCGGGCCTTCTTTTGTAAAACTCATTCTGATTGGATGATTGTGGTAACCATGGAATAGAGTCGTCCAATCAGAATGAGTTTTACAAAAGAAAGCCCGGTTGCGAAGTTATCGGTGTCCGTTATGCGCTGGTCACAGATCATCTGAAGGAAAAACATTAAGAAAAAATGCTCTAAAACGTTCAAAAACCACCTAGAATGACATTAAATAAGTTTAACAACAACACAGGATTGAAATATGTTCAAATTTATTTCAATAAAAAATATCGATTTTTTTCCTCACATATCTCTACTGTAAAAATGAATTGCTTGGGCTGCCTGTGGTTTGATTGGCGTAAGAAAATCGACCAAGTTCACTGTCGCGACTATTGTTTCCATCAGCGCGTAGCATGCAACAGTGGTAACTCGGATCGGATATTCGAGTAACCACTACTCAGTTGTTTTTTCATTGAGCAACTGTAAATAAATTGTCTCATTCAGTTATTCAAGTAAGCACTGTCGATTAACCATGCAGTGTCAGTAACTGCGGATGCACTGATTATCTCAGTTATTTAAGGGACCACTATACTCAGATTGTTTGGGATTGTGATTACATTCTTGTTAATAAGTAAATATTGTTTTTTAGAGTTTTTGAGATGTTCTAGCAATCCATGCCGTAATGGCGGAACATGTCTGGAGATAAGCAATGGCTTTTACTGCAACTGTTCCTTAGGGCACTTTGGACAGTACTGTGAATCTTGTAAGTTTTATGTAGCTAATACATGCAGAGTGAACAGCTGGTCTCTATTAGCATGTCCAAGGCCGAGCTATTGTAAAGCACATACATCGGGCGCAAATATTGTACATGCATGTTTGCATATATACATGCAGATTTACAGATTTGCTTTTTGAAAATACAAAAGAACTAACAAGATGTTTTACTTTTTTTTTTTTTTTTAATTATGCAAATGAATGAATTCCGTATTAAGAGCACAATGTCCTTTGTAGTCATTATTTATTGTGAAAACTTGTCATGAAATATGAATACGCTGCATCAAGTTCATTTATACCAATATTAAAAACGAGCGTCATTGTTTTTGTTGATTTTTGTATATCGTATATTGCAAACCGCATAACCGAAATGCATAGAGCGCCTTCAATGTGCACTTGTAAACGGGAATGCTATTAATTTATCTAGATATTTCCATTTATTGTTGCTGTTCTCGTTGTTTTATTCTAGTTGTAAAACCAAAGGTTACGTGTAATACCACATACATGGAGGTGGAGTTAACAAGGTCTCTATACCCCAATATTGACTGGCGTAATTTCCATCTGATTGACGTGAACTGCAGAGCAACAGATAAGACATTGCATACCGTTCGGTTACGTACAGCGCTGAATGGCTGCGGTACAAACCACACAGAGCATAATGACATGTTGGAGTTTTGGAATCTGGTAAATTCTATGTATGACTATAGATCGATCGATCGAATTGTTCAGCGCTTATTTGCCATTACAAATTTTGCTGGCCGTGGATATTTCGTATTGATCCACTTGTTAAATTAATCTCTTTTAAACATGGTATTTTGTAATTGTTCTGTTTCAATATCTGTAATTGTTTTTAGTTTTGTCCACGTTGTTGGACCTCGTTTTTGATTTGCATGCTCAGAGAAAAGCAGCTGCTTTTGATAGGCAGTGTTTTCCATGCGGGTGACGTGGGCGATATACTTAAGATGGAATTTTTCCGCTTGGTTGATAATGGAGCCAGAGCCGCAGATGCGCCGAATGTCGAGGTTCGAGAACTTGTAGGACCAGTCCCATTTTTCTTTTTGTTCTGGACTGAGTTTAGATGGATTACAACCATTCCAAGGAGAGCGAATTGAACAAAACGGCGGCAATGCTGGTGGTCTTGACAAAAGAGAACCACGACCGTAACTGGTGTTACTTTTGTACAATTTGCTCTACTGGGAATGGTTGCAAACCAGTATCGTTGGTATTGATATCGGCATGGTTAGCAGGGTGGCGAGAGCAACAGCATTTAACGTTGCGCTGTGGTCCAAGTTTAAGTTCGAATTCCAGCTGGATGTGTTCATGAATGAGTTTGCTCGATGTGTCACTCTAACATGCCATGAGAGGTTTCTCTGGGTTAATTTGTTTCTCTCTGTTAAAAAATCAACTTGAGAAGCGAGAAGTGATGTATTGAAGAAAAAATAATCATTGTGTCATTGTGTGCGAGTGCCAGCAGATGAAGCATGCTGCTGCGTGTATGGAGAGATATTTTCATAGCTATTGTCATTCTCACTAACACTAGTCTTCGTGCACTGGAACAACTGAGAACAGCAGAAGTAATTACAAAACGTTAGTTTTGTTTTAATTGTTGTTACATTTTGTAAATCGTTATTGTTATTCAATTTAAGATAAATATAAGCAAAATAATTTGACAACGTTTTGAAGTCTCCATGAATCCATCATCACGAATGAATAAAAGTCTAAAATTTACATAAAGTTAAGTAACTCTTGAATTTGTGTTCATCCATTCCTGATGATGGAGTCATGGAGATTTTTATTGTATTTGTATTGATTTTCTTTGAAAAAAATCGCCAACAATATAATAATACAATAATAATAATAATAATTTAATTCTTAGCGCACAACATATAATTAAATCTAAATGCTCTAACATTTTTAAAAGGAGGCTTCCTACAGTTTTTCCAGTGCTCGATCGGTCAACTTTAAACGGCTGTACATCTGATATGCAAACACCCACAGCTTTCACACTTTACCCACTTGTTATATAAAGATTGAAGTTTGTGAGGGTGTGTCTTTTGTTTACATCGGCGTTACCATAGCGACGAAACAATGACATCGCGGTTTTTGATTAGCAGCGATTTTACGCGTTTTTCGATCTAAACTTTTAAAACGACCTTCACAGTGCTAATATATAGCTGTTTGCCTAGAAGTATACGAAGTTTGAAGAAAATCGTAAAAGCCGATTTTGAATAATTTGAGAGGCAATTTTTAAGCTACAAATTCACTCTTCCTTATTTGCCATCAGCGGAGTGAAAAGCGTGACACCATGGCAACGCCATGCCTCTAATTAGCATACTGAAGCATGCCTTCATGCTGGAATGTGAGCTTGCAAACAACAACATGAACCTAGAATCTTGAGCGCAGAGTTACACAGCATATGCCCAACTTTTGAATTTTATTTTTAAAGTACCTTAAAAAGCTTCAATCAAGTACGCACTTGGACAGTGTATTGTAAATATCCGGAAGTTAGAAAAACATCGTTGGACGGGTTTTTCTTAAAGTTAATTGAGCGTTATTTTCATGATTTTTGCTAAAAATCAGCCCAATTTTGTGTCTACGTTGAAGCTCACTGACGGTTATCCATCTTTGCAAAGTTGCAAAAAAATTGCCTCTCAAATTATTCAAAATCGGCTTTTACGATTTTCTTCAAACCTCGTATACTTCTAGGCAAACAGCTATATATTAGCACTGTGGAGGTCGTTTTAAAAGTTTAGATCGAAAAACGCGTAAAATCGCTGCTAATCAAAAACCGCGATGTCATTGTTTCGTCGCGATGGTAACGCTGATGAAAACAAAAGAGACACCCTCACAAACTTCAATCTTTATGTAACAAGTGGGCAAAGTGTGAAAGCTGTGGGTGTTTGCATATTAGATCTACAGCCGTTTAAAGTTGACCGATCGAGCACTGGAAAAACTGTAGGAAGCCTCCTTGATATGGAAAATAAATAAAATGAATAAGAAAATGGAAATGATTATAATAACAACATATATAGAATAGAAAAGAATAACAAAATTATTCTAGTTCTTAATAGTTATTGTAATATTCCACAAAATCACACCTTCTTTCCCTACATTAAAATTTTATTACACAACACTGCTGACCGATGAAGGGAGGAAAACAAGAGAGCCGCAGAACCCTCGAGGCATGTAGGGAAATGTCCAAGTCGGGAATAGTGATCGTCGTTATTTTTGATCATTTTATTTATCGTTGTTATCATTTGTCACTATTATTGTTTATATTCCAATGGTTATTGTTTATTTACTGTCTATTTGTGTTGTGTTTTAGGTAAAGTTCGACAACCGTTACTACAGTTCTCATCAATCATTGATAACACGTCAGAGTACAGAGTTGTTGAGGTTTTACTGCAAGTATTCACGACGACAGCTTGTCAGCACAAGTTTCAGCCCTGCTAAGGAAACATACCGTGTATCTGAAGGTATATGCATCACTTGCAAAACCCGCACCAGCTCTCATCGCCGAGCAGTCCCTATGTCTATAATATATATAATATATATTGTAATTAGTATATAAGAGTAAATAAAGATTCTATTCTATTCTATTCTATTCTATTCTATTCTATTCTATTCTATTCTATTCTATTCTATTCTATTCTATTCTATTCTATTCTATTCTATTCTATTCTATTCTATTCTATTCTATTCTATTCTATTCTATTCTATTCTATTCTATTCTATTCTATTCTATTCTATTCTATTCTATTCTATTCTATTCTATTCTATTCTATTCTATTCTATTCTATTCTATTCTATTCTATTCTATTCTATTCTATTCTATTCTATTCTATTCTATTCTATTCTATTCTATTCTATTCTATTCTATTCTATTCTATTCTATTCTATTCTATTCTATTCTATTCTATTCTATTCTATTCTATTCTATTCTATTCTATTCTATTCTATTCTATTCTATTCTATTCTATTCTATTCTATTCTATTCTATTCTATTCTATTCTATTCTATTCTATTCTATTCTATTCTATTCTATTCTATTCTATTCTATTCTATTCTATTCTATTCTATTCTATTCTATTCTATTCTATTCTTTTCTATTCTATTCTATTCTATTCTATTCTATTCTATTCTATTCTATTCTTTTCTATTCTATTCTATTCTATTCTATTCTATTCTATTCTTTTCTATTCTATTCTATTCTATTCTATTCTATTCTATTCTATTCTATTCTTTTCTATTCTATTCTATTCTATTCTATTCTATTCTTTTCTATTCTATTCTATTCTATTCTATTCTATTCTATTCTATTCTATTCTATTCTATTCTATTCTATTCTATTCTATTCTTTTCTATTCTATTCTATTCTATTCTATTCTATTCTATTCTATTCTATTCTATTCTATTCTATTCTTTTCTTTTCTATTCTATTCTATTCTATTCTATTCTATTCTATTCTTTTCTATTCTATTCTATTCTATTCTATTCTATTCTATTCTTTTCTATTCTATTCTATTCTATTCTATTCTATTCTATTCTATTCTATTCTATTCTATTCTATTCTATTCTATTCTATTCTATTCTATTCTATTCTATTCTATTCTATTCTATTCTTTTCTATTCTATTCTATTCTGTCTGACTGTAAAAAGCATTATTGATAACACGTTTAAACAAATTATAGATCAGTTTCGAGTTTGCGCAGCCTTAGACTCGATTGTAAGTACAAGTATGTTAGTCAAAGAGTAGGGTAAAGCCTGTGATATTAGCCTATATTGTATTCATATTGTTTTATTTAATTCTATATACTGTTTGCTGTGCCTAACGCAATAACAATAATGATTTCCAGGTAACTTTGGTAACTTCACGTTTTCAATGCATATGTTCAAGACGTCCGACTACAACAACATGTATTTACCATTTGACTACCCTGTTAAGGTGACACTCAACGAGCCTCTTTGGGTTCAGTTTCAAGTCGCGAATACAGATAGTGATCTTGTAGTGTTTGCTGATTCATGCTATGCAACAACGTCAGTCAATTCAAACTCTTATCCTCGCTACGAGTTCTTGAAAAGTGGGTGAGTAGTATTTTCACTGATCATTTTGATCAGTCTATATTTTGCAAAACTCAATCTGATCCGACGAATCGGGTAACCAGTCGTTCATTCACATTGAGTTTTGCAAAATAAGGCCCGGTTACAAAGTTAACAGCTGTGTCTAGCAAGCAAGACTAGCGCACATAAATGTCGTAAAAAATCACTTAATATTTATGATTTCGTTAGGTCTGACTCGGGATCGATCCGTGAAAACGTTGCTAGTTTCTTGACAGAAGGATCATTAATCCCTATTAATTCTTAGACGAGAAGCTTAGACCACCTATAACCGTCGGTAGAAATATGGCAGAAAAATATATATCATAGAGTACAGTAAAAACCCGCATATAAGAACCAGTGGATTAAGAACAAGAACCACTAGGCTAAAATTTGCTTTTTAAGCACCTGTTAAAAAGTAACCACTTTAGCCTAAAAATTAGACTGGTTCTTATATGAAAGGTTTCAAGATTTATTTGGTCATTTGAAAAAATATAAGTTGAGTCTGAATATGACCAAATTTAAAATCAATGCAAGAAAAATGTTTTACAAAATTATTATCAGTTAGTTCTCAATGAGAATACATTAATCATTCAGATGCTTCTACATAACAATTTATATAACATAAAAAACACTATATAAGGGGAATTGTTTTTGCTTTGTAAATAAGAAACAGTTAAGAACAACTTCAGCCTTACCTCGAAAAATATATGGTTGTTCTTAGGTTTTTACTGTACTCGAGTACCTAGCTCGAATGCAGCGCGGATAACAACTAGAAATCTTGCAAATATTTATGTGGTTTTCTTCACGCTAGTATCATTAGTCATCATTATTACTGCTGGGCTCGAATACTGCAAGAACAGCAAAACTTACTTGTTTATATGTTTTATGTCAAGCAGAAACCCGCGTTAAAAAAAAAAACATTTTGCTGTGGTTGAGATCCGCACTTGATCAAAGATGTAGTTTCTTTCGGTATTTTCAAGCTTATAGCTTACAGTTTTTGGGCTCAAAAAAGACAATTTAATAATTATTTGAGAAAACGATATCCCCTGTCTGCATGTGGAAGAGTTCAGTTTACTTCGTATTTTAAAACTTCTTTGCATTGCATGCATAACGTTACCATTTTTAGTTTTCTGTAATTATTCGTTTCCTGTAAACATGACATGCAGTATTTTTCATTCAAGCAATTATAATCAAGCGTTAGCCAATCAAAATTGAGCGCACGCTTAACCAGTCAAACAAATGTTCGAGCAAACTTTGCCAGGGTCTTTTCTAATAACGCAGAAAGGCCCTGGGAACGAGGTTGTGTAGTCCAAAAAATCACAATATTACCAAGGCGTTCCTCGCAACGCATAGAAAGGATGCGCAGAAACAATCCACGCAAGCAGCATATATTTGCTAGGCTGGATCCAAAAGGCTACGATAGGCTGGATTCAAAAACAGATTAAACAGGCATATGTATATGATAATATGATAATATCGTTTTCCAAAAATGATTTTTTAAATGATTTTCTTTTTTATCAAACAGATGTGTTCTTGACTCAACAATGGTGTACAACTACAACTCCTCCAGTTCTATACAAAAATTCACTATTAAGTCGTTCCGTTTCATCCAAGACAACAACAACAACAACTTGGTATACATGCACTGCGAACTGATGGTCTGTCATCGCTTCTCCACTAACTCAAGGTGTTCACGTGGTTGTATTAACAATGGAAGGAAACGTCGTGAAGCACAACAATATGATGACACGAGTAAGGAGTACGATTTGTCGACCGGCCCTATCGACATTACGAAAACCGATGCCAACAATGACAATCAAGGTAAATAAGAAATTATAGTTGATAGATATCGACAAATGAGAACCATAGTTATAGCCAGATGTCTAGTAAAATATAGACCTTGATGGAATGTTGTTGATTTACTATCAATTAATGCGGTAAATTCACAAGTATTTAATCACGTAATTGGGCGCGCTGACTAGTCGAGTATAACATTAGATTTCGTGCTATTGCAAAGTTTTGTAAAATGGATCGCTCTCTCAAACGATACCAAACTGTAAATCAAAACTGTAAATCATTTAAAAAAATTCATTAATAATTAATGAGACATTTTCAATAGAAATCATGACCATGACGAGTGTTGTAAATCTTCTTAAAAAACTCATTAATAATTCATGAGCTATTAGTCCAATCGGGGCATTCCAATTTGGTCACATGCATGACCTTTATACCCCATAAAACACTGCCATAGGTACATTATATAAAAACACATGTGTCTTTATGATAAAGGTACGTGTGTCTTTATGTACCTATGACACTTGTAAAGGTCTCAGTTTTAATCTCTCATCATTGACCTTTACTAGAGGCATCACCCAAAACAATGCTATCAATCTCTTACTATATTATACACGACCTTTCTCAAATGTGGGATGCCAAATGTGGTGCTTAATGGTGCATGGTGTGATATGAGCATGCGCAGTTTACCTTGCAAATAAAGTTTGTCTCCAAATTGGACTTTTCTTCAAGAAACTTTTATAATTTAGTTTTGAATAAGTGTTGGAGTTTTTTAAGCTATATAAAAAACTCGCAGCACGTGTTTTATCAAGGATCAAAAACCCTCGCTGCGCTCGGGTTTTTATCCTTGATAAAACACTGCTGCTCGTTTTTTATATACTACATACAACACTAGTGTTGTATATCCTAATTTGCATAAGTTTTAACTGGTAATTTTACGGCAAAATTTATTTTAATCTTGAAAATTTTGGTATAATATGAAAGAGCTAAGCTAGACATTTTTTAAGTCGTTTCCAACATTCGCGTCCGTGTTGTATCGGCGATACAATCGTGCGCCTTCGGCTTGCGATTGTATCTGCCGATACAACACGGCCGCGAATGTTGTAAACATTACTTAGTTTTACAAATTCTATGTATAAATTGTAATATTTAAAGAGAGCAAATAAACTAGACGATGCAAGACCGAAGTATAACAAGCACATTCATTGTAGGTTCTCAAGATACAGTACAAGGAATGGCAATTGGTTTTGGGGTCTTAGGTGCGCTCTTTATTGCAGTGTGTGTAGTGGTTGCCGTCAAGATAATATGCAATAAATGGACAAAACCAAGCAAGAGGGAGCCTGCTCCAACTGTCACCGCCTACGATGGGCCAGCGGCGTTGCAGCTCGATGAAATAGCTATAGACAACAAAGCTGAGTTTCAAATTTAGAAAGGTGCACATCCCGCGGGTGCACATTCTTGGCGCTTATTTGCACATCAAACTTGCTTAACCTTCACGGATCAACTTCATTTGTTTCTATTATATATCCAACTATAATTGTTTTTTCAATACTGCACAGTTTTTTATAGTTTTAGACACGTACAAGATTATAACATGATTTAAAGAAAAATAATTCTGCTTCACAAAAGTTCTGTTTTGTCATGTGGCAACAATATCCAACTAAATTTGAACTAGCCAAAAGCTCACATATGGTAGTATCCAATAGTGGTACCCATCATGAAGTATAATAACTCGTGAATTAAAAAAAAAAAATACAAACACAAGACAAATACAAACTTTCCCTTTCCATCCAATTTGTCACCGACAAAATTGATGAGAACACAAACAATATTCCTAATAGAGACAGACATTAATATCGTTAAGCTCAACTCTTTTTCTAAATATTTTTATAATAAGAATGTAGTATTAATGTTCAAAGAACGACAATGAGGACTTGACGGGATTTCCAAGTCCGCGATATACACCACAGACTTGAACGAATTGCGCAAGGACTTTGAAATCCCGTTAAGTCCGAATGCAGGCCTTTGAACAACTTCCCATACATATTTTTTTATTAATAGTTGTATTAATAGTCAGTATATGTTAGTCGAAAGTGCTTTAAAGCTAGGAAGGATATTTTGAAATCAATTGGGCAATAGTTTACAAATGGCGTAAAATCAAAACACATTTGAAATGTTCCTTAACTATCAGTAACAACTATTTGAAGGATCGAGTTCTAGCTCTCTTTTGTGTAACTATGTTTTGTAAGGACAATATAGGTTGCCGTTTGCTTTTGTCTTCCATATTTCCATAAGTTTTGAATTGCAAACTTTTATGTCTAAATCACTTCCAAGGATTTGGAACAATGAATAATTCATAGTTCCGAGTCCTTGGACTTGGTGATAGATTTACCACTACACGTGGTACAAATTATACTCACTGATTTGTTGATGACTTCATGAGTTTTTAATGTGTATGGGAAAAATATACGGATAATCCGTTTAATCATATACAGGAAACACTTCTTGATTTTTATTGTAACCTTTTTTACAGCACATGTAGTAACAAAAAAATTGAATAACTAAATAAAACTCACAAAAACAATCAATTTTACCGTTTTTTCTTGGCGATTATTTTCAACAAAATATCGGGGTAAAAAAAAAATCCAATTTCACAAAGGGATCAATCATGGAAAACTTTTAAGTTAAAAGATCGAGACGGGGTACTTTCTACTTACTACGCATTCACACGCAGATAGAAGGGAGGAGCGTTTCTTCAGGAGAAGTACATACTAGTTAAATCGTTTGTAACCGACCCTGCACGTCAATCCACAGAACTTGTTAGCACTGAGCCCATGCATATCTAGAATATATTTTTTCACGGTTTTCCATGGATAACAAAATCATAAAAAGCTCCCTATCCAGGTCAGGCTAGCAATTAAAGCACTAATATTTTCTCTTTGGGGTGGCGCTAACAAGTTGTGCATGTTGACTTCTCGCTGATTGGTTAAGTCCCGCTGAAGGATTTACCCAGTAGACATCACTGCTTAATATACGACGTCACTGTACTGAACTACACTCAGTGATTTCAGCAATGGAGATATAGAACATTATGTGTGAACGGTCTGGTTTTGTATTCAGTTCTGTTTGATGACAATAATGGCTTTAATGAATATTATATATGTATTTTGTTTGTCATATACTGTAAGTAAACCATAACCTAATAAGGATGCCGACAACAAAATTGACACCACAATCAGATTTACGTGATTAGTCCTGATGGTTATCAAATTTGAAAAACCCTTATTTAACTAGGATGGTGGATGATAAATTGACTACCAGTCACAAAAAATGTGTTTTTATTCTAAAAGATGCAATTAATGGATTTAAAGAAACTAGACGCTCTTTAAGCGTGTACTTGATGGGCTAGATATCCATATCCATGGACGTGGAGTAAAGATAATTCAGACCTATAATTATGGCTCTCAAAAACAGCATTAAAAATGTTTCATATTATACAAAGCTATCCTGAGACAGTAATAGGAATATATAATCAAAGGGCCCCAATGGCCAACTCGTGGATTGTTAGAACATTTTGAAAGCGCTAAAAGTTTAGTACCACTCAGTTCATGTTAACAATATTTAAAAAAATCACAGAATTTAATTTGAAAGTAATGAATGTTAGCATATTCAAAAGACAAGGTATTGATTTCAAACAACGAAAACTTTATAGATTTGAAATGGATGTAATCCTGAACTTTATATAATAAACGTAAGAAATTCTATAACTGACCAAATTGGACAATATTGTAGTTAACTCAGATGTTTTGTTTTATGTTTTGTTCTTTGTTCTTTGCTTTGGTGGCAGTTTGTAATGAAATAGTCCACCTTTCGTGTCGTTGTTCTTATGTACTTGACTGGTCATCTGTCAAAGTCAATCTAGGAATTCGAGATTCGTGTAACGACATTCAAGGTGGTCGTATCTATTATCGCGCACTTCTTATTATCGTGCTTTTCGTAAAAAATAATATATATCTTCTAAAAAACTGCTACAAAATTAATTAAAACAATTATGGCTGCTTATTCTGTTGCAACCAACTTTTTCCATATTTTTCAATAACCTTTTACGCAGAATAGAAGATATATATTATTTTTTAACAAAAAGCATGATAATATGATGTGCGCGATAATAGGTACGAGTACGTTATATTGCCATGTTTTTGCGAAACTCGGCTTTCCGTAAAAGTAAAACCAAGTACTCATGCAAAGCCAAAGCCCGGAACCTTAATTATCATTTTTCTTTTTTTGCCAATCAGAAAAGTACTCAAACCATACGAAACACAGATTGATAACACAAGATAGTTTTTTTTTAATTATTATGAGTTTAACATGGTTGATATTAAACATATTGTTTTTCTTATACCGGCAAATCTTTCATCATTTTTACAATTTTGGAATAAACTTTTTTTGGAGCGTCTGCACCAAATAAGAAGTCTGCATGGTTCCAGCCCTGTATTTCCTCGAAGTGATGGAGGTTTGTAATTCTATCTTTAAGATCACCAACATCTAATGGATCAGCAAGGGTGTCATGTGACCCAGAGAACAAGACTGCTGGTGTTGTCATGTCTTCTACATGATACTCTGGAGGAAAGATCTACACAAGGACAATGATGATGATTATGTTGTTGATGATAATAGTGGTGATGATGATGATGATGATGGCGATGGTGATAATGGTGATGATGTTGATAATACTAATAATGATGACAATGATGATGTTAAAGATATTGATAATACTAATGATGATGACGATGATGATAACGATGATGTTCATAATACTAATGATGATGACGATGATGATAACGATGATGTTCATAATACTAATGATGATGACGATGATGATAACGATGATGTTCATAATACTAATGATGATGACAATGATGATGGCGATGATGTTCATAATACTAATGATGATGACAATGATGATGGCGATGATGTTGATAATACTAATGATGATGACAATGATGATAACGATGATGTTCATAATACTAATGATGATGACAATGATGATAACGATGATGTTCATAATACTAATGATGATGACAATGATGATAACGATGATGTTCATAATACTAATGATGATGACAATGATGATAACGATGATGTTGATAATACTTATGATGATGACAATGATGATGGCGATGATGTTGATAATACTAATGATGATGACAATGATGATAACGATGATGTTCATAATACTAATGATGATGACAATGATGATAACGATGATGTTGATAATACTTATGATGATGACAATGATGATGGCGATGATGTTGATAATACTAATGATGATGATGATGATGTTGAAGATATTGATAATTCCTATTTTGATGATGATAATGTTGATGAATATTATGATGGTGATGAGTGTATAATGATGTTGATGCCAATTATGATCATTAATATTTATTATCGTCGTCGTCGTCATCATCATTATGATCATCAATCACCATCATCTTCATTCTATCATCTTTCTTATAATCAAGTAATGAATTACATGATAGTTACCTGTCCGTATTTATAGTAGTTATACCAATACCCATAGCTGTACCTCTGACACTTGCCTGACGTCACCATCTAGAGAATAAGCCATTCAGATATTAACTAGTTGCACGATTATCAAAATAGAGTTGTTGGGTTTGGGATGACAAAAGATAAATCAATATAAATAATTGAAAAAAAGAAAAGGAAATTAATAGGTAACAATTGGACACATTGATGTAGTATAATACCAACAGTTCGGCCAATTGTTTTCAAACAGAACTTTGACAAAATCCCAAATTTAGCTGAATAAATGATTTTTCACAAATAATGTTGTTTACAGTGCGACACGCAAAAGTATGACCACTTTTAATATATTCGCATACTTCTATGCACGGCCTTTATGCTGCGAAACGAGTTTTTTTTCACGCCTTATTCGGTAAAATCAGACAACTTCACATCAAATGTGTCTGTTTAAAGTACAAACTCCCGTGCATAGAAGTATGCGAATATATTAAATGTGGTCATACTTTTGCGCGTCGCGCTGTAAAAGTTTGTCATCGCTTAATATTTCCCCGCTACATATATGCATTATATTATTTGATTATGTCTGAATGCAATAGATAATATTATCAGGTAATAATATAGTTTGTCGTTAATGGGCATGGTCCGTGAACTGTGAAAACATATAGTCATCATACTCTTTTGGTTCATTGCACAGTCTTATCCATACCGAAATATATTCTCAATTTTAAGTAATAGCTATTTTTGTTACATAGCTAGAGTTGCTGGCGTGGATACGCCGTAGACCATGTTTTTGGGAAGACAAGTATAGCTGGCGCCGATTTAAAATACTTGAGGTTCGAGTTGTTCGTTGCTCAAGCTAAGCCTCTGTTGCAGGCAAATCAGTCAATTAAAGAATAGAGGGACTAAAAGACGTATTAATTGTTGATGTTTGTATTCTATATTTTTTCAAAATGTCAAAGAATGATCTGCTATCCAAGCAACGCGAAGAACTCGAAACTCGTCTATTTCATTTTGTCTATTTTATATGTCATTTTGTCACGCAACTCATGCCAACACAGACGGCATACTACAACATTTAAACATGACAGAGAGCGCATTTTTAAATGCAGAACTTAAAACTGAGAAAAACCAAAACAATACCGTGGTACAATCAGCCCAGCATATTTCCCCTTACCTGACCAAAGTGGACCATGTTCTTGAATGATGTACCAGATCCCCAATGTGCAACAATAACTGGCACTCGTGACTGAAAACAAGTAATGCAACTTGTTTAGTGACATCGAGTCGTATAACAAATATTAGCTCTGGGCAAAACTCTAGTCTCAATAGCTAAGATAATCGATACGATACCTACGTGTGATAGAGCTATACTGGAGACATTAAAAGAAAAACATTTAAGTTCCGCAAAGCCCTTGGGTAAAGGTTATTTCTTTTCTGCTTTGGTGTTTGTATTTCTGACGGTTTTGTTTGGTAGACTTATGTTATCCACAGTCGTAACCTCTTAAAAATCAACGATTTGATATCTTTTAGAGTATCAACATTTCGAATTTGGATATTTCTTTTAGGATATCAAAAATTAGCCTGAGAAAACAGACGTTCTTACGCTCCTTCACCCCTCTCTTTTTGTGTTTTATGATTTCTATTGTACTCTTATAAGTAATACTCTTATAAGTAGCACATATTTATTATTATTATATGTCCATAGAATGTCTATAAATAGATTAACGTACTGTTTAGGGGTGTTTCTGATGAGCATACCCCACACCTTTACTTCTTGAACACGCCCCCCCCCCCCCCCCTCCTTCCCCCAACACTCTCCACCCCAGCAAGGTACATTGATTTACCATGTCGATGTTCGAGCTATCAAAGCCAAACAGTGTTTCTCCAGCTTTGTAGCAGAGTTTCTCGGAGTGAACACCTCCACAGAACCCTGCATCACTGAGTCTCCTCATGAATTTACCAGGAACGAACTCCTCGCTAACATGATTTTGGAAGACGTGCTGAAAATAATATTCAAAAAAGAAAATAATGATTGTGGTTGAGTGGAGATCATCTGAGATAACAAAATTTTATTACTTGGAAAAAGTATTGACGTTTCGGCCGTCTTACACAGCGATCATCATCAGACATTTTCCAAGTAATACAATTTTGTTATCTCAGATGATCTCCACTCATTGACAACCATAATAATAATGATTGTTGATAATTGTCAAAAATCAAAAATGGCATATGGAGAAAAGGGTCAGTCTACCAATTCCAGTACAAAATTCCAGTACGAGCCCAAAACATATCATATATGAACACGACATTTGATATTTGTTTTCGTATATTTGTAAAATCAACATACAATTCATTCATCACCATTCACCACTTGATTGATTGCGCGTATATTTTGCTGTATGTTGCTGTTTTTACATTTTTTTTGTTTCTATTCTTTATCTTTTTTGCATGTCTCTGTTTGGCTATGGTTTTTGTTTTCTGTTTCTTGTTTTGTGTACTTTTGATTGTTAACGTTAGTCAAGTGAATGCAACGAGCGCCTTATAATAGTGGTCCGTATTTACAACCAATCTCATAAAGGTTGTCCAACTAAAACAAATGCCACGTACTCATTATGGTTTTCACAAGTTGAATTCAAAGTTTCAGAGCTAATTATGACGAATGGTGATCATGACTATTCATAAATAAGACATGTGACATTTGGAATATCTTGTTAGCTGGACAATCTTTACGAGATTGACTGAAAAAGCTTATTAAGACGATGGGACAAGTGTTATGTACCAGTTTCAAGCTACAGTCAACACTCCATTAACTGCTGTAAAACCTTGTGATCAAGTATAACACTGGCAAATATGTACAGCCACACATGACGACATGTTTTGCAGGCTTAAGGGTGTGTGCTGTAGCTTTGATTGCGACAACGATATGTTTGAAAGCATTTATTAATTATAAAAAGAAAAAAATCTAGAATACAGTACTTAGTACTGCATTTGTTAATTGTAAATGATAATGTACTGTTTATCATTACAATAAAAGTATTGGTAAAAAAGAATGGTTTGAAAGTGGTGTACATTGCATCACAGAGTGTTCATTGGATGTGTCACATTGGTATAAACGTTTATCTAACCTTTCCTTATCCCACACTAACCTCAACAGGGTATAGAGCATAGGCAGCTCCTTTCACGAAGTCAGAGCAGTGTCCCACAGTGTAGACAGGAGCCAAGGCAAAGAATTTCTTGATTTTCTTGGCCAGCTCCTTATTGGACGAGAATCCAGTAAAGCCAATCAACGTTCCTTGAGAATGACCAACGTAGTACAATTCTGATTGGCCAGTAACTAATAACGCGTGATCTATCATGGCGGGAAGGTCATACTCAGCCATGTCCTGCCAGCTGTAAAGTTAGAATACGTTTATGATATATATGTGTTGGAGACAGGAATCTTGATTTATTTTAAAATACTAATGCTTACTTATACAACCATCAACCATCACGTGACTTTTTCCGGAGGTTTTCTTAAGAGAGCACGCCGGGCAAAATAAATGTCATATCATAATAATGCTTACTTATTCAACTACTCAACAGAGTGTTATTGGAAATGTTGCCAAATTATGAAATAAATGAACGTACAATTAACATAATAATATTTATTCAACATTTGTTTTACTAGCTCAAGAGTCATTTTCAATTGCAAAATAAAGCAGGCAAAACGTTCTGGTATATGATGCTATAATGCGAATGGCTTATTGGTTGCCTCTATCTTGTAATAGCCTAGCAAAAAAGAGAAAGCAAGCCAAAACAAGTAATAGACGAGGAGAAAGAAAAAGAAACAACGAGGAGGACAAGAAGAAAACGTCAATTATGAAATTACCTAAAATCCCAGAATGCATCATGGTCGGTGTTCAACTTGACGTGACGTTGTGAATATTTATTACCCCGGATGTTACCTAGCCAGACATCGAATCCCTGGTCTGCTAGTATGTATCCCAGGCTATTCTCCGCCGAGTTAAGTACCCAGTTAGTACTGTCCATAAGAAGTCCATGTTGAAGGAACACCACAGGTCTGGTGAGGGAGGAATTGTTGTTTCGACCATATGGAATACGTTGTATGTTAAGTACGAAGCCATCTTTGGTTGTGACATAGTGTTCTTCCACAGGATATCCACGGCTCTGGATGATTTCACTCTGAATATGCACCGACATTGATAAATATTAACGTGATAAATATGAACGTGAAAAATATGAACGTGATAAATATGAACGTGATAAATATGAACGTGAAAAATATGAATGTGATAAATATGAATGTGATAAATATGAACATGATAAATATGAACGGGATAAATATGAACGGGATAAATATGAACATGATAAATATGAACGTGATAAATATGAACGTGATAGATATGAACGTGATAAATATGAATGTGATAAATATGAACGTGATAAATATGAACGTGATAAATATGAACGTGATAAATATGAACGTGATAAATATGAACGTGATAAATATGAACGTGATAAATATGAACGTCATAAATATGAACATGATAAATATGAACGTGATAAATATGACCGTGATAGATATGAACGTCATAAAAATGAACGTCATAAATATGAACGTCATAAATATGAACATGATAAATATGAACGTGATAAATATGAACATGATAAATATGAACGTGATAAATATGAACGTGATAAATATGAATGTGATAAAAATGAACGTGATAAATATGAACGTGATAAATATGAAAGTGATAAATATGAACGAGATAAATTTCAACGAGATAAATTTCAACGCAATAAATATATGGCCATGATAAACTAAACTTTGTCTAAAACATTCTCATACCTAGTCTAAAAAATGTGTAATTAAAGAGTCTAATGTGATAATTAGATATCTAGTTAGTGACTTCTGGAATAGGGCTAACTCTGATGAAATCCCTTTCCTCTTTTTTCCCCACTCCGCAAAACATGACCCTCAGCAAAAAAAAAAAAAAAAAACAGAAAAGTTCTGATCTCGGAGATATGATAAACAACATGAATTAGACAGGAGAAAGGAAAAAACAATAAAAACACGAACAAAGCGGAAAACTACTAGCTACAGGCAAGTATATATGAATAATGCCTTACCACATTACGGTCAATGTCGGGATGGCGAGCTCTTATCTTCTTGTCTTGGCTAATAGCAGGAAATCCAAGCGAGAAGTGCACAGAAATAACAACAATCAATGCGATCAATACCGACCGTGCCATGCTGGGATGCCAAGGTCAAATCCTGTAACGGAATTTTAAAATATACAAATAAGATAAAACAGTCCAATAAATGAATAGGAAAGTTACCCTGCAGTATATGGATGTATGTTAGGTGTCAGTTTGGTAATGTCTGTACAAAGCATTTGTTGTATATTCAAATACATAATTCAAAAGGACCCCATGGGGGGGGGGGATGCTTGGTTATCGGCTCTCCTTTTAGGATTGCAATTATTTTCCTGTGCGTACCTTTTAGGGTCTTTTTTGGGTTCTTGGTTAAAAGTCTTTGACAGTTCTCTTAGTTTATGCGTACCTTGTAGGGGGGGGGGGGGGGGGGGGTGTCTTTTGTGAAATCAACCGATCGCCCCTACGATTTGCAATTGGATTAAGGGATTATCCCCCCCCCCCCCCCCCCCCCGGTAGAATGTACAAATTGAGGATGAATGTTGTTGCGTCACACACGCAATCTCAAAATGCGTTCTTGTTTTGCCTAATAACCCACATTTACAGGACACCTATAAACCAAATAACCTTTCCCGAACTCGCCTCACTGATCATGAGACAATATGCAATAAATGTATAGATTTCTCCACTCCAGCCTCGACCTAAATCTATTGTTTCGTGATCTGTCATGAGAATTCAGAAAAAGGTATATTATCACGGGCATACTTATTGTACGGACGGGACTTTATCAACCACAACGCTAAAATCAAACAAGTTAGCATAACGTACCTTGTTGTTGTTGTTGTAAGAGTGAAACACGCGGCTGACTGAAGTCCGTTCTCGTGATTGAACAAGTCTATTCAAGTTGGCTCACTTATCATGTTACTATGCAGACAAACAGGATATATAACCTGTTTGAAAACAGGTTTATATATAACCCGAGATTTACCAATGGTACTGCTTCGGAAGGGGGGAGGGGGGTACAAAGGGTAGAGAATAAGAAATTTCAACGTTTCTAATGAGAACTTTGTACTGAGAACTTTGTTTTAGGGTATCGAAAAAAGGCGCATCGCTTTTCGTACATATAGCCGGGTTTCTATCATGTTGTTTTAATGTGGTATCTCTTTGGGTTTTCATATCGTGTCCGCGTCCTTATACTCGAACAATTCCCAAGAAGCATGCCTCCCTTACATGCACGAGGGCTTTATTTCAGCACAGCTAAAAACCTGCTTGGTCCTGGTTATCAACAACGGAGCAGGGTAAACTATTAATAGCTGCTATTATGGATGAATGCAATTGAGATATCATTTTGTTTTAAGAATCATGCAAATGAGACTATCGGGTCAATACAATGCTTGTTGTCTCATGCATCCTTATAACAGCTAGTTAAAAAAAAACATTAAGAATGAATCACTTATCAAAGTAAACATGTATTTCTATCAACTGTGTTAATTTCTTTGTATTTTACTAACACATATGGATGAATATACTACATGTACGAACGACACTGAACTTTCTTTAGAGGAAACATTGATATATTGTAAGAACTGGTAAAATCAGCCACAAGACTAACTGCCCGAAATTTTAATTAAAAGCTCGATATTTATTGATGTAATTTATGTACACTTTACTGTAAATTAAAAACGCAATATTAGTATGTTTACAGGTATACAGCCGATCTCACGACAAGAACTTTTGTGGTTTTGCAGATATTTTCGAATTAAAGACACGATAAACCAGATTTCTAAGCCGTAATATACGCTTATCTTAAAAAAACGTTGTCGAAGCTTTAAGCACCAATCCAAGACCGAAATGAATGCTGGTTTTGTGTTCATAACCTATTGAAATCTTGTTTTCGACATACGTCATTGTAATACAATAACAAACACATGTAGAAATACCTACATTTTGTTATTACTTCTTTAGAAAACAAATCTAATTTCTATACATTAAAATATAAAACAAGCATTCATTTCGGTCTTGGCTTGATGCGAGTCGTTTTTTAAAAAAAATAAGTGTATACTTGGTCACTTGACTATACCCCGGGGCAGGGTACTCTCTCTGTCCAAGTAGGGGTGATCGGCGGAGATTTTGAAGGTGCGCACAGATAAAAAACAGGAAACATTTTAACACTAAAAGGTAAGCCGATCACCCCTATCACTTGAACAAAATGAGTACCCCCCCCCCCCCCCCCCCCTCCTCCCCGGCCTACACCTTAACAAGCCAACCTTCTAAAGATCAGCTATAAGATTACTTATGATACAATTAAAGCAAGTGATGAACTTCATGGTTATAAACTGTTTAATCCATAAAATCCCTACATTTAGGCTACGTTTACACGGTACCGGACAAATTTTTGACCGGTCAAAAAAACATCCGCTTAGGGGTTCCGTTCACACGGGACCGCGCAATAATTTGGACGCCTTACCGGTCAAAACGAAAATATTGTAATGATCGGTTCCGTGTGAACAGCATGTCCAGGTCGATCTTTTGACCGGTCAAACATTCGTCCGGTCCCATGTAAACCTAGCCTTAGCATTTAATTTTTAATTCACTTCTATTTTATTGTATATTTTATTATATTTTTATTGTACATTTCTAAACTTCATTTATAGATAGATATATTTTATATTGTAAGCGCATCAGTGAGACTTGCGAAATACGCACGAACTGTTAATTAAATTACAAAATACATACTGCACTCAAATAGAAATGGGCTCCAAAAATTTGCCAAAAACAATTAAATAAAATTACTTCCGCTCCATATGATTATAGTTAATAGAATAAATAGTCAACTACCATATAATCAATTTAAATGCGTTCGGTGTATAATTGAAATACAGATACATGAGAAAAAATATCAATCACCCTTGGCCCGACTCGAACCCACGGTGTCGGCTTTCTAGTCAGATAACCACTACACCACAAGGACCAACCATGTTGGATACGCAGCCGGGCAATGAAGTATAGGCCAACTATGGGGGCCCCAGGGCGATATTTTTCTCTAAGGGTTATAGTTGAATACAAATGTAGAATTGAAGTGAAATTAATGATGAATTGAAACTACATCGAACGCATTTCAATTGATTATTATATTAATTAATTATATTATATATATTAACAATCTCCTAAATAATCTTCCTTGATTTTCTGTGATTATTCAACCCGTAGGTTTTGATCATTAAATAAACAACAAATAACAATTGGGTCTGCTAAATTTTATACTATCATTTTCGAATGTTGATATATCATCTATTCCATTTTCATTTATGGATTCTGGTAATATTGACCCCCAAATAATGCTTAGTTCTCTTCATTTTTCAATGATTTGGTAAGAATGTTCAGTTTAATTATATTTGTGGGTCTTGATCATCTTATAGTTAAAGTGCACCTGACGCCCTTCATGATATTTTGCAAATCTGTTTGACATGAGGTGTATAATAAGTGTACTTAATTTTTCTTGATGTCGACATCTCCTTTCTGAGATATAAGCATTTGAAATCTGAAAATGCAAATGAAGTGACGTCTACCCAGGCCTCATTAAATATACAAAAGTTCTCTGGAAATAATTATAGCAATGTTTTAAAGCTTAATATCTGTATTACTAATATTTACACTACCATTAACATTTTTACAAAAACAAGCTTGCTGTCAGCTTTGAAACAAAACTTTGACAAATTCCTGGGATGACGTCACCTCATTTGCATATGTTTATATCTCAGAAAGGAGAGGTCGACATCAAAAAATATTAAGTACACTTATTATACACCTCATGTACAACAGATTTGCAAAATATCATGAAGGGCTTCAGGTGCACTTTAATAATAGAGGGGGCTACAGTATGATTGAACATTATTATTATTAATCAAAAATGATTCTGGGGTCTCGTCCATTTATCATGACTGACTTGACGATGTTTTTGTAATTATCATGGCCGTTAAATGCCTGACTTTATTTGTGTTGTTCTATCATTTTGACGATGTCATTGTAGAGTACTTTGTGTGCGTCTTTACCGTTCACGAAGTCTATGTGATTCCAGTCAGGTATCACACTATAGTGAATAACGTTAGGGATTTGATTCCTGAGAGGCTCAACGTCTGATACTACACTAAGAGAGTCGTGTTGTCCAAGGTACATGGCTACTGGGATGGTTATCTTACTAGCATCATAGGACGGTGGTCTTGGCTACAAACGAAGATATGGTCAGAGATTATAAAACATGGAAAGCGAGAACAATGATAATGATGAGCGTAATGTCCATAAGATGATGATGTCATTTACATGATGTCTATGATGGTGGTGGTAGTGGTAATGATAATGGTGATGATGGTAATAATGATCATGATGTCAATAAGATGATGATGTCATTAACATGATGATTATGATGGTGGTGGTGGTGGTAATGATAATGGTAATGATAATAATGATCATGATGTCAATAAGATGATGATGTCATTAACATGATGATTATGATGGTGGCGGTGGTAGTGGTGGTAATGATAATGGTGATGATAGTAATGATGATCATGATGTCAATAAGATGATGATGTCATTTACATGATGATTATGATGGTGGTGGTGGTGGTGGTAATGATAATGGTGATGATGGTAATAATGATCATGATGTCAATAAGATGATGATGTCATTAACATGATGATTATGATGGTGGTGGTGGTGGTAATGATAATGGTAATGATAATAATGATCATGATGTCAATAAGATGATGATGTCATTGACATGATGATTATGATGGTGGTGGTAGTGGTAATGATAATGGCGATGATGGTAATGGTAATGATGATCATGATGTCAATAAGATGATGTTATTTACATGATGTCTATGATGGTGGTGGTAGTGGTAATGATAATGGTGATGATGGTTATGATGATCATGATGTCAATAAGATGATGTTATTTACATGATGATTATGATGGTGGTGGTGGTGGTAGTGGTGGTGGTAATGATAATGGTGATGAAGGTAATGATGATCATGATGTCAATAAGATGACGAAGTTGATATTATGATGTCAACAGCATGATGATTATGAGATGATGATGATGATGGAGACGAGGACGACGATGGTGATCAGATATTTATGATCAATAGACGGTGATTATTATAGTGTTTATGAAGATGCTGTTGAAAATGCAGCTGCTTTTGGTGGTGGCGTTATATGATGATAGTGAAAATGGAGACAAGGATGATATATTCTGACAACGAAAATAACCATGCCAACGATGATAACGGTTATGATGATGATGATGATGATGATGATATTAGTAGTGATGATGATGTAGGTGGAGGTGATGATAATGATCAGTGATGACGATGATCATGGTGGTGGTAATGGTGGTTATGTTAACGATGGTAATAATGATGACGATGATTACAATGATGGCGACAACGATGTTGATGTAATGATGATGGTGACGAATGAAATAAATTGTGCAGAAGATGATAAAGAAATGTCTACATATGATTAACCGCATCAGCTAACCTTTCCGTATCGACGAAGGTTTCCAAGAAATCCATAATCAAATCTTCTTGTCTGCCCATAATAAATCACCTGACAAAACATCAAAGTGCACTTTGTTAAGTAAGAATTCATACGTCCATGATAGTAAATATGATATAATCTGACAGAAAAGATAAAATTCAAATTAAGTGTGCTTTTTTAATTTATATCTGAGGTAACAAACCTGTCCGAAATGTATGATGTTCTTGAATGATGTACCAGACGGCCAGTGAGCAAGAAAGACAGGTACTCTTGTCTAGAAAACAATCAGTATATCAGAAATAAGTGGTTTGGTTTATTCCACTATATTTTATTCTTTGATTTGCACAGCACGCGAGCATCAGTTCAGAATTTTGAAATTTCAAACTTATCATTTCTTTTTTTCAAACAGACAGACAAGCGAATGGATGATTAAGCAATTTTAATCAAAGCATTACTACAATCAACTCACCATGTTAGCTTCTTTGTCGTCAAAGCCAAACAATACCTCGACCACGTGATAACACGCCTTCTCGGTGTATTTCCCGCCACAGAAACCAATCTGCACAAGATGTCTTGTTAGGACACCTGGTAGAAAAACTGTAGGGCCCAGCGGGAACAGCAGTTCCTTGAAGAAAAATAACAACAAACGATTGGCCGCTCTTATGCTGTTTATTACAACAACAATTTTTTACGCCGTTACCAAGTACAAACTCAAACTCCTGTTCTATTCTCTTTTTTCTTTTCTGAACGTTTTTTCTCTCTTTGTTAAATTGTTTATAATCTTACCGCTCTTTATACCTGAATATTATGTATTAAACAAAAACCTAAATGGAGGCTAACTCGATAACTTCCCAGTTTACTTAGCCTCCATGCTCAATTTCTATATTCTATAAAACATACATAATAGAAACACTCATACAATCATATACAAACGAATATAGAAAGAAGAAAAAATGTAAAATGTATAATATAATGTATAATATATTGTAATTAGTATATAAGAGCAAAATAAAAATTCTATTCTATTCTATTCTCAATTACAGTGAGCTAGGATACTCGAGCCGTAAACACTTTTCATGTTATTATTTTCTGAACCTTCTGCTGCAAAACCCTTAAAAATGAAGCAGTGATTTCAAATATATAAGCTAGTGTTCATTCTAAAACATAGTTCTAATCTATTCGGTCAAGGGATGTGGGTCAAAAAAGTAACAAAACACTCAAAGTGTCCACGGTTCGAGTGTCGTCACTGTAAATTGGCGGTGAAAACCGGTTTATGCATATCTAAACCATTCAAGTCTGAAATGTATTTGATTGAGAAGTCGAACAAGAACCAAGATAGTCAGAGTAAGTTGACAAAGGAAAGCTTGCTTATAAGGGAATAGCAACGATGATAATGGCTTTTTTAGTTTAATTTTATAAAGCTTCTATCAATTTTGTATACACGATTTTAACATACCTGAATCGGTCCCAGGGCATAAGCTGCATCTCGTACAAGTTGTTGCGTATGATTAAGGTGGAAGATTGGAGCGAGTGCTATAAATAGCTTAACTTTCTTAGCGAGTTCAGGGTGTGCTGAGAAAGAAAGAAAGCCGACCAGCGTGCCTTGGGAGTGTCCAATGTAGTATAGTTGGGTCTGGCCGGTGACGTTAAGGGCATAATCAATAATAGCTGGAACGTCATAGTCACCCATTTCCTCGAAACTGAAACACAGAAATAACTATGAAAAACTTAACATATGTAAGGTAGTTATCCTTTCCTGCGGTATATATTATATAGTTCAAGTTATCTTATCTAAGCGGTATTGGTCAATAGATTGATAGCTAACATTAACTGCCTTACCAAGAAAGCCCAACAATTTGGCCTTTGTGGCCTGTGCTCAACCTCTGAATTTGAATGGAAATTTAGGAGAAAACCTGTTGATATTGTTCAGAATACATGCATCTTCATGTAGATCAAAAACGAGTGCGAGTCTTTGATCAGGGGATCCAAACACGGAGAAACGGATGAAAGCACAAGGCCGTAGGCCGAATGCTTTCATCCATTTCGAGGTGTTTGGAGCCCCTGGTCAAACACGAAGCACGAGTTTTTGATCTGGCTTCTCAAACCAATCACTCAAAAAAACATTTTGAACTTTTTCACAAATAATTAGTATCAACCTATGAGCAAAACATAAAATATGACAGCAACCCAAAACTATCAACGAATTCGTCATTAGTAGTTGGTAATACACTAGAATTGCAAGCCAGAGGTTCTCGGTTCGAGTCACAGGACGTCCAAAATAAAATTACAAAAAAAAAAAATGTTAGGCAAATAGTTAGGTAGGTAGGTACGTAAATAAAAAGGAAATACAAGTAAAAAAGGAGAAAGCGGTGGAGAATTAAGAAAAAAAAGAGAGTGAATTATAATGGAATGAATGAGAAATTACTTTTAAGGTAATTTATACAGTGTCTTGATCAGTGTTTGATCGGTGTATCAAGACCTGAAATACAAAGTTGTAATATGTCCCTGAGATAATGAATTATTAATGAGTTTGAGAAATATCCCATTACTTATACTATCCTCACCTCCAATCCCAGAATTCCCTATCATGGGGCGTGTACTTCACGTGCTGCCTAGAATACCTATTACCCCGGATGTTTCCAAGCCATACATCGAAACCATTGTCAGCGAGAACAAAACTTAATGCATTGTACGCCCAGTTACTGCACCAACACGATGCATCAGCCAATAGACCATGCTGCAAATATACTACTGGCTTTACAATGTCGCTTTTTTTCTCGTTGCGACCGTGTGGAATTCTCTGCACTGACAATATGAAGCCATCGTCAGTGATCACGTGGTGGTTCTCCACAGGGAATCCGCGGCTGGTGATGAGCTGTGACTGGAAACAAAACATTGAACTTTGATATGCGTTTCCCTCGCCAAGAGAAACATTACAGTTGGCAAAAATTATTGCTTTAAAGGAGTGTGGAAATGTATTATTCAACCTTGTTTAATAAAAATTGTTTTTTTCCTTCCCTTTATTTTTGTATTAAGTGTGTACATCAATGCAAGTACTTGGCTTGTTCACCATTAAATACATTCTTGGGACAAAAAAAATAAATATAGATGATGACAAGTAAATTATATAATTTGGAAATGTATGTGAATATACAACAATCTCGGGTAGACGAGTACCAGAGGTTTGACAAGTGTCACGGTTTAGAATAGTTTTAAAGAGTATTTTTAGTGGATGTAATTTGTTTGTTAAATTTCGCTTCGCGACTTGATATATTCCCTACAAGAAGACAAGCCCCTTTGACCAGTTACAACAAATTGTATATTTTGTTAGCCGGGTATCAAATAAAGATATAATAATATCTTATTATATAGCAATTTTAGGGAAAAAAATTTATAATAAAGAATAAATAGGAAACATAATATTACGACCTGTTCTTCTCCATATTTTCATGCAAACGTAGTTTTCTCATTGTCACCAAAAAATAATCCGTAAGGCAAAAATATTGCGAAAGAACTAGTAAAATAAATAAATAAAATGATATTCAAAGAGGGAAAAGCAAAGCTGCTCTCGCTTTTACGGTCCGTACGGAAAAAGTACGGCCCGCTTATTGACCAATGAGATCGTGAGTTATATCTTTGCTATATAATAATATATAATATCAAAAAAGGTTGCACCTTTACTATTTTTTCCGTTAGTTAATATGCATTAGTATTTTTATAATTTAATGGCTGACTTGTTTTCTATTCAAATCTCCTTGCTTGACTTACGATCACCGATTAACAAGCCAATACAAATTTTGTCAATTGGATATAAACATAAAAATATACATTCTGACAATTCGAAGTATTAGAGTTAGCAAATCGAATGTGGTTTAGCGTTGTCTGTACTCTTATCGACAACGATATTCGACATGACAATGGTCAAAATGTTGTGAACTCATAATTTTTTTTTCATAATTTACCACTTTGCACTATATTTCTTTCACAAATTTTTGTTATGCACGATATTCAAGCCTATAAAGCTGTGCTGGAATTTTTTTTGGTAATTTAACGGTCCATTCCTAAATGAAACCTTTTAGTTGTGCTTTCGATCTTCTATAGGTTCAGTGACGTATTTTGCTATGGTTTTGCCAACCAACCATTGTTATTAGAAAAAATTAAATTAAATAAAAACTATTGAGAAAATGGTTGACAAATTAGCATCACAGTACCAACACTTGTAAACACTATCATTGCTTTCATATATATTTATAATATAGGAGTTTGAGCTAACTGTTTGCACCATTCCATACATTATATTCCATAGAGCGGTTTTCGTACGAGTGGGAAACTGACCGTACCGTACCGTAGCCGTAACGTAAGTTCTATAAAAACATTCGAAAGTTCTACAGTAACAGTACCGTAAATATTACGGCCAGTTTCCCACTCATACGAAAACCGCTCTATCAAAATTAGTAACTGAGTGTTTAGGCAGAACTTTACCAGTAGTAAAGTTGCACAACAATAGTCGTTTGATAGAAAGGAAATATTGTGTATCAAGCCATCCTGCAACGGTGTTTAGGTCTAAGCCACAATACAAGTAAATAAATCACACAACAGGCTTGTTTGAAGCCTCACAGACATCAAAGAAATCAATGGTAATGATAGTAAATACAAGTCAATAATATATATCAACTTTTCAAGTAAGGTTAAGGTCTTTATCTGAAGAGAAGTCAACATGAATATCGAAATAACGCAATACTTGATACTTACGACGTTTCGGTAAACATCGGGGTCAGTCTTTGTGCATTTTGTACCAGGAGACATCAGACATTCGCCGTTAACTTGGTAAAAACATACTAACAATAACCCGAAGATCAATATTGGGTTTTCTAGCTTCATTTCTAGCTACTGATTTTGCAGCGTCCGATACGATACAACATCAAAGGTTTCCTTCCGTTAAATTATAAAGTCATGTGATTGTTTGACATTCAGTCTCAGTGAACGTCACGCAACTGGTGTTGTTATATGCGTTCAATTATTTTAATTTTTATTATTAATAAATGTAATCTACCAAATCAAACATTTGGAAATAATATTGATAACATTTTCAGCAAGTAATATTATGCACATTTCATATGATTGCTATAGTTTAAAGCCTTAGTGAATGTCACGCAACGCAAATGACATGGCTATCCTACGCTCTTGGCATAATGCTATGATATTTAAACGTTTCGGTTTTTAAAACTAGAACTAATAAAAAAAAGTATTGATTGTCGATATTTTTTTTTAATATTAACCGGGATATTATGGATATCAAGATAAAGAGAACAATTCTTTTCAGTCACGTGACAGTACTGATATCCCACGGTCATGGGCAGAGGGTCATGGGTTTCTCACATGCACTCTGCAGGAAGCCCTTTTATCAAATCATCGGTATTATTCAACAAATGTTTATATGATTTCTGAAGTAAAACTGTATACACTTGTTCAGATTATAAAATTCCATTGATAATTACGGGAATTGTTGAAACTAGACGCCCTATGGAGCGTGTAGTCGGGCTACAGTGCAACAAAAGAAAATGTGCAATATGTTGAGTGATATTGAAATTGCTTGCTTTCTCCATGAATGAAACCACATTTATTGACATAGCAATGTATTTTAGATGACATAGGTACATTTCTTGCAACTCGGTTCTCGATCGCGTTGGGGTACCGCACTAGGCTTGTGTATTATAGATTCAGAAGCAAGAAACTTGGCATATCGAGACCTGTACAGGCCCGCAAATGAACCCAGGCCCGCAAATGATCCCAGGCCCGCAAATGAACCCAGAACCGTCCCGCAAATGAACCCAAGTAAAAATGGAATCTGGAAAGGACTAAAGAATAAAAAAAAAACACGACAACAAAAATTATTATGATATATGATAAATATTGTCAATATTCATTAAATAAGTAAGACAAAAAAGAACAGTTCGGGCTTTCCAACTAGAATCTATCGATCGATTGTTGCACGTTGATATGAAACTTTGACTAATATGGTCTTTACTGAGTCTACGGGTTTCTAATTGGATCAAAGAAATCTCAAACGAACAGAAAAATGCTAATTTCAACGTATCCATATATCAGAATTTTGATATAGACAAGTTAAAACTTATGATATAGTATGTTGTGAAATTATAATAAAAATTGCAATGTTGAATGTTTTTGTCGGTCTGGAAAATTTTAACTATGGTCCAATTACTTGATTGTAACTTACATGTTAATTGCCGGTAAACTACACTTATCATTTCACAACGGTAGATATTTATAAATCGAATAAAACTACTTTTCACAGAAGCAGTTAATGTGCCGATTTTATGCCTTTTTGATTAACGATGAATCTATATGCATGTGTTCAGACTGTTTAGTGAATTGTTTCGGTCGGTGTTGCAAAACACTTTACCTGGCCATTTAATCGGTCCAGTATGAAATAGCCCGGTGAATCGCCATAACAAAGAATACTCGCTCATACATGACAGGCTAGCACGCGTGTTCAGTTGGGTCTTCAATTTGTTCGTTCTGTTGTAACTCTGGTTTTATCGACTGCTATGAAACCATTTATAATACTAGTGATATTGTTGTTTGTTTACACCGCAAACACAGCCAACAATGAAAAGGAAAAAGAAAAGAAACAAGTAAGATACCGGCTGACTTTATCAAACCAAAACACTTTAGAACGATTAAAATATGATCGATCAAATCATAGTTAATAGAGGGAACTATCAAATCTAGCTATATCTAAATGTAACTTGAACTAGCGAGTAAGCTAGTATAGACTGCGTCGGTGTTTGATATAGTATATCATTTAAATCATTTAAGTTCCTACTTTGTATAGTATGTACGTTAAAGTTTTGATATTGATTTCATTTTAAAGATAATAAAAAATCTTATAAGTCTGTACTAGTTAGCCGGTGTAAATATAGCATAAGAAAATGTTCGTATACTCGGCTTAGAACTGGCTAGCTCGTTTACATGTTGACATTGTTATTCACATGTTATTCTTTCGTCACGTATTTGCTAAAGTTAGAATGTGTTTCATTTAATTGCCAATAGCAAAAATCATAAACAATTACGTTTTTAAAATAGTTACATTTTCAAATACAGTGAACTATAATGAACCAGTTTAATAAGCTAGTTCATGTTGATACATTTTATCCGCTAAAATAATAAAATAATAATATGGCACATATGCACACTCCCAACTGTCATGGCGAGTGCCACGTGCTTTTAGAGCTCCGTAGAGTTTCAGTCAGGAATCTCAACTTAAAGTATAATTTCCAGTCAGTTTGATGAACGAAAATAATAATACAGGAACCCGTAGAACAAGGGAAGAGTTATCCTCGGTATCTTCCGTTGAAAGTGAATCAAGATCTCCAAAAGCAAAATCACTAAAAATGGCTGACGAGACTTCGGCTAATACAAGCGAGCCAACGTTAAAATCTCTTCATGCCATTCTACTAGAAGTACCAAGAAACACAAGTAAACTCTTGAGTGATAATGCTGTACTAAGAAATGAAGTCGAAGTCTTAAAAAAGTCCCTTCAGTTCCAAAGTACTACGGTATATAATATTAATAATTAATAATTAATAATAATAATAATAATATTAATATTAATAATAATATTACAGCGCAACGCGTAAAAGTATGGCCACTGATAATGTATTCGCATACTTCTGTCTCGCAATCGATCCAATCAGCGACAAGATAACACAATCCTACAACGCTGATTGGATCGATGGCGAGACAGAAGTATGCGAATACATTATCAGTGACCATACTTTTACGCGTTGCGCTGTAATAATAGGGACCTTAAGCACCAAGACGCGAGAGAGGATGACGCGTTACCGGAAGCGAATTTTCGTTTCCGGTCTTGCGCATTGGGGGCGGTCACGCCATAATTCCCGCGTCCTCGAGATTCCCCGACGCGACACTGACTGTTTTGAAGTCGTGGGTGAACGTGAACTATTTTTCGCTGTTTTTATCAAGGTAAGACTTAATTTTACAAAACCAGAGTGTTAATTTATCATTTATATCTAGTATACGTTTGTGTATTAAAAAAAATAACTTATTCTTTAATTTCTTCATTCTAGATGAGTCTACAGTTTGTTCCCGCGGAGCCGGAGCCATCTTCATCGAAAGGACCACCAAAAGCACCTGCATTTTGTAAGCTAAAACAATCGTAAGTATTAGTAATTCACCTTAAAAATACTAAAATCAAGGATCAATTATGGTAGGACAAATGGTGCAAAATTCAACATCTAAAAAAAGTGATCAAAATCAGCAACAATCACACTCAACTATAATTGTGACATTCATTCAACGCAACAAAATATAACTTATCAAATTCAACATTTCTCTTTCAAATTCAAGGAATTTTTTCAACTCCAAATAAACAATTTCGTTCATAGTTTCATAATACTAAATAAACTATTTAAAGTTCATGCAGCAATCAAGAAAATCTAAGTGACATTCAACATTATTTTGCCTTGTCAACAAAATGAAAAATCCGTGTCAACAATGGCAGCAATAAACTTTGTCAACAAGCCCAGTTTCTCGCTTTTATCAAGTGGTTAATTTTTGATTGTTTTATTGTTTTCAATGAAAAATTCGTGTCAACAATGGCAGCAATAAACTTTGTCAACAAGCCCAGTTTCTCGCTTTTATCAAGTAGTTAATTTTTGATTGTTTTAATTTTTTCAATGAAAATTCGTGTCAACAATGGCAGCAATAAACTTTGTCAACAAGCCCAGTTTCTCGCTTTTATCAAGTAGTTAATTTTTGATTGTTTTAATTTTTTCAATGAAAAATTCGTGTCAACAATGGCAGCAATAAACTTTGTCAACAAGCCCAGTTTCTCGCTTTTATCAAGTGGTTAATTTTTGATTGTTTTAATTTTTTCAATGAAAAATTCGTGTCAACAATGGCAGCAATAAACTTTGTCAACAAGCCCAGTTTCTCGCTTTTATCAAGTGGTTAATTTTTGATAGTTTTAATTTTTTCAATGAAGAATTCGTGTCAACAATGGCAGCAATAAACTTTGTCAACAAGCCCAGTTTCTCGCTTTTATCAAGTGGTTAATTTTTGATTGTTTTAATTTTTTAAAGAGTTAAGCAGCTGCACGGCTTGAATTTTGTAAAATTTTTATTTCTCCAACACGTTTTGTTTGTATTATAAGAGAGTTTATAATACATGAACAATTGTACAACTATATATTTAATGAATATAAAGGTCATTGAATTGTAAACAATTCACATCAAACTTGACTTTAGTAATTATCAACAATCAAAACAATGTATGTAAATGGCCTTAACATATTGTTAACTGACTATTTATAAAATAAGAATTTGAAACTCTTACCAGAAGATTGTAGGTCTTTGCTTTAGTTTGTAATTGTGCTGAATAATGACTAATTAATTGTGTAATTTTACTCCTAGGATAAATAGACTAATGTGATAGGATAGATTAACTTGGTTGCTAAGTGATACATGAAATCTAAAATGTAATGTACATATTACTTGAAATATGTAAACATTAAACAAATTATGCAAAACTACACATGGCTACACATGCTTAAAGTGAAAATAAATCTTACCATAAGATACATTTCTACTGTTAAACTAGGCAAGCTAGCTCTTGCATGCTCACCAACACTCAAAATGCACATGTTAAATCAGTGTTTTTCTTTAACAGGAGTGTAATGTATTGGACCGAACAACATGACACTCTGCTTTGCAGAGAAATTCTGGCTGTAGACCCATTTGAAACTAAAAAGGGAACAGCATTGCGAGGTGAGAGGTGGAAGAAGGTAGCCGACTATCTGATGGCAATATCAGCGCCAAGATTTAAAGTTGATACAAGATCAGTCCGCGATAGATATCGCTTATTGTCCCAAAGACTTAAAAGAAAACTGAATAATGAGAAAAAAGCCTCAGGAATCGAAACAGATATGTCTGAGTGTGAGACCGCTCTTGAAGAGCTACTGGAGAAAGAGAGTGAATCTGAGGCCGCACATGATGCAGATACAGAAAAGAACAACAAGACTAAAGAAGACGAAAAGAAAACAGCGGAGGGAATGAGGAAAAAAGCCATGGAAGGTATGGGAAAAGGAAAAAAAATTGCAGGAGATGATGATGAAGTTAAACCAAAGAAAAGAAGGTCTAATGGAAGTGATACATTGGTTTACCTAAGGGAAAGAAACGAGACACTGGAGAAGTTTAAGTTGCAAGAACTTGAAGCAAAAAAGAAAGAAGTCGAACTACAAGAAAAAAAGCATGATGATTTCATGAAGATGATGCTAATGCAACAGCAGCAACAAGCAAAGCAGACACAAGATTTCCAGACAATGATGTTGACAATGCTAGCAAGAATGAACCAAAAATAAACATTGCAGCTCCAAACGTAGTATGCCTGTTTGTCGGACATGTTGTTGCATTATTTATTGAATATTTATACAAAGTTAATAGATTTTATTGTTCAAGTTTTACAGTTCGCAGATAATTAATAAACTCATGAATAATTAATGAGACATTTTCAAAAGGCTGCTCATGTTGTAAACATTACTTAAAAATATTGTCTTGTGCAGAACATTATGAATTAATATTATCATTGAATACAAATTAATGTTCATGAGTTTAATGCAAGTGCCCTATTTGTAACTTTTTGCAGTTATTTATATCTTAAGACTTTGATACTATTGTATATGTATAAAAGAAATCACAATTACAATATATTTTGATAATATATTTATATTTATATTTATATTTTTTTATAATGAAATATATAACATTTATAAACAATAAACAGAAGTCTTGCATTGAACCCACAAAGTATGAAAAAAAGAAATTCACATTATTGAATACAAGTTTGGATTGGTATTCATAAACCTGTGAAATATACTTTATTGCATTAAGTGCTGTTATAGTCTCATTGTTTTGTATTCCATTGTATGAGTGCCACTGTAACACTTTAAAAATTATACTACATTTCACAGGTTAATGAAAACCACTCTAATGCAAGTTAACTTGTTACAGTTCTTTTGCATTTTTTAAAAAGATTTGATACCATTGTTAATGAAAAAAATATAACATATATCACAATTTATATCCCAACAATATATTTTCTCGCGCAGTCATTGGTCAAAGGGGATCACGTGGTACATTCTCGGCGGACGGGTATCAGTTGATATCCCCCGTCCAAAGTTGATATTTGTCCACTTAATTTTGTTTTTGACAAAAAAGAGCCATGGAAAATAACCAAAACCGTTTTATCAAGACCTCTGATAATGAGATTAAAAGATTAGTCCAAGAAGCGACACCTGGCAATACAAAAAAGTCGACTAAGTACGCTGTGAACGTATTTTACGGTAAGAAAATTTCACCTTGCACTTTAATGGCTATCCTTCACCAACCAAACAAGATAAAGTCGTTGGGATATAAAATAAATAAACCCCTTCTGGCTTACTACTTACTTAATATTTGTACTTTAGTGGAAAAGGAATACATTTAAAAAGATAAATTAATGAAGCGTCCAGCTTCAGTGATCTTCTTTTATCTTGATAATGTATTCCTTTTCCACTAAAGTACAAATGTTCTTTTCTATATGACAACGTTTTTGCAATTAGGTGTATTTTACAAATTGATGATCATTATATGTTTCAGTTTTTAAAGTGATATGTTGCATATGTAAAGACTAATGTAGTTTACTGGCAAGTACTTGAAGTGAACTAGTGATAAAAAGATAGATTGACTGTACTTTAACCAACAACAAAAGAACATTTAAACATATAAAGAAATTACAACTATTAAGAGAAATATTCCTGAAGTGAAGGTGGCTCTAATCCAAAGTACTGTGATGTCTCATTGGGGTACATGCATGTAAGGGCATTGCGCAGAATGGCAGCAACTATATAGAATTTCCCAACTGCACTTAACTGTAACTTAAGGTTTTTCTTGAAATCTAAAAACTTAAAATAATTAATAATATCTCCAAAAATCCATTCAACAGAGTCTCGGACAGCACTCATGGATTTGTTGAAGTCTTGCATTTGTGGTGTTAGCACAGCATTCCTGAATGGGGCTTGTAAATGAATTCGAAGAGGGTAGGCTGGGTCACCATACAGACACATGGGGCTATTAGTAGTAGAAAATGCAAACTGGTTTAGTTGTTGTAGCAGCCCAGATTCAGCAAGCATGCCAGCATCGTGTCTTCTTCCCTCTAAAAAATATAAAAAAATAACTTTAATTAAATACAATAACTTTATTAAGAAGGGAGTCATATTCACCTAACCCCTTACAGTTTTCTAACATATGAACAGTGTGTTATTCGATATTCAATATTTATTTATTTTCCTAATTTATTATACTCATATCTAGAACTGTATTCTGTCTCACTCCACTTTAATCAATACTCTACTTCACTCATTCTACTCTAATCTATTATATCTTAAAGAAGATCACCATCATATTTATCATCAAGAAAATAAACATACATGCAATTTAAGTTCAATATATTTTTATAGTTTACTTACCGATTGGACCAAACAATTGGGCAATCATTCCATTTGGCAATGAAACTGACTGGAATTTTATTGCATGGACCCTTTTGTGGCCGTTGTATAAAATTCTTTGGTTTTCACCAGGGCGACAGATGGGCCTCACGGTTCCATCGATGAAACCAAAGCAATTTGTTAGCGCTGCTCCTTTTCCTTCGATGGCTTCCGCATACTCTTCCAGCTTATGAGGCGACAACAGAGTTTGATTCCATTGCGTAATACGATGGACATGTTCTTCGTATATGCAGTCTAATACTGTGTTAAAAACCATGGACAATACCGGAACAGGCCTTGCGAAACGAGGTATCATGTCACTATAGCGACATGGATATGCAAGTCGTTTTAAAACCATGCAAAATCCTTCAATACCGTCACAAACACTTCGTTGGTCACATTTAAAAGTGTCAGGTATATTAAGAATTTCAGCTAGAAGTGGAATGTCATTCTTTTGTACGCGGAATTCTGCCAAACATTCAGATGGATCGAAATCATCCAGATCAAACTTGTTGTAGTCCTCGTAAGGAAAGCACGGGTTTTTGGAGGTATATTGACTATTTAATGCCAAAAATTCTTCATCATCTAAATCTCCATTATCATAGGACAGCAATAAAGCTGTTCTAGTGTCTTTGAAAGATGCCATTAGAGTAAAAAATCAGCGAATGTGTGAAGCCATGTTGTTGTTGTTGTTGCCATCGTCGTCGTGGATTTGCTTAAGTTAATTTACAGGAAGACCGACGGCGAACTAGAACCAGTCCTCTCTCGGATAAAACGTCCGCGTCGTCGGTCTCGCGTCTTGGTGCTTAAGGTCTCTAATTTTAAACCTTTTCAATAGTGTATTTTTACAGTAATTCTTGTTAAGCCTAGTATTCAGTTTGTTACATTCGTTAGTATTTTTTGCAATTTATATTTCACATTTATATTTTTATTATATATATTTTTACGTAGGAGTAGGATATTCAATTGGGGCGTAAGCTCTGTTTCCTACTCTCGTCACATCTATATATCCTTTTTATTTTTGTATTAATAGTATTCTTATTGTAATTGTAGTAGTGTGACAAATAAACTAAACTAAACTAAACTAAACTAGAAGAGATACAGAAAGAAAATGCAGAACTGAAATCTCAAGTTAAGGAGCTAAACATGACCCAAGAGCTAATCATGAAAAGAGCTGAAGACCTGGAGGATAGGAACGATAACCTTGAAATGTATACACGAAAATACAATCTTGAGCTCAATGGAATCCCGGAGGATGACGAAGAAGACCTTGAAGATATCGTAATTAAATTAGGAGAGAGTGTTGGTGTCGAAATAGAAGAAGACGACATCGACATTGTACATCGAATGAAAGTAAGATTCAAGAGCGGGCCAAGGCCAATAATAGTGCGCTTTATGTCACACAAGATTAAGTCAAAGATGTATAAAGCCAAGAAAAAGCTGAGAGGGGAAACAAGATTTAACGACGAGTTAAATGGCGCTAAAGCAATTTATATAAATGAAAACCTCACAACGACGAAGAGAAGGCTATTTGCAGAGTTACGTAAACGAGCGAAGCAGTACAAATGGAATAGCTGTTGGTCACTAGATGGGAAGCTTTTCGTGTGCAAAGTAAAGGGGGACAGACCAATAAAGATAAGTACACACGCCGAACTTGAAGAACTTTTGTAATAAATTTATTTAATAGCTCTTCTATACTTTATAAGTTATCCTAGTTACTATATACTGTAACAATTAATTATTGGACTAACTGTCAGGATACATTTATTTATAATCTTTCAAATTCTCTTCCATATATTTACTAGTTACTGCTCAGAATACTCGATTTTCAGCAATAAGGGTTCTTTATCTTCGATTAGAAGTGGTGCTGGAATAGTTTTTTAGTCAAGTACTTCTGCTTATCATAATTATTCATGATTCCTGACTGAATCCAAACCTAACAAAAGCTCGCCAAAATAGAATCGTGTTCTTTGTTGTTTTGTGTTGTAGTTTTTTTGTGTACTGTACATGTTTTCTTTAATAACAAAAAGCCTTTAGTTCATTCATTAAATAAATGCATAAAATATTCACTAGCTAAGTTGAAAAGTAAGTCAAAGAAAACACGCGGTATAAGACAATGACGATTCAATTTTGAGATATTATCATTAAATGTCAGGGGATTGCATAATAGTCAAAAGAGACGTAAATTGTTTCACTGGTTTTCCAGGCATGGTGCACAAAAAGGAGTGGTTTTTATTCAGGAAACGCACTCAACCATAGATAGTTATGAAAACTGGAAGCTTATTTTCAAAGGGGACATAATTATGTCACACGGCACAAATCTTAGTAAAGGGGTGGCAATATTACTAGGTGAAAAACTTGACATCAATACACACTTGAAGATAGTAGATGAGAAAGGAAGATATATAATTCTTAATGTTAACATTCAAGGCACGGAAATTCTATTGATCAATATCTATCAACCAAATGACGAGAAGGGACAGGTAGAAACTTTACATGAAATCATCTCAGAAGTAAACAAGTTAGATCTACAAGCCGACACACCAATTATCTGGGGGGGAGACTTCAATGCCATTTTTGACACTAATTTGGATGCATCAGGGGGTAATCCATCTTTAAAAGTTAAAACACTAGAAGTATTAGACACTATTATGACTGATTTAGACTTATGCGATATATGGCGAGTCCGAAACTCTTCAACAAAGCGCTACACTTGGAGCGGTACAGCTCAAGGTAAAGTTTCAAATATTCAAAATAGACTATTTAGAAGACTCGACTACTTTTTAGTTTCGGACACTTTACAACCTGTTATTGAAAAATCGGAAATTATTGTAGCACCTGCTACTGACCACTCCGCTATAATGTTAAAATTCACATCTCTCGATGAAAGCCAAAGAGGTCCATCTTTTTGGAAGTTCAATAATTCGCTTCTACAAGATGACGATTATATAAAGCTGGTGAATGACTTGATAGATAGCTCGGTAAAAGAAAATTGTGCAGGGAATATAGCAAATCCGAATACATTATGGGAAATTATTAAATATAGAATACGAAAAGTAACAATTAGTTTTTCAAAAGGAAAAGCGAAAAGAAAGCGATCGAAATACGCAGAAATAGAGCAAAAGATTAAGGAGATAGAGGGGAAAAATAATTGGGAGAATGATGGAGAGGCTCTTGCCAAGCATGATGAGTTAAAAAGTGAATTGAACGAATACAGCAAGAATGTAATGGAAGGTATTATGCTTAGATCGAGATGTAGATGGTATGAAGAAGGTGAAAAGTGCACCAAATATTTTTTGAACTTAGAAAAACGGAATAAAGAAAAAACACATGTTCGTAAAATAATAGAAGATGGTAAAAGTATAACGAATCCCCAAAAAATTTTGGAATCTCTCAATTTTTTCTATCGCAATTTGTACTCCTCAAAAAATGAAAAATCGGAAATAGAATGCATGGATTTTCTCACAAAAGTAAATGTTCCAAAAATATCACCAGAAGAATCGCAAATGTGTGATAAGGCACTAACATTACAAGAATGTTTGGAGGCACTTCAAAAATTAGGCAATTCAAAAAGTCCAGGTAATGATGGATTGACTAAGGAGTTTCATACTTCATTTTGGGGGAAATTAGGACCATTGTTGGTAAGATCTTTAAATTATAGTCTAGAAAAAGGTCATTTCACTATCACTCAACGTCAAGTAGTTATAACAGTTATCGAAAAACAGGGAAAAGATGTTAGGTTTTAAAAAATTGGCGACCAATTAGCTTAATTAATGTTGATGCAAAAATTTGTAGCAAATCTTTGGCTATGAGACTAGTTAAAATTCTTCCAAAGATAATAAATCCAAATCAGGCTGCTTATGTTAAAGATAGGTATATCGATGAACCTTTAAGGTTTATTGATGACCTGATGAAGTTTTCTATGTCAGAGGATAGAACATCACTCTTGTTTGCAGCAGATTTTGAAAAAGCTTTCGACAGTATTGAGCATAATTTTATATGGGCAACTTTATGTCGGTTTGGTTTCGGTAATCAATTTATAAAATGGATGCGTCTTCTTTTGGAAAATACTCAAAGTTGCGTAATAAATAACGGATTTGTAACGGATTTTTTTAGTATAAAAAGAGGTACGAAACAAGGGGACCCCATCTCCCCATATATTTTCATACTTATAATAGAGATTATGGCTGAAATGATTAGAAGTAATACTAATATCAACGGTATAAATTTAGATGGAAAAGATGAGAAGGTTAAACTTTTGCTCTTTGCTGACGACACAACCTTTTTTCTCAAAGATATTGAAAGTCTTTCGCACATTTTAGAAACCTTAAACACATTTCGCCTCTTTACATCGCTCAATATTAATCTTGAAAAATCAGAAATAGGTTGGTTAGGTCCAAAAGGAAAAATTAATCATAGTGACACACAAAGCAATACAAAATTAAAATGGATTGACTTTCATGAAACAGGAATTAAAATTCTAGGTATCCACTTCTCGCATAATGCGGAATATAGTAATAAAAATAATTATGAACGAATTTTACAAAACCTTAAAACAACACTTGCTATCTGGAAAGCTCGCCCTCTAACGCCAATAGGAAGAATTCAAATAGTTAAATCGTTAGGTCTATCAAAAATTAAATATGTATGCTCATGCTTGGGAGCCAGTGAAGCCTTTATAAAAATTGTGAAAACCGAGATTGTTAATTGTGTCTGGAATGGAAAGAAGCCAAAAATTAAGTATAAAACTCTGATTGGAAACTAAGACGGAGGGTTAAAATTCCCAGACTTTGATTGTATAGTAAAAGCTAATCTCTTTAAATGGGCAATTAGGTTAATGGATGATAAATATATGTATTGGAAAGCCTTGCCTTGGTCTAAATTACAATCTTTAGGTGGAATCGCTTGTATCAGAGAAAATTTCAAATTCTTAAAACTACCCAAAAGCATGCCAAGTTTTTATTATAATGCGTTAAAGGTCTGGTCGGAGTTAAGTTTCACAAAAGAAATAAATGAACCTTGTCAAATCTTAAGACAATCTTTGTGGAATAATATTCATATTGAGTTTGTAGCAGATAGATTTCATTTAGAACGTTTTATTTCAAAGAATATTTTTCAGATTTGGGACCTATGGGACCCTAAAAATGGATTCAGTTGGGAGTATGCAATAAAAAAAGGATTAAGCAATGTGGATTGGTTAACTTGGATGGGCTTGATAACATCTATCCCAGCAAATTGGAAGAGTATACTGACAGTAAATAGGGAGAACAATTATAAGGAATCTATCCTGAAAAGGCAAATAGAGATATCTAATAGATCTCTCTCTATAGATAAAATTAGCACGAAACATATATATAGCAAATTAATAGAAAAGAGCACCTCTCCTCCTACATCGGTAAAACGGTGGGAAAAGGTTCTACAAATTAGTATTAATTGGAATGAAATATTCACTCACATTCACAGGATAACAATTGATGTTAAATTAAGGTGGTTTCACTACCGATTCTTAATGAACATTTTGTATGTAAATAAGCATCTGTTTAAATTTAAAATTATAGACTCTCCACTATGTTCATATTGTAACATAGAAATAGAAACGATAGAACATTTATTTGTATATTGTAATATCTCCTCTAGATTGTATGAGGATATAACTATCTGGATAAAAGAATATGGGATTGATTTCCCAAAATTAGAACTTCCATTACTATTATTAGGCTCAAATCAGAACGAAAATGAAATATTGGTTGACTTCCTCCTTTTGTTGTATAAAGTATATGTATACAATAACAGGGGTAAACTTAATAATTTAACAATTCACGGCTTCAAAGCTTATGTCAAGCCAAATGAACGTATAGAATACGAAATAGCAAAGAAATGTAATCGCCTCCCTACACATTTTGATAAATTTAAAGTCTTTGTAAACAGTTGAAATAGTTTATATTAGTTATTAGTTTATATTTATTCTGTAATTTTAAGGAACGTTTTATTACCAAATAAAGGCATTAAAAAAAAAAAAAATATGGCACATATGGCTATATCGTTTAATAATAACATTTTATATTATTCAATAAAGACTCTTAATAAACAATTCTAAACGTATATATAGCCCTCACTTGGTAGCTTATTTTTGACTTACTTATTTAATGAATATTGACAATAGTTTATCATATATCATAATAATTTTGTTGTCGTGATTTTTTTTTATTCCTTATTCCTTTGCAGATTCCATTTTTACTTGGGTTCATTTGCGGGCCGGTTCTGGGTTCATATGCGGGCCTGGGATCATTTGCGGGACGGTTCTGGGTTCATTTGCGGGCCTGGGATCATTTGCGGGCCTGGGTTCATTTGCGGGCCTGTACAGACCTTAGACATTCTTCTCTTGACATAGAACTTTTATTGTGAATACTTTTTACATCAACAGACAATTGTACAGTTTTATCAAATAAATTACAATCATTTTCTACAGAAGTAAATACATTGTTGATTGACAGTAAGCTTAAATTTATAACATACATGAAAAAGATTACAATCAAGATCAAGCTAAAAGAGAAAATATAATTGACAAAACTATTTAAGTTTAGTAACACAATTAGTGTCCTTGTGGTTACTGTGAATGGTCTGAGAATGGTTACTGTAAACTAAAGAGTTAGTATTTTGCTTAGAGTTCATTAGAGCTTTTTTTTATCTATTTGAGCTTTGTGATCTATTTGAGCTTTTGGTTCGCGGAACGACTCGTTTCGAAACTGACGCTCGATGACATCTTTTAGTGTGAGTCTACAGCGAACGGCGTGTGCATTTGTATGCAGTTTGAGGGTGTTAGTAGGTGAATTCTTCGACATCTTGCACATAAACATCGTATTTTTCCTCCAAAGCAAACCTTTCCTCTTCGATCGAAGAGAGCTATCGAACTATGACAAAGTATTATGGGTAATTGTTTGTTGAACACGTGACTTTGGGCTCCCTGTGCTATCGAACATAGATTGGAAAAAACTTAGGTAAAGCTAGCATGTGTACATTTTGTCTGCGCATGCGTGTATTTTTATCATTTGCATAACTTTCTATGTCGAATGGAAGAATTTTACACTAACATGGAACATTTGGTTGAAATCTCATCCTTCAAAATAATGTTGAAGTACCAAAATACTAAGAAATGAAAAGCCTACCTTCCATTAGTGTGCTGTGGATAATTATTTCAATTGAACGCACTACAGATGGAAAAATATCATGCTTCAAAGTCAGTGTAAAGTAGCAAAAAGGACCAGAACTTAGTACATTCGAGTAAAGTTTTGGGCTCTAAATTTGAGTTATAAGGTAAATCTTAAAGTAGAAGTCATTACCAACACGATACGGCGTGGATTGGATTTTATTAGGAAATTTTAAACATAATCGATCATCATATAATTCGCTGTCAAAAGTATAAAATTTCTAGAATGAAAAACGGGAATATCGGACGCAAAAGTGCTGAAGTTGATGTAAACATGGCGAATTATTTGACGATCGATTGTGTTTAAATTTCCTAATCCAATCCAAGCAGTATCGTGTTGGCAATGACTTCTACTGTTAGGTTTGTATTATATTTTAATGTTGCGCCCAAATATTTACTCGAAAGTGCGAAGTTTTGATCCAACTTCTCACTTTGAACTGACTTTGATGCATGATATTTTTCCATCTGTAGCGCATTCGATTGAAATAATTATCCACAGCACATTAGTGGAAGGTAGACTTTTTATGCCTTAGTTTTTCGGTACAAGGACATTACTTTTAAGGATGAGATTGCAAACCAAATGTTCCATGTCAACGTCAAATCTTTACACTCGACATAGAAAGTTATGCAAATGAATTTTGAGCGTAAAAATACACGCATGCGCAGACAAAATGTACACATGCTGGTAAAGCTAGAGTCGGGCCTCTCACGTAGCTCGACTACTAATAAAGCATCAAATTGATTGAAAATATGAAACAAGAAACGAGAAAACAAACAATGAAAGAGATAGAGAGAAAAAAGCGAGAAAAAAGAACGAATGAAAGAAGAAAAGTGAAAAAAGAGAGAGATAGAAAGAAAATAATGAATCACTTCAATTTTAACAGGGTATTTACATCAACGTACAAGCCGCGTGTTACTATTTACCTACTACAACAACCATTCGAGGTGCTTAAAATCTTAACAATGCCCGGACAACTTATCAAAAGACGAACTAGAAGAGCTGGAATAAAAACTAGAGCAGAAAAGGTACAAAATTCCAGAAGTAACTGCTGAACGCCATTATGCTAATTACAGCCATCGAGGAGTGAATTTCAACAACCTTATTAACGTGAAAAATCTATCAAAACAAACGCCAACCCAAGACAAGTCGAATTTATTTTGCTTGCAAATACCATGTCACTAGTTCCAAAACTAGAAGAAGCATGAACACAGCTTTAAGAAGAACATTTCACTAGAACTTTCATCCATTTAACATACATTAAAATTTCTGCATAAAAGAAACTATGGATTAAGAACCTGAAAGAATTGGCAATAGAGACCGTACGCATCAGGACCGCGCGGGCACGAAAACCGCCGTAGCACTGTGCGTGACACCTGCAATTAATGACCTGCCGTCTTGCCTGCGTTTTGGACGTGAAAACACTTATTTTGACGTCAAGACAAAAACGTAAGTATTAATTTATGAAAATAGTGTATTTATTAAAACATTTTCGGCCTAAAAGTCAACACTAATATAGCAAATTTATATATGTTCACCAGGAAGAGTTTCAGTTAAAATTACACCAATAGCTGAGAACTTTGAACATTTTGCTTTTTTCTAGTATTCTATTGTAAATCATTTTATGAGCTAATCGATGTGAAATAAGTGAAATGTGAAATAATTTCTGAATAAATAACTTTTGAAAATGCAGTCATGTTAACTGCGAAACGTCAAGTTTTAGTGTTACTCTTTATTTTAAGTACATTACGAAAATCTTTATTGATACGTATTTTAAAACGCGATAATCAACTAGATCTGTTCAGGAGACTTGAACGATGTAGTGAGAAACAACTCAGATGTGACGGAGCTATCGAATTTCTTCGATTATGTCAAAATCTAGGACTAACACCAACCTTTGCTAGAGTTGATCAAACAAAGTCAAGTAAATGGCAACGATCTTCACAAGTATTCTCAAAAAATGTCATCGAAGAAGAACTGAGATCCAAGATCAAACAAAGTATTGCTTTAAGGTAGTTCGGGCGTCATAGATTCTATCGTTAGATCTTTTTGAAACTTCTCATGTAAAAAGAGCAAACTAAGTTAAGTTCAAAAATAAAATAAAAATAATGGGTCACCGTGCTCGTTTTGGAGATAAGGGCGGTAGACTGGGACCCATTAGGTCATTTTTTGTGACAAAAACTGTCGGAATTTGAAACATAAAACGCTATTTATCCTATTTTTCCCGATAACAACCTTTTTAACAAGCATTTGCAAAAGAAAGACACTTTCCTAACAAACATATTATTTGCCATGTTTTACTCAAGAAAATCCTTTGGGCAAAAAAATACTGTGAAAAGTACGTGCATGTCGAAAATTTTGATGCAAAAATAAACTCAAAATGTGAAAATACCACATTTTGCGCTCGAAAACCATATAATTTTTATTTCACGGAATGAAGAGTTCTGATAAGGGAAATCCATCTATAAAATAAAAATGGGGTGACACCGCGCTCTTTTCCGAGTTATAGCACGAAAACCCTTTAAAATGTATATTTCGTGAACCTGTTTTTTGTCCGTGCGGGACTGGTAACTAGTTCCCTATAAGATTATCGAAACAAACTTTAACATTTTTTGGTCCGCTAGTATCTCTAGAATCGATGTAAAGCTAATTATAACCAGTTTAATTCGTAATTCTTGCCCAAAACACTAATTTATGTGACGCATTATAGTTCCAAAAATCGACACTAAAACGACGCGGATTTGAACGCGAAAAAAATCATGAATTTAACGAAAAATCTTGATTTCTCGTGAATGCGGGTCTAAATTCAGGAGATTTTTTGCAGAGATGATGTGCTTGTCTTGTGAATGCATAACGTCCCCATGATTTTCAAATCGGAAAATAATAAAAGCTAAAAAACGAAATTATGTGATTACGGCTGGGTCCCGAACTACCTTAAAGAACGAAATAAACTCCATCTATGATGAAGTACGACGAAGATATTCTCTGGTTCGCTACTTGGCCACCTTACGAGTCATAACTAATCTGCAAAAGAAAATGTTTGACGACATAATGGCAGGTCACACAAAGAAAATAACTCGATTATTAAACAAAGAACTAGATGTCGATGAACATATCGTGAACTTATCATCCTATAAGCTGTCATTCTTTCAGAAACTCGCTCTGTGTAGAGGATTGAAGTTTTCACTACCTCAGCCTGTGTCAGACATGGAAATTCAAGCCAACTTTGAGAAAGCTTTTTGGAGGCTAGATCCGATCTTACCAAGAGAAAAAGCAGAGCTTACTGCTGCTACGTTGCGTTCTATCGCATTGAATTACATAGAACGTAAAGGTCCAAAACCACCGAAAGCATTGTGTATTGCTGTAGACCAACTCAAACGTCGTGATGACATCATTATTACGAAACCCGATAAAGGATCTGGTGTTGTTATCATGGATAAGGTGGAATATGTGCGACTCCTTAATGAAGCTTCAATTAACGACACATCGAAGTTTGCGAAAGTCAGTCTAGAAAGACCTAAGTACATTACGAAAATCGTTATTGATATAATAATTAACTCATTATAAATATCAATGTACACTTTGTTACAGGATTTTGCTGAGCTTTATGGTTTACTTAATGAAAAAATAACCTGTCCTAACATGTCCACACATGTCCTAAAGTACTTTCAAAAGGTAAAATAATTATGAGATAGCAAACCTATTACATTGTGGTATAGCTTCAGCACAAACATGTTTTGTTCACGTACCATGCCAAATATGGCATTGTATGTACTGAAGCTAGACCATAATGCACTATGTTTGTTTATTATTTCAGAAGAAGTCTATGACAAATTGGCAACTAAGCAAATATGTTTGTTTTAAGGCAACTCAATGGATCTCACTGTTTACCTCAATTGGAGGGATATCTCCTGGATACGAATTGGATAGAGTTACCCCTTATATGCATGGCATGGTCTACCATGTTCCTAATTTCATGAGAAAACACAAAGGAGTAAAGCAGTTCACAGGGCAAGGTAAGACACATGACTGTATTTACAAGAAAACAAACATGTAAAATATCACATAATTTAAACCAATTTGTTTCATTGTGAAATAGGAGTCGAAAAAAATAATGATGATTGTAGGAGGATTCACCTGCAAAAAAACAAACAAATGGGATGCCGCAAAGGATGTTTAACTTGTAAGCAAAAGGCTTGAGGCTCTTGCTTCATTTGAAAGATCCCCAAGATCATACCTCAAAAGAAATGCAGAGTACTGGGGAAAAGAAATCAAGGAAAAGCATGCAAAGCAGAGATTGATAACAAATACTTGCACCACAAGTACCCTAGAAGAACCCGACACTGAAAACATGTCACCAAAACAGTTAAGAGATGCCCTATGGGTGTCATAACACGTGTAAGAAATGTAAAGCGCTTGCAGGAGTTATTTGTTGATGCTATGAAAGAGCAACAAAAATAGGTTACTACAGGTAACATAAGTTCATTGTTCTCAGGTTTAGTACATTATTTTGTACCATTTTGTAATAACTATTTTGTTATTACAAGATCAACTTAATAGATAGTTGGTAACTACAGGTAATATTAGTGCATTGTTCTCAGGTTTAGATAGTTATCTATTAGACAAGTTGTTTGCATTACAAGATCTTTTAGCCATAGTTATACACAATCTTTCAATAGGCATTCTTGGTGCAGGCGTTGGATTGCCATTACCATCACATACATAACTCATACTTGTCCAGCTTAAAACTGGCTTGATTTTTAATGGAAAACAAATTGCCCGGCCCTGCAAATTATGATCCAAGTAATACCACCAGTTACTTTGCAAAATATTGAAAAGATTGAAGTCCGCTTTTTGGTACAGGGTGTGTACACCTTTGTGTTCTGAAGGAATTCCTTTTGCATGAGTAATATAATGCCATATGTCTAGATCCATGTCTACATATATTGCTGCATATGATTTCCCTTTCAATCCACCAAGAATACCACTATAAAAGTTACGGGCAGCCTCTTGTAGCCTGTCCTCACTAGGCCTGACTGGATTAAGATAGATTCTAAAAGGCAATGCATGTATATATTTAAAAATTTAAACATAATATCAAATATTTATGTTGTACATGTATAACTTTTGTATGTATACAAAAGTAAAAGTTTAACACAAAAAATTTAAAAAGGAGAATTAAGACTTTTAGTTGATCAACAATTTCTTATTTAATGATCTTATATCTTTTTATCTTATATTCCATATATTTATCTATTTAATAGTGTGATGAAATGCCTTTCATTATATTCATAAGTCAGTATTGTAGCTAAGAATGTAGTATTGTTTATCTAAGTTATGTTAATTATGTTAATTCTATTGTTCCAATTTTCGTTTAAATACGCCCATACGCGGTTTAGTTAAGTCTTGTAAGCGTTGAAGCCACTTGATGTACAGTAAAAGTAAAGCGGATCAGACCTGCAGCGTCCCGTCGTTAAAAAGTGGATCAGACCTTCAGCGTCCCACTAAAGGAAGAACTAGTACAGTGGACAAGTATACAAGTTGTGGATCGAGAAGTTTGGAAGCCTATTGTAGCACCAATGAAGTAAAAACCCAACGATTCAAGCTGATTCACAAGTAGAGAAGTACTTTGAAAGCTAAGTAAAAAACCCACTGTGTAAGCTGTTACTCAAGTAAGAGAGAACGAGTGAAGAACTAACTGTTTCAAATTGTGATTCATAATTAAAGAAAATAGTTTCGTGAAAGAATTACTCGAGTGGATGTTTAAAAAGAACACGTTCAAATATCTCTACCTTAAACAAGTTCAACTACAGAAACAAAAGGAAAAGAACGCAAAAAACAAGAACATTAACAATAAACACACGTTTAGTTTAAATTATTTCATTAAGATTTCGTTAAGTAATAATAATAATAAGTTAAATTTCATATACATTAGTTTAGATTATTTCATTAAGATTTCGTTAAGTAATAATAATAATAATAATAATAATAAGTAAATTTTTAAAATATTTAGTTAAATGTTTAATGTAATTAATATTAGAGTAATAAATGTATTTAATTTATGTTCGTAATTCGTTTTCTTTGGGGGAAGGCCTTTGGGGATTTTAGTGGCTTATCGACTGCCCAATCGGTCACAAATAGCACGAATTGTAAATTAATAATCACATCATTTTATATGTATTATATTATTATAATCATTTATCTATTTTTGATCCTATTGATCTATTCTTGTTAATAGGGCTATTATATTATAATGAAAAAGCACATCATTAATAGTCTAAAAGCGAAAACTTTAATTCTATCACATGACTGGAAATCAGGTGATCCCATGAGATAGCACAGCGCTTGCGCAAGTCATTGCACGGATTGCGTTCGACGCAAGTAGTTCTAAATATTATCGTTACACTCTACACACGATTCTGGATAGGTCTAACGTGGTTAGACCAGCAAGAAATCCAGTGGGATCAACGTAGTTGATACCCTTAGTTAATATTACGGTCCTAACGTGGTTAGGAACCATACAATATGGGCGACGAGGCCAGTGAAGGCCCGATCGCAGCGGACAGGAACACGCCGCCTAGTGGTCACAATGACGTTAATGGCCTGTTTGCCGCTTTGCTTGAGCAAATGAAATCAATGAACCAGAACTTCGCTTCTTTCTGTTCAGGAGAAGCAGAGGATAATAGTGACCAGGAGTCCGACAGTCCTCATGAAGCAGAACCGGCCGATACAGATGAGGCCCTAGAAACACTCCTCAACAAGGAAAATGAGTCTCAGCCTGATGTCATACAGGATATAGCAGACGACCTTAACGTAAACGAGAGGACGGATCCTGCTATTCATGAAGAACTGGGTGGAATATTCAACACTCTTGTCAAGTCTAAAATGAGCGAAGAAAAGCTAAAGGATAAGTATGTACGTCCTGAAAATGTGAAGGATCTACGGGTACCAAAAATTAACCCGTTGGTGTGGAACCAACTAACGTCCAGCATGAGATCGCAGGACTCCAAATCACAAAAATCGCAAGGCATTATGATGGGATCCATCATAGCGTCCATCAAAGCGGCTGATTTGGTCATGAAAAAGTATCCTGGTGACCGGGATCTGTTAAAGCTCATGACAGACAGTGTAGCCATGGGTTTACACTACAATCACGAGGTCAACCAATCAAGGAGAATGGCCATGAAGAAGGAGCTTCACAAGGATTACGCATCCCTCTGTAACGTTTCACCCGCAGAAAATGGTGACTCTGAATTCCTATTTGGCGACCTGTCGAAAATCACTAAAGACATCGCAGAGGCCAACAAGTTAACCAAGAGGGTACGCCCCACCTCAACAACTACACGTGGGGGCCATCATGGCGGACAGATGAGCTATGCCAACAAGGGAATCGCCGATTCCAGCCTTACAACAAAAGTTGAAACGGTCCTTTTTTCGACCGGGGTCACCCCTCCAAGTATCCCAGGAAGAAAAAGGAGGGGACAAGCAGCCAACGTCAGTAAAGGTATGCTCTGATTCTGACTCTGATGCTAATATGTGCTATGATATAGACAATGACATATTATCGTGGTTACTGAAACCTACTGAGTTTAAAGCGGGGAGGCTAAATGAATACCTTGATCAATGGTCTAAATTAACGAATGACCCATCAGTAATTAACATAGTCAAAGGGGTTAAAATAGAAATGATTGACGGTAGTGAAATGATCGCTCCTAATGCCAGACCGAGTGTCTTCAATCACAACGAACATGTCATCGTTGAACAGGAAATTGATAAGCTAATTAAGAAGAATGTGATTATCGAAAAACCTAAAGAACCAGATGATTTTATATCCACTATATTTTTACGTCCCAAGAAGGACAGCACGCATCGAATGATTCTCAATTTAAAACAGTTTAATGAGTATGTTGTGTATCATCATTTTAAGATGGACACATTAGAGCATGCCATCCAACTTATGAAACCAGGGTGTTACATGGCGTCGGTAGATCTTAAAGACGCATACTACACGGTACCTATCTACAGTTCGCATCAGAAATATCTAAAATTTTGGTTTGATGGCAAGTTCTACCAGTACACTTGTTTACCAAATGGGTTAGCTAGTGCGCCGCGTTTATTTACTAAGCTGCTCAAGCCAGTTTATTCGACACTCCGTAGCAGGGCACATGTTAGCTCAGCATACATAGACGACTCTTACTTGCAAGGTGACACTTATAGAGAATGTTACAATAATGTTGTTGAAACTGTGCGGCTGTTTTCTTCACTAGGGTTTTGTGTACATCCAGGTAAATCATTGTTTATACCAACACAACAACTGGTATTTCTGGGATTTATCTTAAACTCAAACACGATGACAGTCACGCCTACTGATGAAAAGAAACAGAAAATTGTCACTGTTTGTTCCGGGGTTTTAGCTAAACCTAATCCCTCCATTAGAGAAGTTGCGGAGTTAATAGGAACACTGGTTTCCAATTTCCAGGGCTCAATATGGACCATTACACTATCGGGGTCTCGAACACGAAAAACATTTTGCCCTTGTTCTGTCAAAAGGAAATTATAGCGCTCCCATGAGATTATTATCCCGTGCTGTATCGGAGATAAGGTGGTGGTTAGATAATGTACAACATCTTACACGTGACATTGTGCGGGACAACCCTGAAATTGTAATTAAATCTGATGCCTCTAATCTTGGTTGGGGTGCTATATACGGAGAGAAAAAAGCTGGAGGGCGATGGATGTCCTCTGAGGCTGCGCTGCATATCAACGTTCTGGAGTTAAAGGCGGCCTTTTTTGCACTGAAATGCTATTGTTCTAACGTTAACAATCAACATATACGTATTTGTATCGATAACACCACAGCAATATCCTACATAAATAATATGGGAGGGTCTAAATCTGCTGTTCTTAACTCCCTTGCCATTAATTGGTGCATTGCTAGGAATCTTTGGGTGTCTGCGGTACATATCGCAGGAAAACTCAACATCGAAGCGGATGAAAAGTCACGGAAGTTTTTAAACTTAAAATGACAAACATGAATGGCAAATTAACCAACAATGTTTTAATGAGATTATCGATTTGTTTCCTACAATTAACATTGACATGTTTGCTAGCCGTCTAAACAATATGCTCGACGTATATTGCTCATGGAAGCCAGACCCAGGCAGTACCCATGTAGATGCTTTTTCAATTAATTGGAATAACTATGAATTCTATGCTTTCCCACCATTCAGCCTAATCCCGAAGTGCCTATCCAAAATAGTTCAAGACAAAGCTCGTGGAATACTGATTGCTCCATTGTGGACAACTCAGACATGGTTTCCGACACTGTTACAACACCTATACCAACAACCGTGGATATTCGCTCCGAGAACAGACCTACTTCGACACCCGTCACGGAACGAACCACATCCACTATGTCTGATGGTATGTCCCTTGTCACTTTGGAAACTTACACATTTCGACAGAAGTTACCGAAGTGCTCTTGGCCTCTTGGAGACCATCAACTAAGAAACAGTATAACACGTACCTCCGGAGGTGGATGGCGTGTTGTAATCAAAGACAGATTAATTACCATTCACCAACGGTAAATGACACTCTGGAATTCTTACTTAAACTTTATCAAGAGGGTCTCAGTTATTCAACACTTAACACTGCACGCTCCGCTTTGTCTACGGTAGTTAATATAAAAGACTTTGGTAATAGCCCCGTTGTTACCAGATTTATGAAAGGGATTTTTGAGTTGCGTAAACCCACGCCTAAATACACATCAATATGGGATGTGTCAATCGTTTTACGTTACCTGTCAAGACTCTATCCTTATGAATCATTAACACAGGATTTGACACATAAACTAATTATGTTATTGTTACTAGTATCAAGCCAAAGAGGTCAAACAATTCACTTACATGACATAAACAATCTAGTTACTTCGGAGGACAAATATGTTTTTTATGTACTTGACCATACAAAAACTAGTAAACCAGGAAAGCCTTACGATGTACTTCAGATTTGTGCTTTTGAAATTAACCCAAATATTTGTCCATTAGCATGTCTTAAGGAGTACATTAACAGAACCAAGCCACTTAGAGCAAGCGAAACCAAGTTATTTATCAGCTATGTTAAACCGTTTAAGTCAGTATCCAGAGACACCATTTCGAGATGGACAAAGACTGTCCTTGATAACAGTGGTGTCGATACTAATGTTTATAAGGCCCATAGCACCAGGGCAGCGTCAACATCAAAGGCCAACCGAGGAAATGTACCAATAGATCAAATAATGGCCAATGCTGGTTGGAAGTCAGCGGAAACGTTTCACAAATTTTACAATAAACCAGTCGAATCTAGTAACATTACAGATGTTGTTTTAAAGATTTGAAGTCGTATCTACCTATGTACATAAATGCAACATATATACATTTATACTTGTTTCAGTTCGAGTGATTTCTTTTATTAATGAAAATCAATAAATCGTCACTTTGTGTTTATACCATCTTGTATTATTGGTCTATAAGACACATATACATTTGTTTTTGTGTGTCGTGTTTGTTGCATCAGCAGCTTTAAAGTCTCATGGGATCACCTGACTTCCAGTCATGTGATAGAATTGGAGAATTAAACGAGACTTACCTGTAAGTTGAAGTTTGATTGAGATTCTATCACATGACAATGGAAGGCAGGAGATCACATGCCCTCCGCTTCTCTCTCCCGCCCTTGTCTATTTATACATTATCACAGTTGGGGCAATATATTTCTGGTTTTTATTGCTGATGCAACCAACATTATTTTAAAGAATGACTTGCGCAAGCACTGTGCTATCTCATGTGATCTCCTGCCTTCCATTGTCATGTGATAGAATCTCAATCACACTTCAACTTACAGGTAAGTCTCGTTTAATTCTCCAATTAAAGATCATTTGTTAAGTTAGTGTGCTTTTATTGCTTAATAACTGGTTGTATCTACACCTACTTGCAAGGAAGTTGTCATACGAAAAAAGAACATTTGTATTTAGTGTGTTAGGAATAAATTAAAAGTGCATAAAAAAGAGTTCAGCTTCAGTGATTATCTTTTGTACTTTTAATTTATTCCTAACACACTAAATACAAATGTTCTTTTTTCGTATGACAACTTTCTTGCAAGTAGGTGTAGATCTATACAATATGTACAGTACAGGATTTTCCTACTTAGTTTTAAAGCTCTCAATAACTGTGCTCCTTCGTATCTTTCTGGCCTACTTCAAGTTTACAAACCTGCAAGAACCTTAAGATCTTCTGGCCTTAATCTTCTGTCTAAGCGTTCTTACAACCTAAATTCTTATGGTAAGAGGACATTTTCCTATGCAGCCCCTGAGCTGTGGAACTCTATGCCTAATGATATCCGATCTTGCACTGAACTTCCTACTTATAAGAGCCTACTTAAAACCTGGCTCTTCAAGCAAGCATATCCTGTTTTGATTAGTTAAGAGTGAACCATGGGATATTAAGGGCGCATTCCATTCGACGAAAAATTCCGGAATTTTCGGTTCGAAATCCAATGGAACACAAAAAAACCGGGATAAAAAATCGGAAATTTAGGAATACCTCTCGAGGTATTCCCTCCACTGGAAATTCCGGAAATTCCAAGAAATGCGCGTTCCATTCATCATCGAACAGGTTGGGTCCAGTCCCTTCTCTTCCTAGGCCTTATGCATGCTCACACGATGGTGTCCATTTATGTTTATCAATGCAGCTTGTGCGGGTTTATAACAGATGAAGCTTCACCATTCCTGAATCACCCGTGGTACAATACTTTAAATGCTGAAAGTCTCGAAGGTAGGCTGTTGATAGACTTAGAAATAAGTTTTTATATCAAATATAAGTGAATATAACTTCAACAATTTCCCTCCAAACAGCCTGGAGTACAGCTAGTAGAATAAAGCACAAACCATGTATGTACGTACGTTTGAGATTCAGGTGTTAAAAGTATTTATTATTGGTTAGTTTTTCAATCAAATCTATCTATCGTGAATTGCTCATTGAGCCACACAATTCAAAACTAGTTGAGTAAGATATATTTTTAAAGAACAATTAATTTAAGGTTTATCATTTATTTCATTTTATTAAATATCTAGCATTGGTTATACAATATAGTCTACCTTGATTTGCTTTATTCAATTAAAGTTATTATAATTGTATCTTTTTAGAATTAGCAATATTTTACAGTATTTACACCTGTTTTCAAAAATGCAAAAAGTAAATAGTACAATAGTGATTTATAATGGTAATTGAACTGAGTGGAGTGCAATTTGGGTCGAAATCAAACGCGCGATTACAAAATCGCACGACCGCGATGATGTAGACATTCAAAATGGTGGAATGTGCTTACTGTTTTGAAGAAGTTTGTTGATTGTTTTATTCGCCGTCAAAGTGTTTTTATGGAGAGCAGATGACTTCTGTTTGTCTTTGTCCTCGCTTTAAGTTGCTGGAAATCACTCAAACATCTTCTTCGTGGCATAGTTCTTGATATTTTGCAAGTTTTTGTGTAGACTACTGGTGGTTTGCTCGCTGGACGTCAGGATCGTTCGGACTATTAACATCCACAATTTGATGGAAAATTAGCCACATTTTCGTTGAAATGGACACCAAATAATGGGAAATCAGTTTCTATAGCAGTATTTCGACGTCAAGGATGCTTTGGGATTATTCAAGTACTGTAAGTTATTGAATTCATCCATGTTTTTGGACATTCATAAATTTTTGCAAACATTTGATGAATTTTTGACATTATTTTGACATTTTCTCATCTCAATCGGACCAATCAGATACACGTTTATATCGAGAGGCGGAGTTTATATCGAGAGGCGAAGTTAATATCGATCAGAGGCGGAGACTTTAGATACTTTGATGTCAGTAATTGGTCCAATTGAGATGAAAAAATGTCAAAATAATGTCAAAAATTCATCAAATGTTTGTGTAGGTGACTACGGTACGGCGAGTCGCACTGTAATAATGCAGCTGATGTTTCAGTTACTGGAGAGCAGTGTCTTAGAAAGTGGGCCAAGCTATAACAAAAATTTAAAGAAGTTGAAGATAACAATAACAGGACTGGCCGAGCCAATAAGAACTGGAAATTTTTCAATGATATGGCTGATTGTCTTGGTAAAAGACCAAATATAAATCCAGCCTATACATTTGACATTACTAATGGAGGCCATTTATCATCATCTACATCTTTGAGTACAGGTGGTACAAGTAATGGAGATGGTTCAAACAGTGCAAACAGTGCAGACAGTGATGAAGACAGTAATGAAAAGAGTGTAGTTAAGAGAAAGCGCAAGAGGAAAAGCTATTCCTCTTTGGCGGAAATGTTGAAATTCCTAGAAACCTCAGAGAAAAAAGAGAAAAGTTGAGGAGGAGAAAGTACAGTTTCTAAGGGAAATGCACGAAGAAAAGAAACAATTTTTTTCACAATTTTTGGATGTCTTAAAAAATAAGTGAATTATCAATTATTAATTTACATATATTGTTGTTTTTCACACGGGGGTACTTTTAATTAGTTTATTTGTTGACTAAGTATTTTGAAGTAGATCAAACATGAATATTAAATGTTCATGTCCATGCTTTTTTACCAGACCAGAAGTAGTTGTGAATTTTAAAACCTTCCTTAAAGGGAAAACCCAATATAGTTGGGAGTGCTATCTCCCCCTGGTTCTACATCATGTTATTTTCAACATCGTTACGTTCTGTTTAATGTAAATGATTCACGTTGGCCAATAATGCACTTGATAATTCTGTTCAATTACCTATACATATGCATAGGTTATATGGCTGCTATAGTTTTTTTTACTAACAATAAGATATTAATAAAAATAATAATAATAATTTCATTACAGGGTCTGGTCCTTTAATGGTATAATTAAGAATTGACAACGTCATAAGATGGAGCCTTTTCTGCTTTGCACTAATATTACCATCATCGTTATCAGAACCTTCATCATCATCATCATCATCATCAGTAAGGAAATATACATCATCAAAATCATCATGCAGTAAACAATAGTTGTGTAGTACACATGCAGCAATTATGATATTAACTGCAAGCTCCAGATCAAGATGGTCAAGGTACTTGAGCTTTTGCCATCTGCCTTTGAGTAGAGAAATAGATCTTTCAACTTTCTGGCGTAGGGAGGAGAGGGCAGTGTTGAATGTTTGTTGTCTCGCAGTTAAATATCCATTATCTTTAAATGGAACCATCAGTCAGCTTAAGAAGAAAAAAATGTTCTATAAATTTGTTGTGTAAACATGAAAATTGGAAAACATTTGTGCTAATTTGGATTTAGGCAAACCTTAATAATGGGTAGCCTCCATCACCAAGGTGTGTGTCACCATGGAACTTATTGGCAGCTGTCTGGTAAAGTCCAGAGTTTCTAAGGATTCTGAAGTCGTGCGCTGAACCTGGCCAACCAGCCAAGACATCAGTAAATAACATATCATCACAGACTACCTAAAATAGCATAAAAACAGTACAGTTGTTTTGATTGTCACCGAGGGATATACTAAACAGAGAAACTAGGTATAAAGCTATTTCAAAAAAGGTTTAATACAGAATACTGCATATCGAATAGTGTATTCCAAGACCAAAATGCATTATGGGTCATATTAACATTGTCTAAATAAGATAAAACAATAAAACATAATATTTATTTGATGTTTGTTGCATTCTATTATAATACTTGCCTTATATAGAAAGCAAATCTCTGTATATTTACTTTTTTATCTCAAGTTAATGAGACCCACAATGCTTTTTGGTCTTGGAATACACTATTCGATATGCAGTAATCAGTATTCAACCTTTTTGGAAATAGCTGTATATACATGCATGCAAACTTTACTTGAACATTAATGGAATGAAATTTCTTTCTGTTCACATAGACCTCAGGCTCATACTCAGGAGCACGGATACGAATATGAGTACCATCTATTACACCAACTACACCAGGGAATCCCCCTTCAGTCTCAAATGATGTTTCCATTTCACGAGCTAGACTCGTTGTAAAAATGAATATTTGATACTGCATTAAAAAAGCACATATTAAATGTAATGTCTTTTTCTAAACAAGCACTCACCATTTGGCCATTTGATGTATTGACCACTTATGTCCAAGACCCCTTTTGTTACTCAGTACTATTGTAAGTGACATCAAAACGGACTGCTATTGTACGAGTAGGCTCTCTATTACCTACTGCCCACAAGAATATCAGTATTTGTTTCTGTTGAGGAATCGGAGATCGTCCACTAGAATTTCCAAAACGAGTTCTTCCGGTTTGCATGAAATCTTGTGAAAATAACTCAAAGGTTTCTCGTGGCATACGAAAGAGGGTTTTAAACTCCCCGGATAGATAAGCAGAAATTACTTCCTCAAAATAACCACTTATCCTGGTTAAACTTCTTCGCATAAAACATGCAACTGTGGCAAATAAAAATGAGAACATACAAAACAGCGATGATATTATTCTGAGTTCTGAACTATCAGCTTCTAAAGCTGCAGTGACTTTCATGAAGTCGGTCATTTTGTTAGCCTTCGTCCCTCTGGACAGGAAAGTGAAGAGGGAGTCCTGGATACTGATTCATGACCCGTTTCATATGACCAGCGGAAATTTCGGAAATTTGACCCTACATGTTTCGTCGAATGGAAAGCGCCGTTAGTAACTTTTGTAGCAGTTTTTATTGGTCATTTTGTTGTTTTTCATTTAGAAATTATTTCCATATATCTATACATTTTTATATCTTTGAAACATATGAAATTTAGTAACTTTGTTTATATTTATATTTATTTTCCTTTTTAGTACATTTTTATTAATTATGTAGGTTCATTCCATGTACTGTAGATAGAATTTTACAAATCATATTTTCTTTTCAACATTTGTAATTAATAAAGCGGTGTTGAGCTTTTAAAATTGCCGCTATATAAAATAAAGTTTAAAAGAAACATATACTGATAAACAAGCTAGACTTAAAAAAGTTAGAAAAAAACAAAAACAGAAAATCATCTAATAATGAAATAGGTCAACACAACTATTTGAAAGAATTTGACAATATCAAACATGGTGCAATTCATGACCAAGTTTGGGCAAAGTCCAATACTTTTAAATTTCATGATACGAAAATATATTTACACTGTGCCAATGGTTTCATAAAAACTTTGAAAGCCAGCTTGTGTAAACGCCACCAAAATACATCAAAAAACTCCCATTCTCATTGTTTAGGTCTTTAAATATATCTTTAAAAATTGGAGCTGTTATCATGAATACACTATGCGTAATCACCTACTCCCATCAACGTGAACAATCATGGTTATCACTATATCAAACAATATCTTTTTAAAATGTCTTGGCAGAACACATACTATGGATGACCAGACAGATTCTAATGCAGTCCTTGGATATATACACCAAGTATCACCTGGAAAGACCGAACCCCCCAAAAAGTACTTGGACTTCCACCTACAGACAGGAACAGATACCTTAGTACGTGGAGCGTGTTTTCCCTCTAAGAAAAGGGAGCTCTTTACAGAAAAGGAACAAAACTCCAAACCTGTCAAAATTCCGGCATGATGGAAATGAAGATTGCACCAATTATTTTGATGAATGACGACGTTGAAATTCAACAAATTGACCAAAAAAACGTCCCGTTTGAAAAACAAGAGATGGTACCTAATGATCTCAACCTTTCCTTCGTAACAAAAATCGCTGTCAATCAACTATTGTCTCTTAAAGCAAAAAGTTGTGTGTTAACAAAAAGCCACAAAGGTAGCCAATGGATCTTTTCGTAAAGCTGAGGCAATTCTGGTTGATGAAAATGGCTCAATCAAAATTATCTTCTGGGAGGACGATATTGATAAAATAGAAAACGATAGCACATATCACTTCCAAAATCAGAGTCAAAAAAGATAGAATCAACAGGTTAGTCCATGTAAAAGAAAGAGAGATATGTAGCTCAACCCTGCAATGATATCTCGGTAATTGAAAGATCTGATAGTTTTGGCCAATTGGCATTCGTCAATTGAAAAAAAGTTATTCACCGAGCACAGACAGTAACTCGAATGGTATAAAGACCTCAACAAATCAGAACAGAAACAACTCTGCAGGTTTTATGGGTTCTCTAAATAGTTTTGCTAGAGAATGTGATGCCAAAGCTCTTCCAATTGTTCATGTGAAAGTCAAAGGAAATACTAAAGTTGTTCAAGTCTACGCTTTGCTTGATACAGGTTCAACTTCCACCTGGTGTTCGTCTCGTTTGCTTCAACAGCTTGATGTTAATGGATCAGATGTTGAGTTCGCTTCGACAACAATTGAAAAGCGTGATGTTCCAATAACTGCAAAGGCGCCAACCATTTCACTTTTGAGGGGACGGGGGGGGGGGGGGGGGGGGGGGGGGGGGTGATTCTGAAAATAAATTTTGTGCAGCACAAATGGAATAAAAAACAATTTCCTGCACTATTGTAAGATGAGAAAATGTTGCAAAGCTATTTCAATACTCAGAGAGCAGCACAAACTCACAGCAATACTGCAACATTGCTTTATAGTTTATATATGCAATACAGTATCGGCCAATCACATGCCAAGTTTTACTAAATTATGTTTGGCTAGATTTTAAATAGCTCCATGGATAAAGACTGTCATACAGTAGCAATTGAGGTATGGAGGTTAGAGCATTTTCTCTCAACTGATAAACACATGCCCTATTGACAATTTCTTGATGATCTTTCAGGCATTAACTGCTGAGTGTACTAAGATAAGCTCGTATTTAGACAACACCAATGAACTAGTGTGTCAGGTATTATGCAGATCACTAGAATTGATTAGAAGAGGGGAATTTGTTGAAGCTAAACTTGAGTGGTTAAAAACAGGCTGCCCAATCACAGTTGGTGCGAATGGCACACTTGATTTATGGGGAAATGAGGAGACTATGTTTACACAGGACCTGATACCCCTCATGAGATCAAATGTCAATTCAAGGTGCTCATCTGCATCCTGTCCTCTACTGGGAGTTTCTACAAGATGGGCGAACACTGTAGATCTCAGGTATGTATGAAAAGTGCATTATTAAACCGGGTACATGTAATAGCACAGTAACCAGTATAGTGGTGGCCACAAAGGACTAATATATATATTACATTAAATATCATTTATTTTAATATTGAATGTTTAAACCGTACTCATGTTGTGATCTACAGTAGACCGAAAAGTGTTCTTTTAAAAACATTAGGCGTAAAAAGAAAAAAATGCACATTTTTTTGTGTAAGGATCATTTATAGTATAGTATTTATATATAAATAATTACTTGTCCTTTGTTATCTTAAACGTTTCTGTTTTCAGCCTTCAGAATTACAGTCTTCCTGGACTTACGTTGCTGGAGTCTATGCTCCAAACATGGATAATGTGTGGAAAGCAGACAAGGTGCAGCAGACGGTTCCATGGCCCTTGTGTTCCCATTGGTTCACCATTTTATCATGGAACAACAACAGTCCCTGATGGACGAGAAGGGCACATGTAAGCAGCTGTGTTTTGATTCCATTTTTTTAGTTTTTAATTCAGGCCAAGCAAAATTTCCTTAGAAAATTATTTACTACTTCATTTTTTGCCCCTAGGTTGGTGCAGCATGCATACTGTGATGGGATGCGTACTCAAAGTAATCGTCAGTTTCCAGATGGCGCTCCTTTGATTCTGGTTATCAATGTTGAGTTCATTGCTGCTTCTGGTGCACTAGCTACAGAGAATGATTTTCCTCACCAGATCAAGTTTCTTGGGAAAAGGTATTGATACAAACATTGTATTTATTTTCTGTACTTATCTGTCAACTGAATATCTCTGCTAAAGCTACGAACATTATAATAGGGAGAGTACTTTTAAAATGTGATGTCCTCCTGATTATGATTACTATATGATTATCATTTTATCAAGTATTTCATTTCTACAGCCTAGCATGTTTTGTTGCTCACAAAATATTGAAATTAATTTAATATCTCTTTTTATTTCAGTATTTTTATATTTGTCATCTTTTTATATACTATAAAATGTAGAAAGCATTAAGGCTTAAATATGCATTTTTAAGAATGAAATTATTATTTAAATGTAAATACATTTTTACAAAAACCTGGACTTACTTTTTGTAAAAAAAAAAAATCCTGCAGAGAGATATGTATTGAAATAAATATCCTGCAGAGCATTGAGAAGGAAAAAAAATATCCTGTCCACCAGGACGTTGGGAAAAACATTTCTTGCTGATCGGAAATCATTATCACTATTTAAGTTGACAATACATAAATTTGAAATGACATGAAAACTGAAAGTTATTTCCGGGGGAGATCGTCAACAAGATTGTATGCCTTATTTTTCTTGTATATGTTTCAAGTTTAGAGGAACCCCTGATTTGCTTTACCGTTAGTTTGACAGCATGTGTACATTTTGTCTGCGCATGCGTGTATTTTTATCATTTGCATAACTTCCTATGTCGAATGGAAGAATTTTACGCTAACATGGAACATTTGGTTGAAATCTCATCCTTCAAAATAATGTTGAAGTACCAAGATACTAAGAAATGAAAAGCCTACCTTCCATTAGTGTGCTGTGGATAATTATTTCAATTGAACGCACTACAGATGGAAAAATATCATGCTTCAAAGTCAGTGTAAAGTAGCAAAAAGGACCAGAACTTAGTACTTTCGAGTAAATTTTTGGGCTCTAAATTTGAGTTAGAAGGTAAATCTAAAAGTAGAAGTCATTACCAACACGATACGGCGTGGATTGGATTATATTAGGAAATTTTAAACATAATCGATCATCATATAATTCGCAATGAAAACCTCTACTTCAGCACTTAATCGTCCGAAATTCTCGCAGATTATTCTATCTTTGACATCGCCCCCCAGCAAATTTATTGAAAGATTAGCCTTTCTCATGTTTACTTTTTGCAAAATTGAGCTATTTTGGTAGAAACTCGTGGTCCCTGGATATGATCTCGGGCAATGTTTACAACATGGTTTCGGCTTCGTGGCACTGTGACAATTTGACTACATTTATCCACCTATATTTTATAATATGAAACATTTATTCAGGATATAATTATCTATTGCGATATTATGGAATCCAAAGAGTTCATTTTTTATAAAGCCGTTATTTATACTTAGTTTTAGAGTAATAAATAGCTCAATGAAATTCGCATGTTTTCTGGAGTAGAAATATGCATGAAATCACGTCTCAAAATTGGTTCAGATCACATCACGGGACCATCACTTTCTACCTAAAAAGTTCAGTTTTGCAAAACGTAAACATGGAAAAAGCCATATATTTAATAAATTTGCTGGGGGGCGCTGTCAAAAGTATAAAATTTCTAGAATGAAAAACGGGAATATCGGACGCAAAAGTGCTGAAGTTGAAGTAAACATGGCGAATTATTCGACGATCGATTGTGTTTAAATTTCCTAATATGATCCAATCCAAGCAGTATCGTGTTGGCAATGACTTCTACTGTTAGGTTTGTATTATATTTTAATGTTGCGCCCAAACATTTACTCGAAAGTGCGAAGTTTTGATCCAACTTCTCACTTTGAACTGACTTTGATGCATGATATTTTTCCATCTGTAGCGCATTCGATTGAAATAATTATCCACAGCACATTAGTGGAAGGTAGACTCTTTATGCCGTAGTTTTTCGGTACAAGGACATTACTTTTAAGGATGAGATTGCAAACCAAATGTTCCATGTCAACGTCAAATCTTTACACTCGACATAGAAAGTTATGCAAATGAATTTTGACCGTAAAAATACGCGCAGACAAAATGTACACATGCTTAGTTTGACGGGCTTTAACTATTTTAGGTGAAATCAACTAAATATCTAACTATTGAATGGTTTGACTAAATGCCCTCTAGAGTGCATTTAGTAAAAGTATGAAACTTTACTAATACTAAATTGTACTATTTTGTACAAATTAGTAATAAGTAAATTTAGTGTTCATGTGCAATCACTGAACCGCGATTAAAGTTAGCGCTAAATTGCGCACGTGCATTACACGAGCACGTGAGCATTGGATTATTTTTGGAGCTAAAGCATGAGTTTGTAGAATGCAGCAGTTCGACCTAGTCTAACATGTCGTAGAGAATAGATTCAAGATCCATTGACAGAAGCGAATTTGCTTGCGTATTATGAATATTTTAGCCTTAGATGTGTGATGTGTCTTGATTTTGCAGCAGCGCGAATGAATAAAGACTCGAAAACAATTTTACTTGTGTATTGTGGTTATTTTAGCTTTAGATGTGTGATGTGTCTTGATTTTGCAGCAGCGTGAAGGAATAAAGACTCGAAAACAATTTTACTTGTGTATTATGATTATTTTAGCTTTAGATGTGTGATGTGTCTTGATTTTGCAGCAGCGCGAAGGAATAAAGACTCGAAAACAATTCTACTTGTGTATTGTGGTTATTTTAGCTTTAGATGTGTGATGTGTCTTGATTTTGCAGCAGCGCGAATGAATAAAGACTCGAAAACAATTTTACTTGCGTATTGTGGTTATTTTAGCTTTAGATGTGTGATGTGTCTTGATTTTGCAGCAGCGCGAAGGAATAAAGACTCGAAAACAATTCTACTTGTGTATTGTGGTTATTTTAGCTTTAGATGTATGATGTGTCTTGATTTTGCAGCAGCGGAAAGGAATAAAGACTTTAATACCATTTCACGTGCATGTTGTGTATTTTTTATTCAAGGAACGTGCGCATTCGCTCTTGACGCTTCAACTAAAATTGTACTATTTAGTAATGAGTGTTTCACGCTTTTACCAAATGCACTCTAGTATTATTTTATAACCAAATCCGTTGTGTTCACACTAAGCATGTCTTTAAAATCTATTAGACATGCTATCATAATTTCCCAATAGTTCTTGTATACAATTTGAAACAAAGACATTTGCAGTTTTGAAAACCATGATCAATTCCTAATTATAGATTACATTAGATTAGATTAGATTCTCTCAGGTTTGAAAAACGTAACTTTCTATTGTTGTATTAGTTCTATTTAGTACTTATACCAATGTTATCAGCGTTATATTGTTTGGATTCTAAATGTGTGTACAAATATATTGTAGACAAATTTCAAATGTTTCAGTTCTTTAATAAAATCGATTTTAAAACTAAACTTTAATGGTTCTTTATTATATAATTATAATTATGTAAAGGGGCACTACCTAGACCAGTTGAGTCTGTATCACGCTGTACTGACAAAGTTTGGCTCTAAAATATTGAATATTATTAGATTTCCTATCCACCCTAGTTGTCACCATATTGATTTTTTTATATATCTTTATTTTAATTACTTTTTAATCTGACGGATCACTCCCTTCATGTTCATTGCTCACAAACTCAGTACTACTTCATATTTCACCTATGAATTATCAATTATGAGAATTCAGAATAATTCAGCTAATGCATGTAGGAGAAGAAAGAGAATGACTGGAGAAGAGGAGGAAAGGGAGGGACTACCAAAGAACCTAGGAATCACAAATAACCACTATTTGATCAGTTCCTCATGTCAACACTGGCTCTGCAGCACTTCACTTGCACACAGCAACAACTACATCCTCGGGAACCCAGGGGTATTCTTCTGTCGCTCGTTTCTCCCTTCCACAACATATACCCCTGGGAACGTAGTCTGTTGGAGCTTGTTCCGGAAGTCAAAATTCAAACTTATTTAACGACTTTCTTTGAATGGTTATCTTGATTTTCATTGGTCGACCTAATAAGGTCGACCAATCAGGAAAGAACTGAATTTTGACTTCCGGAACAAGCTCTAACAGACTACGTTCCCAGGGGTATATGTTGTGGAAGCGAGAAACGAGCGACAGAAGAATACCCCTGGGTTCCCGAGGATGCAACAACTAGTATCATTATGTAATTGTCATTTTCTTTAATATCTTGCATATTAATAATGCATGCACTAATTGTTGTATTACTGGAGAATGGACTTATCCCTTTCCCTTTAAAATGCTGCATTAATGAAGATGAATGTTTAGAAGAAACAACCATTAGCATGATGAGGTAGACGACACTAATGAAGACACTGAAGGCATACAACACCAAGAAAGACGTCAAGTGTACTACACAGCAAAATTACTTAGACGTGTACTATTAGGCGTATAACCAAAATTAATGTGGCAAACTCTAGGTGTAAACGATTTAGACTGTGACCATGATATCGTACCTGATATTGTGTACAATATGCTGGCATTGCTTCTTTCTCCTCAAGCTGAATATTCCAGTACAAAAGTTTCCAACATTCCACTAGATGTCCATCGCAAAGGGCTTTCTCTTGGCCAGGACATGATTCACTGTGTAAGCCAGGGTCACATAGAAACCCCAAACATGTAGCTCTGCCTGTGACTGTTAAACGTCAGACTGGAAACTTGGAAGTTGTTACCATTCTGAATATTTTTGGGCATGGTCTATCGTACTTGCAAGTGGAAGAATTTGAGACAGCCCTTGCTGAGAAGGAAATCGACAAAGGAAGAGATGGTGCTCTGATTCAAAGCGTTTGCAGACCTGATGACCGCATCATGGAATTTATCATTTCAAGAAACCGGATAAGAGAAGAGTTGGTTTTGACTGCAGTTCTCAATACCAACAAATGTGTCTAAATGATGAGCTTCTACATGGACATGACCTAACAAGTTCCTTAGTTGGAGTTCTAACAAGATTCAGACAAGAACCAGTAGCCTTTATGGGAGATGTAGAAGCCATGTTCCATCAAATATGAGTGCCAGAAGATGGAAGAGATTTCCTGTGATTCCTATGGTGGCCGGAAGTAGATTTATCACTTGATCTTGAAGAATACCAGATAAACGTCCGTCTGTTTGACGCCGTTTCATCGCCCAGCTGTTACAACTTAAGTCTTAGACGCTCAGCTGATGACTTAGGTATAGAATATGACGAAGAATCCTGTGGTACGCAAAAGAAGCACTTTTACGTAGATGATTGTTTGAGATCTGAAAGAACAGAGGACCAAGCCATTAAACGTATTAAAGAAGTAACATGTATCTGCGCTCAAGGAGGATTCCATCTAACTAAGTTCGTTAGTAACAAGAGATTAGTACTACAATCTGTTCCAGGAGAAGATAGAGCCAAAGACATCAAAGCACTCGATCTGAGCCACAATTACTTATTGCCTATAGATTGCTGTTTTGGTGTGCAATGGAATGTAGTTTTATTTGTTCGTGGCACGATACTGGTACTGTCACGAAATTGGGCAACATACTGTATACATGTATCTTGGTGTCAAACATTTCACAACACTGTATCTGTGAATAATTAACTAAAGTAATAGGTTACAGTCAAACAAGCTCACGCGTTGACCCCTAGAGTCGATTAATTAAATCATTAGTCGATTATTCGTTTTATTTGTGCGAATGGGATTAACCGAATATTGCAATATTCAAACAAAGAATCAGTTCGAAATTCGACTTGTGATTTGATAAAATAAATCAGATAAAACAAAGGTGGGTAAAAACCTTGGAGAAGAAGTCTATCTCAAATTTCACGACCATGAACGCTGGAGTTTTTGAGCTTCAATTTCAATCACTTGACGAATGTTATCGTTAGTAAACTCCTTGTATTTTCTTCTTCAAGTGTCTTCTAGACTCCCAGTTAGATATTGTCGATTGAAGGACTCAAATATCTTTGTTAGATAAACAACTATTGCTTAGTTAAACGATATTTTGTCGAATAGTATTTGATAAATGCCTTCCTGGACGTAAACACGGAAAAGATTCCTTAGCCGCCAAGCTTTCTTGGTCTTCCTGTGTTAATCATTAGCCAATCAAAATTCGAATATTGAATTTAAATTTGATTTGAATTTTGCACTCTTCGTTTTCGACGATGCAAAATTCAACTGAAAAATGAAATCGACAATTAAACATTCAAATCATTAATCGACTCTAGGGGTCAACGCGTGAGCTTGTTTGACTATAAATTAGAACAAATAATAAATGAAAATGAAAATATCATTGATTTAACATTTTTCAATCATATTCTATTTATATATTTATATTTTTTTCATGTTCCAAAAAACGAGGAAAATCTAAAATAACCGGAAGTGTGGACGCTGGGTGGCCAAGTAGACGTTCGTATACAGTAGTTGGTCTGGTATGTATGGTATCTCCATAATATTTTTTTAAATATTAAATGTTGACTTGAAAAACTTATTCTTATAATATTGCAACTTGTAATAATTATACTAAGGAGTTGTTTGTAATTAAGTTCCTTTTACATTCAACATTCAACTATTCCCAAACACACACCTGCTCACACCATTGTTTCTAGTGTTGAGGCAGTACTAGTTTGCAAGAGTGACATAACTGGTCATGAATAGGATAATATTAGAGTCAGTATCTCTTCAGCCATACAATCATTACCCACGTAAGAAAGCATCTCGAGATGAGACGAACAGACATCTCTGAAACGATTCAAGAACAACAATGATGTCATGATAATGTCATGACCTGCTGACAAGTGACAGGTTTCTGTTCTCATCTAAAATGTGGACTTCTTTGGTAAGATGGAAGCAATCATGAGAAAGACATGTACATGTATGAACAACTCCATAAAGATCCATCAACTTCATTACAGCACCGAAAAGAAAAAAAACTACTCACACTCAAAAAGGCAGACATTTGGGATTACTGCTACTACTATCGACGTCGGTGTTCAACTTCTCAGACACCCAAACAATAGGTACTTTCTACACTTCACAAACCACACATACCAATGAGACCTATAGCGTCTCTCTGTTGATCACCTGCTTACAAACAGTGTAAGTAGTTGACATCCACTTGACATCCGCTCACTATCAAATCCACACATCGGTTACAATCTACTGATGACTTTGTCAATACCATTCATACCATACGCATTTTAGAGAATCACAAACTTGTGACTTTTGATGTGAAGTCTCTGATCTGTTCACCAGTTTTCTACTGGCATTTGACTATACTTGGACTACTATTACACAACATGCTGATGACATACCATTGTCCATACCTGCTAACAATATCATTGGCTTGCTTCCAGTTTGCCTTACATCCTCTTACTTTCAACAGCAACCACTACAAACAGTTACACGGCACAGTCATGCAGAACATCTAACTTTTACAAAGCCCTTACAACATACAACCAATGGCTATTATTTTGATTATGTTACACTGACAATGCCATCACAGCACTACCTCCCTTTAACACTCACACATTTCACTACCACCTTAAAAAAAAAAACGCTTACGTTATATACAGTTAACCAAAGAAATCAATGAGAGTGGTGCTAAGTTTGTGATAACATATAAAGTTTCTATTTCCAAGCTATATACATTGTAAAAATATATATTTCTATGCATATATACAACATATAAAGTATGTCTTTCAGGCTGAAAATTTAATTGAAATCCGTTTATATAGACATTACCAATTTTTTTCGAAGTGCAGTATACAATTAATAAAATAATAATAATGGTAACAATAAAATTAATAAAAAATAATTTATGAATTTATTAACCCAACATATACAAAAATAATCTAGTGTGCTTTATTACTATATTAAAATATTTAACGTGTTTACAATATTTATAAACGATATACAAATATTAATACAAATATGCCTACTATAAATGCCTACTATAAATTATTTTACACATCTATAACATTTATAATTAAAATAAAAAAGATCAGTGCATAAAAACAAAATTACTCTGAAGGCTTCTCTAAATTAAATTTTTTTTTTTTTTTTTTGAAACATGGTGAGTAGGTTCTATTACCAGTTGGGTATAGTCATTCATAATATCAATTAATCGGTTTCAAGAAGAAGAGTTACTTGTAGATATAGAAGGGATGATAATTGCTGGGTCAGTTTATACCAGGTAGATTGAAGTCACCTCCAAGGATAATAAGATGGTTCGATGCTGCATTGAGTGTTTTTAGGAGCGATTCCTCTAGGGAGCATAAGACATGTAAGCCAGATCATTTGATGTCTGTTGAACGATCCAATTGTGGCAGATTGGTTATCAGCAGTTAACAACACAACCTAAGTTATTTCACAATCAGTCTCAAGGCCATATCTTCTATTGACGTTTATGTTGTCATGTGTAGCATTCAGGATACCGCCACCATGATGACTTGTATAAGAATTATTTAACATCAATAAACACCAAGAACTATTTATAAGAATTATTTTTTCATAAACAGTAGAGCATATATATACATGCAACGTTTGTGGTACCACTGGTCTCATTTATCACAACACATGGCACGTTGGTTAGATTGCAAGAGAGAAAAGCGAGGCCTAAATGTTTAATTAGTCTGAGTAATGTATCTCTTACTTTGACAGAATGTAACACTTTTGCAGTGACAATTCCTTAAATTCATTGACTTAATTGTCCCTCAACTTATGAGTTTTAATAATAGTTGCATCTTTTCCAGAAGATTTACCTTAATTGTTTACACGATCTTCATGCTGTTCGTTAGAAGAATGATGTCCCAGCTGGCAGTTCTTCCTTTTTTACCAAATAAGTTGGTTCGTGTTGCTGGTTCTCATTGATACCTCAATTGTAACAAAAGTATAAACACCAAGGAATGACACTGTGTCTGACAACTCTTTGACTAGCGAATTCTCTTTATGCAGCCATAATTTTTCACAGCTCTTGGCGAACACTAGCTGTTTCTTAAAGTCACTTTGTTTCATGTTTCGGTAATTTGAGCTCAATGGCTTCTTGTGTTAGCTTATTTACATTACAAAGTGATCTATTCTTGGGAGCTATATTAACTACCTCATGGTTAAATCTAAATGTGGTATCAACTTAAACGTCAGTGGTGGTCTTGCATTGCCTTTTCTTAAGAAAGGTGATTTTGACCTTTATATATAGCTTTGTTCTTGCGTAGTCATGCACTCTACTCTAACCTATCATTACCATTTTTTTATTGATAAAAATATGGCATTAGAATGGGCACTTGAATGAAAGGAAAAAAATATCTAGTCCCTTGGGTAACAATATTTAAATTAAGAAAAAGAAAATTTGTCCGCACCACAATGTTAAAAGAACAAAATAGACTGATCATTACATCAGAAAACTCAAGAATATTACTTTGTTATAAGAATATTTCTATATAAGATTCAAACTGAAAACTCAAGAATATATTACTTTGAATATTTCTATATAACATTCAAACTGGTGGAATGACGATAATAACTGATAACCGGTTATTAAATTTTCTGTCAGGATTACGAATCATGGACCATCTATCTGAACCCAGCATCTTGAATGAGTTTAGAATACAAATTCATTTTTACTGAAATTACGCTGGTTAACATATGAATCATGGTTAACAGTTATCTCGGAATTAGGCCAACGTCTTTCAAGATTGTTGGTTTTGTTGATTCTAATGTGGTCTTTTTACCAGGGAGCTGGAAAACAATTTTCGACAACATATGTTGTATAGTATACATATTAGTATAGTATACAAAGCAAGTAGCGGAGTCTCAGTCAATGTTGTTTTGAGTATGATCGTGTGTTCAGTGATGTGCTTATTAGAGTCTTTGTTTTCCAAAGCTTGTTTATGTGCAGTCAGTCTAGTGTTTAAATTCCTTCAGTTAGACAATAAACGTCTTAATCTCATGGCATGTTTGTGTGCACCCAAACATGCCATGATGTTAAGAAGTTTACAATATTACTTTTTCAGACTGTGAGACTGCTGAAAGGAAGACAACTCATGCTCAGGTTGACGAAACGCCACACACCAACACCAACAGTCTTTCTCAAGACTACACAGACAAGGAGGATAACAACACACCAACATTGCTTACACCTGAGTGCAGACTATTCTCTCTTATACGTTCACTTGGACGCCAGAGCGATAAACATACCACGCATTACATCTCACCCATAGTTAAGATCAGACAGACACAGCAACAGTTTTGGTTCAACCAACAATGTAGAGATCTTGATCTTGTTCCAGCCGGTCCTATGGTCAAGACTCCTCTGAACACCCAAAAGGCTGTACTTGTCATAGGTTTTACAAGACAACAACTGATCAAAGCATGGATCAACCGCAACTACTGACTCACTACAATATACGCTTACAACACCTATAACATCAACTTGCAGAACTTTTACCATCATTTTAATTTGACTCCATACAGGATATCGCCGACAAAGGAGCATACAAAACTGCCCACTAATGCCAGACTTTACAAGTACAGAAACTTACAAACCACAATCGCAGAAAGGCAGAAAACAATGCTAGCACTATGAGAACAGGTTTAGGAATATCTCTTCCCCAACACTAGACTAACATGAAACATTGGTTACCTCATAGGGACTCAAACATTCAACTACTCCCAAACACACACCTATTGACACCATTGTTTTTGGTGTTGAGGCAGTATTCGTTTGCAAGAGTGACATAACTGGTCATGAATAGGACAACATTAGAGTCAGTATCTCTTCAGTCATACAATCATTACCCACATAAGAAAGCATCTCGAGATGAGACGAACAGACATCACTGAAACGACTCAAGAACAACAATGATGTCATGATAATGTCATGACCTGCTGACAAGTGACAGGTTTCTGTTCTCATCTAAAATGTGGAATTCTTTGGTAAGATGGAAGCAATCATTGAGAAAGACATGTACATGTGTTGTTTACACATGTACATGTCTTTCTCGATAAAGATCCATGAACTTCATTACAACACTGACTAAACAACAAAACTACTCGCACTCAAAAAGGCAAACATTTGGGATTACTGCTACTATTATCGACTTAGTCCGGGAGCATATGTCGCTAAAATAACTCCCGTGGGAATTTCATGAAGAAAGCAAGCCAGTGGGTTAGTTGTGTCAAGTGGACCTTGGGGAACCCAAAAAATGTTGTTGGCAATTTTGTAAAGCGTTATGGGGGATTTTATGGGGGGTTGAAATATGACCCATGAGAACCAGCATGGAAACGAGGCTAAAAATCTATATTTGCTCATAACATCTATATTAATCACTGAATTGAGCCTAAACTCACCAGTTATACTAAGTTAACGGCTCTGAAGCCAACAAAGTAGAGATATTGCTATAAAAGGGGGTCACGTGACCATTCTAGCATGGAAATGAGGCTGAAAATCTATATTTGCTCATAACATCTATATTAATCACTGAATTGAGCCCAAACTCACCAGTTATACTAAGTTAACGGCTCTGAAGCCAACAAACTAGAGATATTGCTATAAAAGGGGTCACGTGACCATTCTAGCACGGAAACGAGGCTGAAATCAAATAAAAAGCGTAAATGTATCGAAATGAAGCATTTGTAGCCAAATTGACCAATTATACTTGGTTATTAGTCTTATTGCCAGAAAAATGGTGTTTATGTATTTTGGGATCACATAATCGATCTTACATGAAAATGAGGCTAGGAAGTATTGATACATTTACCGACATAGCTTATTTATTCACTTTTTTATAGTTTATTCACACATTTTGATACGTTTAGACTTCTAAAGGGAAAATAATATCTTGATTTTACTACTCTTGGGTCTTGCGATGCAGTTAAGCGAGCATGGAAGCGAGGCTAAAATGTTTTACCCATCGGAAGTTGTCATTTATATTTGATTACTTTTGTTCGTATTATTAGCAAGCTAGCATTATTTTTCCATTGTCATTATTTCTACTACTATCACCATTATCTTTCATATTTTACCATTAAAACTAGAATATAATCAATATTTATACATTTAATAAGAAATGGCATACCTGTGGTAGCGTTTGCTCAAAGAGGTCTGGGTACTATATTATGTCAGTCCTTACTGGTCAGCAGTTCATTTAGAGGTCCGCCATTTTGAACTTACAGATTATGTAGTGCTGTATTAAATGGCAGACAAACTCGATTTTACTTTGTTATATTATGTCAAAAGTTAAATTCGGATCCACTAGTCGAAACTCCAACTTCTTATGAAAAAGTTTACAAGTTTGTTAAGGAATGGGCGCAATATGGTGATTTACAATTTTTTGAAATATGGTCAAAGCTGAAAACTGTCTCTGTTGCTGATTTAAAAGAGAGAAAAACATCATGGCACAGAAGCTGCCACCAGCGTACTACTCACACAGGGATGTTAAAGAGAGCCAAAGACAGGTATTAATAGTATATAATGAGTGACTATTCTATTGTTCTGCTGTTTGTAACTTCTTACATTTCCATTTAGATATGAAAAGCAAATTGAAGGACCAAATGAGTCAAGAAGGAAAATTAAAGAGCCCTATCAAATAACACGATCTAAGACGTCGCCTTACAATAAAGAAGTTTGTTTCTTTTGTGATGGTGAAGGAAGCATAAGACAACCTCTTCATAGCGTCACACAATTCAAAGCAGGTGATTCTCTCAACACTGCCATTCATCTGTCTGGTGACGATGCATTGCGCATCAAACTCAGCACAGCAATTAGTGCAAATGATGCTCATGCGATTGATTTGAAATATCACAGAAACTGTTGGTTAAAAAATGTTACCAATGTTATACGAAAATCACCACATTCGACATCATCATCATCTGAAAATTCTGACTTTGTTAGTGAATCTGCAGCAAGAATTGAGTTCCTCTCCATGACAGAGATTAGATTAAGAGATGGACAGATTCTAACCATGTCGGAACTGCAAAACCAGTTTGAACAGATGTTGAAAGCAAATGATTGTTTCACTACAACATGCAATCGAAAGGCATTGAAACTTATTCTACAAAGCGAAATTCCAGACATCGAGTTTCACAGGGCAAAAAGAGTCAACGAGTCTGAACGAGTTAGCATAAAGAGAACGCGTGATGAAGCCATTCACTTAACAGAGAACACAAAGGCCAAATGCAACGAAGAAATGAAAGTATTATTTGATGCTGCTGCTGTACTCAGGAAAGCCATTAATCGATCTAAAAGATGGGAATTTACTGGATCACTGGAGAATGTAGATAGCGAAGTTGTACCCGAAGAACTCTATCTGTTTTGCAGATGGCTTATCCAAGGGCATAAAACTGAGATGGCGTGTGGTGATAAGATAGAAGAAGTGAGAAAGCGTGCAATGAGCTTATCCCAAACAGCAATATCACTGTGTCTTACTGAGAGACAAACTAACAATAAGAATTCAGAAACACTTCGTCTATCAAGGGAAATGCCACAACAGTTAGCTATTGGGCTAGCCGTCCATCAAGCTACCCGCAGCAAAGAGTTAGTTAACATGCTTCACGGGTTTGGCATGACAGTAGAGTATAACAGAATAATGAGAGTTGAAGCTCAGATAGAGGCCACCGTTCTTCAACGAATGGAGCAAAACGGAGGAATATACCTACCACCAGGCATTGTCGAAGGACGCCATGTATTTTTTGCTGTGGATAATGTAGACTTTAACGAGGACACATACGATGGGCAACAAACACTCCACGGAGCAGCCATGGCAATTTACCAGAAAAGGGACCCAGAGGATGACGTGCAGGAATTGAGGTAAGAAGGAAACATACTGTCAAACTCTTTGAGTCGATAAATTTGACTAGAAAATTAAGAAAATTAAATTAATTTTTTAATTACTGCTAGGCTTATTAACACCAAAGATCAGAGTCGCTCTATAACAGTGCTGCCAGAATCGATCACACAGCTGTTAGAATGTCCAGACCCTTGCCGAACTCCACCCAGTCCAGTCTACGCTACGTACAAGCCTTTTAATGACCTAGACCTCCCTATCACACTGAGTTTGCAAGACTTCGGATGGCTTCTTGCACGTAGCTTCTCCAACTGTCAAGATCGGTCCTCTACAGCAGAAACAGAAGAGAGTTCCAGTGTTCCAGTGTGGTCAGCATACAATGCTCGTATTGGTAACTCGATGCACACCACAAGAGTTGGCATGCCACCACTAATAGCCTCACCTGTTCACGAATGGCATACACTTTTGACTATCCTGAAACAAGCACAGAATATCACAACAAAGGTTTTTTTTATTGATCATGACATTTCTATTTACCATGGCAGAGTATTACACCATTTTTGTAATACTTTAGATTTCAAACAGAACAAGTTATTATTAATCTCAGTAAAATGTCCTATATCATCTTTTATTAAAATCAGTAATTATTGTTAATAGCACTACACTTTTATACTGCAGGTTCTTGGTGCTGGACGGAAAACTGTCATATCACTAGATCTTGGACTTTATCAACCAGCCAAGAAGCTCCAGATGGCCAGAAATGACCTCCAACATCTGGTTTTGCGACCTGGCGAACTCCATATAGTAATGGCACAGGTGCGCACCATTGGATCATTTATCGAAGACAGTGGTCTTGATATGTGCTGGATAGAAGCTGATTTATATGGCCCTTCAACAGTAAAACAGATTCTCGAAGGTACGTCGTCATTCATTCATTTTGCTGGTTATTCAAAATCAAAGTTATAGTTACATATTGATTATAATGGTATTCTTGGTGACTTTTTAAATTAATAATTTGTTTCTTGTGTCATTTAAGGTAATCATGTCAAGAGAGCACAGACAGCCCATCTAATTACTCTGCAAGCATTGTTCATGCTGTATCTGAAGGAATTTATGAAGTTTTCACAAGGTTTAGAGGATATAAAGGAGCTCTCAAAAGAAGTTGATATTGCATGTTCTCAAGGAGTGGAAGAAGAACTGAAGGAAGCAAATGTGAAGTTGACGAAAGCTGTGGAGGAGCAAGGCCTTATGGAGAAGATGAAAGAGTACGATGCAACGCGAGATAAGAACCCGATGTTCAAGGTGACAAGGCAATACATGTCCATGGTCCTACAGATGCTATTGTTTATCCGTGCAGTGCGCACTGGGGATTGGAAGTTACATCTTCAAGCGCTTCAGATCTTTACAAAGTATTTCTTTGCACATGATCGCTTGAACTATGCTCGCATGGTTCCTCTCTATCTTGCAGAAATGAGTTCATTGGAGAGTTCAGATCCAGACATCTATGCTGAGTTTGCTGCTGGAAACTGGATTGTCAACAAAAACCCATCTGTACCGTTCTGCGCGCTTGGAGCTGACCATGGATTGGAGCATTTGAATCGCTCAATGAAAGTCAGCGGAGGATTGATAGGAATCACCATTAATGAGACAGCCCGCACCAAGTTCTTCTTGATAGCACCTGAAATGGCAAGACTTGCAGAGCAAGCAAGAAGTATGGCTGGTATGAAATCTAAGTGCCTCAAGCGTCATCACGACAACACCCCAGCTGTCCTATCAAGAGAACAAAAAAATATCCAAGCACTAATGACAACTATTGAAGAATTTGCCAATCCCTTCAAAGATGAGAGTTCAGACCTCTTCAACATCGTCACCAAAGTTGTGATGCCAGATGGTATCAAGAAAGACATGTGTGATCAAAGTACCATAGGACAAACACTTTTTGACGCGTTTGTTAAAGACCGCATCCAAACAGGAAAAGTCAACATTTGGTCGAGAATGACGAAGCGAAAACTCCTTACATGGAAGAGCAATGCACGGAAGTTGAAAGTGTCTACAAATACAGGTGTGATTGAGCTGAGAGAGGACAGGTCCCTATTTGCGCGTTTGATGATGGTGTGCAGAAGTCGTCCAGAGATTGACATTAAAGAAGCAGTAGGTACCTTTGAGTTTTCCGTAGTTCCCAGATCTTTATTTGCATCAGATGGATCAATGTTACACTGCTCTAACAAAAGTGCACTTATGGCCATCCTAGAGAAATTACCATCTACGTCATATGAGCAAAGGAGCACAGAGCAAAGAAGAAACAGCACCTCAGCAAGATCTACTGAATCACCCTTGTTAGTCAGCATCATAGATGGAATGGCAGAGCTCCAATCTCTTGACAAGCCAGCAGCGATCAAGAACTGTGCCCATTTAGCTGATCACTTCATTGGAAGGATTCAAGAGAAGTATGGAAGTCTGAATGAATTGCGCTTGGTGTTTGACCGATATGACACACCAATGTCTTTAAAAGAAGCTACGAGAATCAAGAGACTTGGTGGCCAAGATGCAATTTACTACCGAGTGACAGATACTACCCACATCGCCAAAGTTCCCATGAAGAAACTCCTCTCGCACTCAAAGACCAAGATGGAGCTTACCACCTACCTCTCAGAAAAGGTCTTTGAGCATGCTGAGAGGCATGGAGGGCGTTTAGTCGTCGCATGGGGAAGCAAATGTAAAGCCACACACAAAGACGTCACACACTTACAGAGCAGCCAAGAGGAAGCAGACACCAAGATGTTACTGCACGCAGTGGATGCCACAACGGATGGTGCCAGTGAGATCCATATTCATAGTCCCGACACTGATGTCTTGGTGCTTGCTCTTCGACGATATCCTCAACTGTGTTCCAATACTTCATTTGTTACAGGTAGAGGGCGCGACCACAGATCCATTAAGCTACAACCAATCTTTCAAGCACTAGGGACAGAGAGGATAGCTGCTCTTCCTGCTTTCCATGCCATTAGTGGTGCAGACAACACAGGTTCGTTTGCAAGTAAGGGGAAGCTATCATGCTGGAAAGCATTTCTTGCCGCAAACGAAGATGTTGTAGCTGAAATGGCAAACCTAGGCATAACTGCTGAAACGTCAGATCATGTTATGGAGGCTATCGAGAAGTTTGTATGTCAGGTCTATCTCCCAAGCACACCCCTCACTAAAGTCAAAGATCTCCGTTGGTTGTTATTTCGCAAGAAACAAGCAGAATCAGAGAGACTGCCCCCAACGCAAGGTGCATTGCGTCAAGCAATCTTACGTGCCCACTACCAGACCATGATTTGGAACAATGACATCGTTTCCAACCCAGAAATACTATCTCCAGAAAACTATGGCTGGGAAAAGAAGGATGAAGTATGGTCCCCGGTAATGACGCAGCTGCCACCAGCACCATCAGCAGTCATTGAGCTAGTTAGATGTAATTGCAAGAAACAGTGCTTAACCAATCGATGCCATTGCCGTAGGGCAAAGCTCCAGTGTACAGACCTCTGTGCATGCTTTGATCAGGATGAGCCCTGTCAGAATGTCTACGAGCCAGTCATAGACGATGATGAAAGTGGAACAAATTGAACCGTTTAGATATGTACATAGTTATAAAGAAGAAAAAAACACTAGCTTCTTTATGTAAAACAATGACAATTTTCTACATTTGATAGAAATATTGATACGCAAATATGGGTATATCTTAAAATATAATAGCATTCTAGCCTCGCTTCTATGCTGAATGTTATCAAATGACCCAAGTGTAATAAAATCAAACACTAGTTCACCTAAATTTAAATGTAAATGCATTAAAATTGGTGAATGAACTATAAGATTTCTACTTTGTTTCGATCAATACTTCCCAGCCTCGTTTTCATGTTAGATCGATCACATGACCCCTATGATTCAAAACCTCCACTTAATTGGCATTAAGACTAATAACTAAGTATATTTGGTCAATTTGGCTACGAATGCTTCATTTCGATAGCATTTACGTTTTTTATTTGATTTCAGCCTCATTTCCATGCTAGAATGGTCACGTGACCCCTTTTATAGCAATATCTCTACTTTGTTGGCTTCAGAGCCGTTAACTTAGTATAACTGGTGAGTTTGGGCTCAATTCAGTGATTAATTTAGCTGTTATGAGCAAATATAGATTTTCAGCCTCGTTTCCATGCTGGTTCTCATGGGTCATATTTCAACCCCCCCATAAAATCCCCCATTACGCTTTACAAAATTGCCAACAACATTTTTTGGGTTCCCCAAGGTCCACTTGACACAACTAACCCACTGGCTTGCTTTCTTCATGAAATTCCCACGGGGTTACATAAGCTCCTGGACTAACTTCGATGTTCAGCTCCTCAGACACCCAAAAATAAGTACTTCATAAACTTCACAAACCACACATACCAATGAGTCCTATAGTGTATCTCTGTTGATCACCTACTTACAAACTGTCTAACTAACTGACATCCGCTTTACAGCCACTCATTATTAAATCCACACATCGGTTGCAATCTTTTGACAACTTTTTTAATACAATTCAGAATATATGCATTTCAGACCATCACAGACTTCTGACTTTTGATGTGAAGTCACTGTTCACCAGTCTTCCACTTCAACTGGCATTAGACCACACCGGGGCTACTATTACACAATATGCTGGCGACATACCATTGTCCATATACCTGCTAACAGCATCATTGGTTTGCTTTCCCTCTGCTTACATCCACTTACTTTCAACAGCAACCACTACAAACAGTTACATGACACAGCAATGCACCCACTGGTTTCTGTTGTAGAAAAATTGTCATGCAGAATATTGTGTCCTTACAACATACAAACTATATCATCACTGCACTACCTCCTGATGACAGTTCCATATTTGACTACCACTTGAACAATCAAAAATTTGATTTCAATTAAGTTTACCAAAGAGATCAAAGGGGAATGGTGCAAACCATTTCTACACTATTTGGTCACTAACAACAACAATCCCAAATTACACACTACTGTTTACTGCAAAAACACCCACCAACCACCCACCCACCCAGTTAGATTGATTCACCAGATATCTTACAATCCTACATGACACATACTTTGACTTGACGTGCACAACATGTTTATGAAAACAAAAAGGAAACAAAATGATTTGAATTACTACAATCTTATGTCGTACATTTACCAATTCAATTGCAAAGATATATAGTTGAGAAAATAGTTGTTATACAAGTATCTTTACTCTCTCTCCAAATCGTCAGGGTTTAGATTACTACTGCACAGCTATTTGGCCACTCACAACAAGAATCCCTTACACAGTACTGTTTACTGCAAAACTATCCAATGACAGATTGCTCCACCAGACATAGACAAATAGATAGATCATTTTATTAATGCAAAACCATGCATGTATAATTCTTCTGCTTGATGACTGAAAATTCACACGGAACAGATTTCATACTGCAATAATGGGAATGACTATTACAAAACAAATGAAAGAAAACATAACTGGTTTGGTTTAGAGGAAAGATTTAAATCAGCCACAACAAAGAAAGTGGTGAGCTTTTTCTAAAAATCTTGCACAGAATGAAAATAAGAAAGGCTGGGCTTATATTGTTCTAAATATCTTGAAATATTGCAATTGATTTCTTTTTATGACAAAGGAGCAATTGCCTATGACTCATTCGGTGTTTGAATCGTCAACCATGAACAACCTATTTTTCAATTGAATGTATTCCCCTGCACAAGGAAAATAACAGGAAGACAAGAAAATGCAAACAGACTCTTTATTAAAGCAAGTGTTTGGGAACTGTCTACCAAAGACAAAAGACTTGTACCTCAAATTAACAGGATCGAGCTAAAACATATATTGTTTTAGTTCTAATGCAGACACCACAACATATTGAAAAAACATCAGACCAAGGCCAGGAAAGTGTACACTTCTGAGCACAAAGATAAAGAAGCAGACAAAAAAAAACACAGACTTTCTTGACAAGGAATGTTTCACATGACTTGATCTGTATTCTGTTCTATTGATTAAGTGAATATGATATCTTTTGACTTTCAGAAAGTGCTTGTCTACATCAACACTGACACAAAAGGAAATGTTTTACCACTTATGGACATACAACTTTGGCATAAACGTTTGTAATGGAACAGGGTAACCTGTTCATGTAGGACTTCTTTTCAAGACTATGTAATTTATAAAGAAAGTTATATTGCTGTTATGTACGTAAATCTGCTTATGTAGAGTGTGTTTTAATATAAATTGTTATCTTTGTTTGTTTAATGTTTGGATCACTTAGTTATGGAGCATTTACATAAATCGGCACTAGCATCCAATGTTATGCATTACCAGAACATTTTTATTGGCTCAGATTTGTTCTTTCTTCCGGAATTTTCTTCAAATACTATTTAAAACTAACAAAGCATTGTCTTTTATATTCCAGAAACTAGAAAATTAATTTTGAATAACAATTTAAAACTAAAAACACTTTAGTGCAGCGGTGCAGGCAGATGATGAGTATTGCTTCTAGAAGTATTTGACAAAATGAACATGCAGCTGCTTTATAATTATTGATCAACTGATCTCATGACTTGTATATTCATAGAAATAGAGATATGCCTAAAAGGCTAGGTAACTACATTCTTGGGTCTAGACTTGAATAATTAAGGCTTCTCAACGGCATCCAACCTTGAGGTGTACAAATATGTGCACAGATGTCTATTCCAGTACCTATTGGAGGTTATAACGTCTTATAACTATATTGAACAAGTAATGAACTTATATTCTAGAAAGTGGAATCTACATTTGAAAGGCAAGTGAAGCAATTAAAAGTACAAGAACACAATAAATGAAATGTTGCTCAAAATATGCTTTGGTTGAAGAAAGTCTGGAACAGTGAAAAAATGGCATACTGTTTTATATAACTCATACAAAATCAACAACCTTGCAGCAAAACGTGCTTGTTGATATGTTAGGATTACCTATACTTAATTAATCACTATATAAACTTAAATAGAATCCATTTGTGGGCTGATAAACAATCCATTTTAACTGACAGTCATCACTGTAAATTTGTTCAAACACAGACAATCTATTTTTGGAAAAACAAAAACACTACTGCTACTCGGTGATTGGTAAAGATCTAAAAGAAGAACACGGACTAACTACATGTACAGCAGTCCCTGAAAAATGTTTTATAATATTAAAGAATTGCAATTTAAGCAAGTTTGATTACTTGATATACGAAATGCTCTGCAATATGAGTATATATGGTCCACTACATAAAGCCCCGTCTACACGAGCAATTTTTATGTGGCAATTGTGTATGTGGCAATTTTTATTTGCTCGTGTAGATGATCCAAATTGGCCAATTTTTATGTGACAACTGTATTTGCTTGAAAGCTGGCATGTTAGTTTTTATGTGGCAAATAAAAATTGCCACACATCGAAAATTGTCCGTGTGGACGAGACGACACATAAATGTGGCAATTTTTTGAAGTCATCTGTAGACCCCAGTCCCCAATATTTGCGCATCCAACATGGCGGCTTCCAAAGGTGGATGGACAGATGCAATGGCTTCGTTGTTATTGGAGGCAGTACGAGTGAGGAAAAGTTTATGGAACGGTCGAAGTGATAGCTATAAGAACCGTAATATAAAAAGACGCAATATGAAGAGATTCCTAACATATTAAGAGAAGATTGGCCAGAAGTACATCTTCCCGCCATTTTCCAGGGCTTTACCCAACATTTTCTTTTTAGTTTTTTGGTCTTTTCTATTTGATATATCATTAATAAAGCCGTTATTGCAGCAACATTAACTTTTCTTTTCTTTATTGGCGCCATCTTGCTTTGTATCCTAGCCTTTATTTCGTAGGCGTCTCCTCTGTCCGAAATTATTACTGACGCAAATCAGAGCTGCCAACCCCGGACGAATTCAAATCTTGAGTTCGGGAGAACTGAGAAAAAGTCCGCCATTTTCATCGATAAACTCCGAATTTCCGCCATTTTGTTTATCTTGTCAAAAGTTCAGAACCCCAAAAAAAAAACCTCCGTATATATAAAATTACAAGCAAATCTTTTGATTTTATCGATTGTCCGGGAGAATTACCCGTTATCCGGTACAGATTTCAATCTTTATCCGGGAGACCGGGAGACAAGGTTCGAATTATCCGGGAGGGTTGGCAGTTATGGCAAATTGACAACAAATATTTGACGTTCATCTACACGAACATATAAAAATTGCCACATAAAGTTGCCACATAAAAATTGCTCGTGTAGACGGGGCTTAAGCAGATAAGAGATTAATATATTACACAGAGTTGAAGCTCTCCATATATTTTTTCCATGAGACTTTCCAGAGTTGTGTGAATTTAATTACGCATGCAAATTCCCAGGTCAATCACTGTTATGCAATGCTCCCCGTTAATTACTCGAGAGAGAAAAAGACGTGATTCACTTATTTGTGTGGTAGTTCTAAAACGAATTTAAAATTAATTGATCAATTTATTTGATTTGTTGCGAGAAAATACATTTGATGGTATATTTAACTAATTTAACTAATAATATTTATTTTAATATTTAACAACTTTAATAAATTGATAAATTTCAACCTTTTTTTATAGATTCATGTATTTTAAGCCAAGTACCTGAATGACATTGGGACTTTACTTCAATAATACAGCATTGTTTCACCACAAGTCTTCAATAACTCTGGGGATAACAGCATTCCTATAACACAAAGACTTCAGTGAATAAAATAATAATATTATCCTGTTTACTGACTTGTTTGGAAGCCATAAAGCTTGACAAGCATTCATGTATGTTATTACTGATAATATACATACAGTGATGTACAATAAGTAATGAAATAATAGAAATTATAATACAATTTTTATTATTATCAATAATATTAGAAAGTGTGAATGCAAAATATACTATGCTATATTCCAAAACTGAAAAAAATAAGAAACGAAAAGAGAAATCTGTGGTATTTTTTTACCTTCTTCTAAATATTAAACATGAATATTTCTACACTGGGACTCCTGAAACCGTACCCTGGATTGCCAGAGGTTTGAGACGTTTTTACGATTTAAAGTAGGACTATTTTGAATGTATTTTGTTTGTTTGGTAGAGTATCGTTCCACAAACTTCTGGCCACTCGAGACATATCCAACGGACGGTGTTTGTTTCATGTCATTTCCTGTCAAACCGGTTTATAGTACCAAATTTGCATGTGTCAACGATTTTCATCATCCAGTTGGCAAAACTAAGAATACATCCCTTCTCTTAATAAAATGGTAAATTGCTTCCTCCTGCACATATTTTAGTTCCCGTATTTCTGTGTATTTTGATGCTAGCTCGAACTGTATAGCTTTGTGTAAAAATAGACGCTCAATGAGCACATGTGGCTACTGAATAGAAATAAAAACTCAATGAATTGTTTGCATATTGAATCACAGGTAGCCCTAGCTTTTTGAGGTTTTTGAATACAATATATTTTTAAAGTAATAATCTAACTTTAAGAAAACTTGCATTTCTAACATAGAATATATTTTCGTTTATTTTTTTATGTTTGTCACGAGTTTTTCATAACTTACTTTCAGAAACCAAATTAGCACTCACTATTACAAGGAAACACCTACCAATCGATTATGAATACAGCTTGAATGGTGAAAAACTAAAACATGTCACAGAAGTTAAAGACCTGGGAGTGACTATTACAAAAGATCTAAAATGGGACTTACATATCAACACTATTTTAGCCAAAGGCCATAAAATGCTAGGTTTCCTACATAGAAATAGTTTTAAGTCATTCAGTACTAACCACAGAAAGCTACTTTATCTCACTTTCGTAAGGCCTCATGTCGGTTACACAAGTGAAGTCTGGGCTCCCAGCACCATAGGTCACATAAGTAAAATAGAGAGTTTACAGCGTAAGGTCACTAAGTATATTCTAAATATCAATTGGAAGGACGCGGTGCCTTATCACGAACAGCTAAACCGTATTATACTGTTACCTTTAGCTTACTGGCACGAAATTAGAGATTTTATTAAAAGTGCCGCATAGCTAGGAAGTTACTCTTTACCAATAGAATGTTATATTAAGCCTAAAACTACTAGAATCACTCGCCACAGCTCTGCTAATGATGTACTTATCCCTAAATGTCGTACTAAGCTATTTCAGTCTAGCTACTTTAACCGCACTGCTAAGCTTTGGAATAACCTGCCTTTATCTATCCGTAATGCTCCTTCTGTTAACCAGTTTAAATCTCAACTAATCTCTCATTATACTACTGCTTTCTCAACCACTTATGATATTAACAATTTTAACACCTGGAATTAAGTCCATCTGTTGCAAATTCTCCTCCTCTTGTAACATCCTCTCATCTAATAACTTCTGTTACTAATGCTTGTCTTCTTTAATTAGTTGGCTGTGATATCACATGTATTTTGAACTCGTCATGAATATATATTATTAGTTTTTAAACATTTTTCATATAAACTCATCATATTTATATATGTATAACAAAAACTAACGCAAGTAGGTTTGTGATCATTTTAATCTTATACTCAATGTTTCGACTAGCGTTAGTTTTTGTTATACAAATAACGACTAAAGCCACTTTAATCAAGATATTTATATATACCCATATACAAAATAAGTTATCATAATAATAGTTTTATATTTTTAGCATTTACATTATTCAATATTTTATATAGTCTATTTTAGAGTACAAACACTAAAAGTGTGCAACATAAATACCACTAAATACTGCTAAATTATGCAAATTCTTTTGTTCTCTATTGTTTAATCATTTAGTGGTAAATAGTACAAAGTATTGCACACTTTTAGTGTTTGTACTCTAGTGTTTGCTCTATACAATGTTATATTGGGTGCACTTAAATTTGGAGCCTCGCTCTGTTGTGTCCCACACCATAGTCTTTATTATTATTATTATTACTTTATTTTTCTATTATCTGTATACATATTTTGTTCTGGTGGAAGTTATTAAATTAAATTAAATTAATCATAAATGACAAGACCAAAATCACTTCAATTACCGGCCATTTCAGACGCTTGTTTCCACGAAAAAGAATTGCGATGAGAAAATTACTTCACAGAGCCATGAAGGGGTTGTTGTAATCAATCCATGCTAATATCTGCGAACCAGCACTTCAAATACCAGTCACTTCAGACACTTTTTTCCCACTAAAAACAATTGCGATTAGAATTACTTCGCAGAGCCATGAAGGGGTTGTTCAGCATAATCCATGCTAATTTCTTCGAACCTGCTAACGGCATTGAGCTGTAAGCTCTCTCAACGTTCGCCAAAACGACTGCACAAAACACCATTTTTAAAGACGCTGGAAATGATTACAAAATTAAAACCTACCGGGAGGGATGTGGGTCAATTGACTCGATCATTGATCAACATACCACTACCCGGTGCGAAGTGGGCTTCCTGTGGTATAGTTACGGGTATAAACTTCATGTATACCGTGTACCATATATGTCTACTAAACATACATAATGATATGTAAGAAAATTTAGCCTACATGGAGTTTATACCTAGTTTACTAACATTACACGACTCGATGACATAGTGGCTACGCATTCCCAGAATACAGTAGCCACAAAAAACAGTTTAGCATAACATGCGTCATAATCTGAATTTGGGGGCAATCAAAAATGACCTTTGGTGGTTTTTATGGCGATCAAATGGCTAGCCAATCAGGAAGCGGATAAACTTTCCGGAAAAATTTTATTCGAGTGGCCAGAGGGGCTCATCGTTCCGTGACTCTATCATCGTCGCTTTGCGGCTCAAAAACTCGTCGCTTCGCGACTCGTATTATTTCCCTATGAAAGAAAGCCCCTCTGGAACCAGGGTACATGTGAATGGAATTGATCAAGATTGAACAAGAAACATCTTTATAGCCTTTTTTGTTTGATCGGTAAAAAAATCTAACTTATTTTGAAATTTGCTTTTAGTTGTCGCAGTTATATTATATAAAGTTTTAGAGAAATGCTTAAACTTGAAGAAAATATCGTGCACAACAAAATAAACTCTGAAAATACTATGCAAATTAGCGAAAAAAAACATGTCAATGTTGTCAGGTGCGTTTAATAACGCATTTTGGCTCGGTAGTTTCATAAGTGATAAAAATAACACAAAATATATCTTATAAAACCTGCATTCGTCAGCTAAAAATGTTCAACAGTGTTCTTCGAATGTAATTCATAAAAATTACTTACAAATAAGCAAGTTTACAAGTTGTTATGTGTGTCTTTTGGAAAGAGATCTTCGGCACCACTTTAGCTAATCGAGCTCAGAGTGGAAAAAGCTACGGAATCTTTTCGTTATCATACATATGGGAGGTTTTATGGAATCTTTTTTTGACGTCACACACTGGCCTATGCTCGAGTCTGGCCGTCAAACTGGCCGCCTTGCACTTGTTCGCATCGATGCCAACTTTATCATGTTTTGATGAAAAAAATTGCCTAAAACGATGTTGTGATTCTCAAAAATCAGAAACAGTGGAAAAACAAAAGCACAATCTGTCACATGAATAGGACTTGAGGACATTTTATGCTACTAACGGAAAAAGAAAGAAAAATATCAACACACCATCTTCGTGAAATGAATTAGCAATGGAGAAAAAATCTTCACAAATCATAACAAAATGCCATCGGATTTTCACCGGTCATCCAAAGCAGTTAGGTAATATACATAAGTCAAATTCAAGAAGTTAATTTTGTTTGTAAAGTGAAGTAAATGTTTTTAAATTTACATGAATGTGTCTTGTACGACTGAATTTCAATATGGCGAACGTGACAAAAAGGACTTGTAGGCTTCGTGACCGACTCAAAAACTGTGTAAAAACTCAGTTTTATAATTGAGATATCAATAAATTTATTTGGAAAATATAGTAAAATACCTAAAACTTGCTATCTTGATGTTCAAAATTTTACTTAATACGAAAAAGACTAAATAATTCTGCACTTTTTACACTTTGCCGATAGTTTCATAAAAACTTTGACGGCCAGCATCGGCCAGCTGTGTACACGCCACCAAAATACGTCACAAAAAAAACCTCCCATAGAATAACGAAGAGGCAGACAAACATAAAACCTACCGTTATAAAGCATTATGGATGACCAAATCATCTTTTGAATAGTTCAAAATGTACTTTCTTTGAAGAAACAACGTACATCAATATGCTCGTGTCAAACAAGTGTCTTGTATATCCACAATGCATTGCACATTATCCAGCATGCAGCAAGGTCTGTACACAGGCAGCCCAACTATTGTCTTTGAGGATTTTTTTTATTTTTAACCGCGCGCCGAGCGAAATAAATATTGAGCGCGCGGGTGGGGTTCCTGTGGTGTATTTGTTTGAAAGCTCGCGGATATGATGGGATTCCTGTGGCTTTTTGCAATCAATTTTTCTGTCAAAGTCGCGCGGTGTTGAAGAGGGAGGTATTTTGACAAGGTATGAAACTCGGTCACGTGACAAATTTAGTTTCGCGCGTAGTAAATCAGCCATGGGAGAAAATTTTAATTTTCCTTCGAATATATAAAATTTACGTTGATCGTCAACCACAGTAAAAAGTATGATCATCTCCGACTTCAGCAAAGGGGTTAAAATTAATTTTTAAAAAGGGCAACAACGTCATCGGACAGATTTCCGAACGAGTTCCGAAGCTCACCACAGGAAGCCCGACATATTCCCGGGAATTTTTCCTGGAGTTTTCAAAATGGCGCTCGATCATTCCGGTTGATCAAGAAAAGGAAATCGCTAATTCGATAACTAAAAAAAATGTTTTTAAAAAATATTTGAAAGAGTAGTTATAGGTAAAAAAAGTGCAAACAAGGTTCCATTGACAGACAGGACAATCTTCAAATATATTTGCTGAATTTGGGGCTGTTCCTAAGGGTAAGTTCAGTACGATCAAATCCGGAATAAATCGAAACTTCGAATTTGCTAAAAATACACGTTAAAAAATGATGTGATCAACTAAGGGACGGACCATTAGATTTTTGAGGGGGGGGGTGGGCAATTTTTTTTTGAACGATATTTTTTTTCCACTCTAAGTATGTGCACGAATTTTGTTTTCACTTTGCACGATCTTTTTTTTTCAGAATATTTGATGTGCTCGAATTTTTTTTTCCACTTTTAGGCTGTGCTCGAATTTTTTTTTGGTATTTGCCCATCCCCCCCCTCAAAAATCTAATGGTCCGTCCCTAAAGGTTACATTTTATTTTCAGGAAATAAAAATGACTAGTGGATTGAGTTCAGTTTTCAAAAAACATTTAAAGGATTGTGTTTTTGAAGGGAATTATGCGAGAGGCTATCTCGATCGAGAGGCTATCTCGATGGAGAGGAAAATTTGGAAAAGTTTTTAAAAGACTTTGAGGCTACCTCGCATATTCGATTTAGTGTATTCAGGACAGAGAATAGAAATAAAGGTAATTGATCTGGTCTTAAGGGACCGCATTTTAGTTTACGATACTTAATAATCACGCACTGAATTTTCATTTGTGAACTTCATGATATTTAGGAGACTGTTCGTTCCTAACTGGGGGGTTGGTTTTCCTTTTAGAAAATATTGTCTGTAAAATCTTACTCCCCCACCCTCCCCTTAGCATGTAAACTTCCAAAATCCAAAAAAAAACATTTTCCTTAAGATTTACCCCCTCCCTCCCCCCATTAAACCAACCAGCCCCATAATAAACGAACAGTCTCTTATCAAATATTAATATTTACAGGCATGTTGAGGTGGGAAAGTAAGTGCGGTAAAGTAACTATTCCATATACAGGAATTCCTTTCAAACTTGAAAGTCAGAGAATACGAGAGTGCATATATGGAGGTCGAAAACAACAAAAGAAACCTAAGACTACAGAGGTAAGATTAGAGCAAACACTAAAAATGTGAAAAAGGACTTACTAAATAGAGCAAAATAGCCCTAACTATTGAATGGTTTAGGGCTATTTAGATTTAGCTCTATTTCACACTTTTAGTGTTTGCAATCTAGGTTGTAATTTTTGCAGGTATAGTTGTAATTAAAGATAATATTATTATAAGAAACACACCTCAGTTTAGATTTAAAATATATTTTATTAAATTGTTTATGGCTGTAATTTCAATTAAATAGAATTTAGTAATACTGATCACAGGAATACATTTTAGCATATTTAGCCATATAAACAATGCAAGATGAATTTTTTTAACCCCAAAACCATTAAAAAATATCCAAAACATAAAAATTACAGCGAAAGCTCTATACTTTTACATTAAACAATAAGCTCTTTCTAGATCAATGGTCATCCTGGATGCATGAAAAAAAGGTTTCACATCCAAGATACAAAAAAGTGTGGCTGTGAAGCCAAATTAACAGTCAGGGAAGTGATCATATTCCCAGAGTATGACATTTCCTCTCAAGCTAGAGGCATGTCTGATTGTAAGGTAACTTGATAGTGGGATTTATCATTCATTGAAGAATATGACATACAGTAAAAACCTGCATATAAGAACGCACATTTTTGAGTTCAGGCTGATTTTGTTCTTTTATATTTAACAAGTGTTTACTGAAAAATCAGCCTGAAGGTGTTTATAAGGTGTTCTTAAAATAAATGTTTTTAAAATATATATTACTATATAGACTACCAAAACATGTAGATGATATCAATGTGTTAGTTCAAAAATGTTATTTGTAATACATTGGCCTACCCTGATTATAGTGGTATTGCTAATTAAGTGGGATTGGCTAATCATCGAGTTAGAGGTTGAGTTGAGTTTGAGTTGAGTTTGAGTTAGCTTTGAGTTAGCTTTGAGTTAGCTTTGAGTTAAGTAAAATATGAAATATCAACTTTAAATATCAATATAATTTTAATATATGCAATAAAACTGTAAAAAAATACACCTATACACTTACATATTCAAAAACGAATAAAAAACTGCACTATTTCACGTAGTCAAATTATAACAACTTTACCTTATATCCTAGCAAATGTAGACAGTTTCTTTCAATGTCACTTCTAGTTAGATTAATTCTTAGTACAATTTCACTTAATACTAGTAAGTTTGACTCTAAATAAATGTAAATAACTATAAAAAAATACAGACTGGCCGATAGTCTGGCCGCCATGTTTTTTTCAACACAGGGATCCCATTCATTTTCCGTGTGTTACAACACAGGAAGCCCATTTTTTGGAAAAACAAAATTGAAGATTTTTGTTTTTTGTCCTGAAAAGCGGGGATTGTTTTAATATTCCGAAATTCTACATTACGATAAATAGAAAATTTCCAATACTTTTTTGATGCGGCCAGGAGAGTCTACCTCAACTTTCACATGACATGTGTGGATCTACGCATGCTCGTTTTTTGTCAGCGGTTCATCTTGGACGTCCGTGTCTTGTATGTAAGTATTGCATGAATTCATTCTGCTTTAATGGTATTCCCTAATTGTTAAGCATTCAACTAATTGCTGTTTTAATTTCAAATCAATTTCGAGGTAAGTGCTGTTTTAAAACTTAATGAGAAAACTATTTTTTTAAACTATTGTGGCAGATGTGGCCGGGTATGTTAACCAGTTGGTAGCATGTTATTGTCTTTGAAATTAAATTTTCTGTCCATCGTTTTAAAATTATTCATTTATTATAAAATAAATAATAAATTAAAACTGCAACAATAACATAACATGGCATTTATCTCATGATATATTTTATTCGCTTATTTATTATTTATTAATATTCAAATTCAATTATATATGCACCTTTGACAAATAGCTCTATAAAAAGAGAAACATAATATTTTTCCTTTGTTACATGTGGGAGCCCTGTGTTGAAGATCATGGCGAGTCTCGGCCAGTATGGATGTATATGTTGATGTTTTTTTTTACATTTATCAGTTTGGAGTCAACCCAGCAAGTATTGTGTAAAATTGTGCTGAAAACAGATTTAACTAAATATACGATTGCTAGAAACTAACAAAATTTGCGTGGATATAAGGGAAAGCCGTTTTATTTCAACTATACATGAAATGCTACTTATGAGTCTATCGCTGATGAGTCTATCGCAAGGAAGATAGTGACATGCAACACAACTTCCATAAATTTGAAGATGGTGTAAGTTTAAGTTTATGGTGTAAGTTCTGACAATATATTTTTAGTATTTTTATAGATTTTTAATATATATATTTTATATATTTTGTTGAGGTTGACTCTCCTGGCCGCATCAAAAATGTATTGGAAATTTCTTATTTATCTTAATGTAGAATTAAAACAATCCCTGCTTTTCAGGACAGAAAAAACAAAAATTTTTAATTTTTCGTTTTCGTTTTATGTGGCTGAATGAAATTTAGGCGAAGTTAAAACCGAGACAATCTTGCTGCACAGCGGTTAGCCTCTCAGGTTTGGGGGGTACCTACGGTATTCGCAGGGGCTTGTTTACTGGCAGCTTTGGCAGTGATGTATTAACAAGCGAAGCTAGCAAGGTTTTTTTCACAAGTTTTTTCTCAGTTTCTTCACTATTGCTTTCCCGAATGGACAAACCAATGACGTCGACTACAACAACGAACTCCAGCCAAGCCACAGTATCGGGCAAGTCACCTACTCCCCTATCTCCAGAGATGCTAGCGGCGATTCAGGCTGCCGTCAGTAAGGCAATGGCCGACGCTCGCTCGACTGTTTACCAAGGCTCTCCTCCAACAACTGGTGCCTCTGTACCGACCACATTGGTTTCAAATGGACCGGCCCTCTCTGCTCAAAGTCTCCCGAGTTCCGTCAGTGGAGGTAGGTTCGCTGTCCCTACCTTTTTATCTACTTTTTCATTGCCATCTTTGACCCATTCATCGCCCGTGTCGCCGCTAAGCGTGAGCTCATGCCTCCCGAACTCGCTTCCAGCTGTATATCCTGCCCAGTTAGCATCTTTACCATCAATCACACTTTACCAGCCCTTCGTAGTGGGTCCTGGTCACTCTCCAATTCCGGCTAAGCTGGTAACACAGATCGTGACTGGAAAATTCATTGACCTAAACGATCTAATGCCTGCGAACCTGGTCCCACTGACCGAAAACGAACCACAACTCCTGTTAGACGGACGTTTGGTGCTCACCAACCAACCAAAAAGGAATAAACGTCGTTTTGACGACATAGTCAGCTGGACAGAGGCCTTTAGCATCTTTTCATTGGTCCTAACGTCATACTTCCCTCAACGATCGAAGGATCTTTTGCTGTACAAGCTCCTTATAATTCGCACCAATCGTCTCTTCAAGGGCAGTGCATGGCTCAGCTACGATCAAGCCTACAGACAACACGCCGCCGCCACACAGTTGACCGATTGGTCAGATATCAACGTTCAACTCTACCACTTCCATACAGCTGGTACCTCAACAAGGCCTTCCTTAAATAACATTATTTGCATCTCGTGGAACAAGGGGCATTGCTCATCCCCCGTCACACCCTGCCGTTATGCTCATAAATGCTCCCGGTGCTCCGCGAACCACCGGGCTATGGAGTGCCGTGAAGAAATCTCTTCATCCCCACAGAGTGCTCGCCCTGCCTCGCCTGAATTTTCACGCCCCAAGTACCGCAAATATTGATCCGGTCTCGCTGGGGACGGCCTTACGTACCTTATATATTATGTTAGGTATGACTTTGCACGTTGCTATGGTAGTTAACTTTGCAAGTTGGACACTAGGTCACATTTGTGTCGACCATTGCTAGTTTCCAGTATTTATACTTATTGTTTTCGTTGATCGTTAGGCACCACAGTTAGCCTTTGTGGGAGTTTGGAAAGAGATATTGTTGTAGTAGTTTAATTAAACCGTTAATTCCTTCCAGTGCTTGTCTCGCCGTTGGTCTTGTTCACTATCATGTTCTATCATGTTCTATTTGCTCATTTATTTATTTATTTGGTTTATCGCACTTAATTTGCTTCAAGCCTGTTTATATTGTTGCTATGACAGTTTGTCGAATTCGTTGCTACGACAGGGCGCCCGTCGTACTCCTAGCCAGAGCATTTTACGTCATTGTGCGCTAATACTATATATCAGTCGTATTCACACCAAGCCTATTTACAGCCGTTGCTACGACTCTTTGTCGTATTCGCTGATACGACAAGACGCCTGTCGTATTCATAGCCAGAGCATTTTACGTCATTGCGCGCTAATACTATATATCAGTCGTATTCACGCCAAGCCTATTTACAGCCGTTGCTACGACTCTTTGTCGTATTCGTTGCTACGACAGGACGCCTGTCGTATTCATAGCCAGAGCATTTTACGTCATTGTGCGCTAATACTATATATCAGTCGTATTCACACCAAGCCTATTTACAGCCGTTGCTACGACTCTTTGTCGTATTCGTTGCTACGACAGGACGCCTGTCGTATTCATAGCCAGAGCATTTTACGTCATTGTGCGCTAATACTATATGTCAGTCGTATTCACGCCAAGCCTGTTCACAACCGTTGCTACGACACTTTGTCGTATTCGCGGCTACGACGAGACGCCTGTCGTATTAGTTGCCAGAGTATTTTACATCGTCGTGCAAAACCGAACTGTCTTTTATACCGAACTGTTGTTGCGACGCTTGTCCTATTCGTTCCTATGACAGGACGCCTGTCGGTTTAGTGGCCAGAGTATTTACATCACCGTACGCTACGTCTCTGCTTTGGTCGTATGCATGCTTAGCCCGCCTTTACCATTTGTCATTTGTAAAGCGCCGTTGAACCATGGGGAATGGGCGCGATGTTAAATTAGCATTATTATTATTATTTACCGAACCGTTGCTACGACACTTTGTCGTTTTCGTTGCTACGACAGGACTCCTGTCGTATTGGTTGCAAGAGTAGTTTCCATCATCGTGGCTACGACTCTGCTTTGGTTGTAGTCATACAACAGGAAGCTGTTTAAATCTTTGTCAGAATATTTCGCATTGTTGTCATTGAGTTAAGCATTAGCAACTACGCCTTTAACACTCGCTAAGCCCTGCCTTTGCTAGTCCTCTTTCAATGTATTTCAGTCACGCCACTTGTAACGAACGCCTTTTTTATTTCAGCTCTTACATTACTTCCACCAGCGTCTTCAGTTTCGCCACTCAAAGCCGACCGCTTCGCACTGGAATTGAAAAGTCACCCCGATCAGGATCTGGTTTCCTTTATGTTGACTGGTATCCGTGAAGGCTTCCGCCTCGGCTTCAACATGACCCCCCTTAGGCCTGCTAAACGCAACAAAAAGTCTGCAGAAGAACACCCGGATGTCGTTGACGAATACTTAAGCAATGAAGTGGCACTGGGCAGAGTCGCGGGACCCTTCGACGTCCCACCATTACCTAGCCTCCACATAAGTAGTTTCGGAGTCATCCCGAAAAGCGGCCAACCTGGCAAGTGGCGTCTCATCGTCGACTTATCCTCACCGGACGGGTCGAGTGTCAACGACGGCATCGACCCGGACAGCTTCTCTCTCCAATATATCAAAGTTGACGACATCATTAGAATGGTTAGCCAGTTCGGCACCGGCGCGCTTATGGCCAAATTTGACATTCTTGCAGCTTTCCGAAATGTAGCAGTGCACCCTTCTGACCGTGCCTTGCTTGGTATGAAATGGCGCGACAGCTACTATGTAGATTTGACTCTACCGTTTGGCCTTCGCTCAGCGCCCTTTATCTTTGACTGCGTTGCCTCCTCCGTTGAATGGATCTTATCCAACAACTATAACGTTTCCAGTCTGCTCCACTACTTAGACGATTTTATCTTAGCCGGACCGCCGGACTCCAGAGCGTGCGGTATGGATCTAGCCACTGCTATTCGCGTATGCTCGTCCCTTGGCTTGCCAATCCATCCACAAAAGTGTGAAGGTCCTTCTACCTCACTGGTAATACTGGGTATCGAACTTGACTCAATCAATCAAACTGCCCGCTTGCCAGAAACCAAACTTACCCGCCTGCGGTTGTTGCTCAATTCCTGGGCGGGTCGTAAGTATTGCCGCCGAAACGACCTCGAATCTCTCATCGGCCATTTGCACCACGCGGCAAAAGTTGTCTGGCCGGGACGCACTTTCATTCGCCGCATGATCAACCTGTTATGCTGTTTCAGGAACCCCACCCATCCTATTCGCCTCAACGTTGAGTTTCACTTGGACCTCAACTGGTGGCGTCGATTTCTGGAATCTTGGAATGGTGTCAACTTTTGGCTCTACCCCGGCTTATCCCAAGTCCCCACGGTGGTCGTTACTTCAGATGCAGCCGGTGCACTGGGCTATGGAGCATACTGTAATCAGGAGTGGTTCAACGGGATGTGGTTTGAGCCCCAGAAGCCCCTTTCTATCGCTTACAAGGAGTTTTTTCCAGTAGTTATCGCCGGCCATGTCTGGGGTCATCAATGGGTCAAACAGCATGTATTATTTAGGTCCGACAATGAGGCAGTCGTTGCAATCCTTAACTCTAGAACCTCTAAAATACCCACAATCATGGGGCTCGTGCGCAGCCTATTATTTGCAGCAGCAAAAATTCAGCTTTACTTTCCCCGCGGTACATGTCCCAGGGGAACATAATGAGATTGCTGACGCTCTGTCTCGCTTCCATTGGCAGGTATTCTTCCAACTTGCACCATGGGCCCTACAGTCGCCAACCCAGATTCCCGTTCAGCTTCTGGAAGAGCTCACAGCAGGTCTCTAGAGTCACGCTGTCGTGAACTACTTCTGCAAGGGCTAGCACCTTCCACCCGCCGCTCCTACGCAACTGGTCAAAAGCGTTTTATTGAGTTCTGTACGCAAGCGGGCAAGATCTACAGCAATGGCTCCCCGTGTCCAGCCGATGAGTGGACATTGTGTCTTTTTGTAACGTTTCTCGCTAACTCGATCTACCATTCATCGATTAAAGTTTATTTATCCGCTGTTCGCGCCCTTCACGTTGAGATGGGCTTTCCTGATCCCCTTCAGAATTGTCTAAGGCTTGAGAGAGTGCTCCGAGGGATCAAGCGCTCACAAGGCTCAAGAAAATCAGAGCGATTGCCGGTTACCAACGACATAATGCGGATTATTTTCAACCACCTCAACATGAGTCTGGCAGATCATGTCATGTTTTGGGCTGCTTGTTGCTTGGCTTACTTCGGGTTCCTCCGCTCTTCCGAGTTCACTGTCCCTAGCCTTCATAGTTTCTCTCCGGCGATTCACCTAACCGTTCAGGACATTTCGGCTGACTCAACAACCTCGCCTTCCTGCATTCGCGTCAATGTCAAGGCTTCCAAGACGGATCCCTTCCGGAAAGGGTGTAATATAATCGTCGGGAAAGGCGAACCCCCTCTATGTGCAGTAGAAGCCGTCCTTTCGTACTTGTCATTCCGCGGAGCCTCTCCTGGTCCACTGTTCCTCTTTCAATCTGGGCTGCCACTGACCCGCGTGCTATTGACTCAGTGGTTAAGGGACATTTTAGCTGCTGCTAACATCCCTGGCTCCTACTCAAGTCACAGCTTTCGGATTGGAGCTGCCACCGTCGCGGCCCGCAATGGTGTACCAGACCATCTAATTCAGTCCTTGGGCCGTTGGGCCAGCAATGCCTATCGGGGATACATCAGAACCCCTGTGGATGCCTTGGCCTTGGCTTCAGGCCATTTGGTCTAATTTGGCAATAAAGTTTTGTATGCTTTGAGATCACTCGTCTAGTTTTGCTTTAGGTTGGGTGCTTGGAATGGTTTGGGAGAGGAGGTACCATGGTAACCGGACACAGTTTCCTCTACCAAGCACCCTTGGTCGATCTATGGTGGTGAGCTGTGGCCCGGTTGCCATGGTTACCGTCCTGCATGGGCGTGGCCTTCACAACCTGCGCGCACCCTGGCACCTAAACCCAAACTCATTTGTCGATGAGTTTTAAATGTGGCTGAATGAAATTTAGGCGAAGTTAAAACCGAGACAATCTTGCTGCACAGCGGTTAGCCTCTCAGGTTTGGGGGGTACCTACGGTATTCGCAGGGGCTTGTTTACTGGCAGCTTTGGCAGTGATGTATTAACAAGCGAAGCTAGCAAGGTTTTTTCCCTCCCTCCCACCTCTAGATTGCTACGTTTCATTCAGGTAGGTATACTTTCCACTGTTGTTCAGTGTGACAGGTGCCGGTGGTGAGCTGTGGCCCGGTTGCCATGGTTACCGTCCTGCATGGGCGTGGCCTTCACAACCTGCGCGCACCCTGGCACCTAAACCCAAACTCATTTGTCGATGAGTTTTAATCCAAAAAAATGGGCTTCCTGTGTTGTAACACACGGAAAATGAATGGGATCCCTGTGTTGAAAAAAACATGGCGGCCAGACTACCGGCCAGTCTGTATTATTTTTTTACAGTTATTTACATTTATTTAGAGTCAAACTTACAAGTATTAAGTGAAAATGTACTAAAAATAAATCTAACTAGAAGTGACATTGAAAGAAACTGTCTACATTTGCTAGGATATAAGGTAAAGTTGTTATAATTTGACTACGTGAAATAATGCAGTTTTTTATTCGTTTTTGAATATGTAAGTGTATAGGTATTTTTTTTTTACAGTTTTATTGCATATATTAAAATTATATTGATATTTAAAGTTGATATTTCATATTTTACTTAACTCAAAGCTAACTCAAAGCTAACTCAAAGCTAACTCAATGTTAACTCAAACTCAACTCAAACTCAACTCAACCTCTAACTCGATGATTATCCTATCTCTAATTAAGTTATTATAATTTTATAAATTTATAATAAAATTGAATGGAATTGAATTAAACTCTATTACTGTAATACAGGTCTAGCACATAAATATTGATCTTATTTTTTTTTAAGAACACTTTTTAATTTTTCAGGAGGCTGATTGTGTTCTTATTTACATGGTATATATAGTTAAAATGCCAAAAAGGCTGGGTGTTCTTAACCCACTTGTTCTTATATGTGGGTTTTTACTGTACCACAATAAAACACCTCTTTTTCAAATAATTTCATTATCCATTATTTAATTTTTATATTGCCTTATTTCACAGGTGGAAAGAAAATTAAAACCAAGCATACTTGAGGAGCTAAGAAAGGGCATTCAAGCGAAGTCAGTCATTTCCAATCAACGATTTTACAATGAGGCACCAACAATCGAGGCACATATCAATCATCCTGTAGACGAGACTGTCTGTGTTGAGAATCCTCTGCATCCAGAGCTGATTGCTAAAATAAGTGAATATGTTAAATCAGGTAAATTCTAACATATAATCTATTTTCGAAAGAGATTTGTTGACAGCTAGGCCATTGCAAGACCAAAGGGAACTTTGGTTACTCTTATTCAATTAACAAAATGACATTGATGAAGTACAAATGATTATTAATTGTGCATGGTTTAATTATTATTAGACTGACTCCATAAGCCATAAGTTTTCACTCAATCCTTGTTACTCAACTAGCTAGCTAGTGACAGTCCAGAAAGTGACAAAAAACTCTTGACAGAGAGCAAACTGGGACCAAATAATGGAACTTATGGAATCAATCTATAGGCATTAATCTAAAAGCAAATTTAAAAAATCTAAGTATTTCCAGTTTCAAAGAGATTTTTTTTAAAGATGCTAAAACTCATAATTCCTTTTCATTGTGCAATAATTGCCATTTGATAATTGCATAATCTCTGATCAGTCAACCTCTTTTGAAATAGAAATTACCAACCATAAATTGAAATTATTCATATTTTGGTTTTGAATTATACAGGAATAACTAACGCATATGATGTCAGAAATCTACTAAAAGTCTATGTTGAGCAACAGATGTTTGACATAAATCAACATGCTGGCTGTAGACCAAGCTTCCTTAACGCCCAGTTCTATCCTTCAATAACATGCATACGGAACCACATATACAAGACATCATACCAACTCAAGCTTAGTAAACTTGACCAGGTACATGATCAGATTACAAGATTGATTTGTTTTCACACAATTTCCCAAATAAAACAAACAAACCAACACACACAAAAAACAATAACAACAAATGAAAATATACAAATAAATATTAAAATAAGAGTGAATGGTCTGATCCCAGGTGTAATCGATGTAGATGAGGCATGATCGTCCGGGGTGGTGTAGTCTTGAGAAAGACTGATGGTGTTGATGTCTGACGTTTCGACAACCTGAGCGGAAGTCATCTTCAGAGTAAAGAAAATGAAAAGACAGCGGTGTTATTTATGTGTCTGGTTCGTCGGTAATGTTGTTGTTGATGCGTGGGTAGGTGTTAGTCATTGTGTTAGCGGAAAGCTTGAAGTCGTTAATGAGTCTATTGTATGAAGCCGGTAGTGTTATGCAACGGTTAAGTGGCTTTTGTTCTAAGCCGGTGTACCAGCTTTCAAGTAGTCGGCGTTGGTGATAGTTGGTGCAATGTGTAATGGAGGCGGCAGAGTCCCAGTTAATGGAGTGGCCAGTATGTTTGTGATGTTCCGCAATGTGGTTGTTAGGGTCTTTGTTTTTCGTGGCACGTTTATGTTCAGTTAGTCTCGTGTTCAAATTTCTGCCGGTCTCACCGATGTAGGTAGCGTTACAGTCGGAACAAGCTATTTTGTAAATAGCTCCTTGTCTGTTAATGGGTTCGTCTTTGTCCTTAACGTTAGTCAATAAACGTCTTAATGTCATAGTAGGCTTGTGAGCAACGCGAATGTTGTAGGGTTGTAATATGCGTTGAATGGTCTCAGAAGTACCTCTGATGTACGGTATGGTGGCAGTGGCTGTGGGTTGATTGTCGGTTCTGTCAGTAAGTGAAGTGTTTTTGTGAATGTTTCGTTCGACGAAATCTACATTGTAATTGTTCTTATCGAACACACTTTGCAAATATTCGTACTCGTCATGAAGTTTGTCAGGTGAATCACAAACACGTTGTGCACGTTGAGTCAAAGTCTTAATAGTGGTAGCTTTGTGTGAGGTGGGATTGTAAGATGTCTGGTCGAGCAGTCTGTCAGTGTGAGTAGGTTTACGGTATACAGTTGTATGTAAGCGATTGTCAGAGTGAGTTACCAAACAGTCTAGAAAAGGTATAGCACCATTCTCTTCGATCTCTTTGGTGAACTGTATGTGAGTGTTTTGTTTGTTCAGGTGGTCGTGAAACTCGTTGATGTCGTCAGTAGGTAGTGCAGTGATAGTGTCGTCAACGTAACGTAACCAAAAAGGTAGTTGTTGTCTGAATGTAGCAAGAGCTTTCTTCTCGATGTTCTGCATAACAATTTCTGATACAACAACAGAAACTGGAGAGCCCATAGCTGTGCCGTGTAGTTGTTTGTAGTGTTTGCCGTTGTACTGAAAGTAAGTGGAAGTAAGGCAAAGTGAAAGTAAGTCCATGATGTCATTCGTAGGTATGGGTAACGGTGTGTCGTCAGCATGTTGTGTGATGGCAGTCTGGGTGCAGTCTAATGCCAGTTGAAGTGAAATACTGGTGAACAGTGACTTCACATCAAAAGACACAAGTTTGTGATTGTCTGGAATGTGTACGTTCTGAATGGCGTCGATGAACTCGTCAGTGGATTGTAGCCGATATGTGGATTTGTTGGTGAGTGGTTGTAAAATGGCTGTCAAGTACTTGGACAGTTCGTAAGTGGGTGAGCCACAGAAGGACACTATGGGTCGCATCGGTATGTCTGGTTTGTGAAGTTTGGGAAGTCCGTAGAGTTTTGGTGTTTGAGGAACAGAACATCGTAGTCGGTAGTAACATGGACCTTCTAAAATGTCTGCTTTCTTGAGTGCGAGTAGTTTGATGTTAAGTTTGCGTTGTAATGAAGGTGTGGGGTCTTTGGTCAGTTGTTGGTAGGTGTCTTTGTCGTTAACGAGAACGTCCATCTTATCAAAGTAGTCCGTCTTGTCCATGACAACAGTAACACGTCCTTTGTCGGCTGGTAGTATCACAATGTCATCGTCGTTCTTGAGTCGTTTCAGTGCTCTCTGTTCGTCTCTGTCTAAATTGCTTTCGAGTTTGGGGGTGGATTGTATGGCTGATGCGATTCTTGCGAAAGAGGACTGCCTCAACACTAGAAACAATAGTGTCTGTTGGTATGCGTTTGGGTGTGATGGAGTGTTTGAGTCCGTATGCGAGTACGTGTGTTTCAGTCTGGTCTAATGGTCGGGAAGAAATATTCCTAACCCAGTTGTCGTCATGTTTGCGTTGTTTTTTGTCTTTGTGTGCTTTCAGTTTGTTAAGTTTCTGTACGTGTTTAGTCCGGCATTTGTCAGCAGTTTTGTGTGCTCGTTTGTCAGCGATGTCCTGTATGGTGTCAAATAAGTAAGGTGGTAAATGTAGTGATAGTTGGTGTTGTAATTGTCTGTTGTAATGTCGCAGTCGTCGGTGGTTGTCGTTGATCCGTGCTTTGATCAGTCGTCGTCTTGTAGAACTTACGATACGTATGGCTTCACGGGTGTTGAGTGGAGATTTTATCCTAAGTCCGGCTGGAACGAGACCGAGGTCTTTGCAACGGTGGTTGAACCAAAGCTGCTGTCTAATCTTGGCTACGAGTGAGATGTAATTCGTAGTAAGACATCAACGAGTTTCACGACCACCTGAACAAACAAAACACTCACATACAGTTCACCAAAGAGATCGAAGAGAATGGTGCTATACCTTTTCTAGACTGTTTGGTAACTCACTCTGACAATCGCTTACATACAACTGTATACCGTAAACCTACTCACACTGACAGACTGCTCGACCAGACATCTTACAATCCCACCTCACACAAAGCTACCACTATTAAGACTTTGACTCGACGTGCACAACGTGTTTGTGATTCACCTGACAAACTTCATGACGAGTACGAATATTTGCAAAGTGTGTTCGATAAGAACAATTACAATGTAGATTTCGTCGAACGAAACATTCACAAAAACACTTCACTTACTGACAGAACCGACAATCAACCCACAGCCACTGCCACTACATCAGAGGTACTTCTGAGACCATTCAACGCATATTACAACCCTACAACATTCGCGTTGCTCACAAGCCTACTATGACATTAAGACGTTTATTGACTAACGTTAAGGACAAAGACGAACCCATTAACAGACAAGGAGCTATTTACAAAATAGCTTGTTCCGACTGTAACGCTACCTACATCGGTGAGACCGGCAGAAATTTGAACACAAGACTAACTGAACATAAACGTGCCACGAAAAACAAAGACCCTAACAACCACATTGCGGAACATCACAAACATACTGGCCACTCCATTAACTGGGACTCTGCCGCCTCCATTACACATTGCACCAACTATCACCAACGCCGACTACTTGAAAGCTGGTACACCGGTTTAGAACAAAAGCCACTTAACCGTTGCATAACACTACCGGCTTCCTACAATAGACTCATTAACGACTTCAAGCTTTCCGCTAACACAATGACTAACACCTACCCACGCATCAACAACAACATTACCGACGAACCAGACACATAAATAACACCGTTGTCTTTTCATTTTCTTTACTCTGAAGATGAATTCCGCTCAGGTTGTCGAAACGTCAGACATCAACACCATCAGTCTTTCTCAAGACTACACCACTCCGGACGATCATGCCTCATCTACATCAAATATTGAAATAAATAGATAAATGAATGAATGAATAAAAGAATAGATAAAGAGATACATATTATATAGATTAAATAGATAGATAAATACACATAAGAAAAATAGGAGTACTTAATTGATATATTTAACAAATTAGTCAATATATACTCCTTGCACTTGACTGATTATTAGTTAATGCAAATTCTCACTGCAACTTTACTGACATAGGTAAACTTAGAAGAAAGAATCGAAGAATGGATGAAAGAAGATGAGGGGAGAAAGTTCTTTCTCAGAAAATTCATAAAAAAAGAAGACCAGTTTAAAGAGCAGCTGTTATATGTTCATCAAGAAGATTGGCAAAGGAAACTTCTGATTAAATATGGAAGCGAAATTTGCCCCTTAGATGCCACATATAAGACAACAAAATATGCTGTACCATTGTTTTTTCTTTGTGTTAAAACAAACAGTGGATATGTTGTAGTAGGTAAATAATGATAATTATTATCCAACTAGTCATAAACGAGTAAAAATATCGCAGGAGTAGGACTGGATCGAGTAAAATAATATTTTGCATTATAAAAGACCAAAAACCTTTTGATTGGATAATAAATAACTTATTAAACAGTTTGATGTGTAATATGGCTGGATATTTTACTCGTTAACTTGCATTTTGACTCGCCCGGAGGCTCGTCAAAATACAGCGTTTCACTCATTAAAATATCCAGCCATATTACACATCAAACTGTCTAATAAGATATTAAAGGATTATTAACTGAGCGTGAGGTCTGTACGACAGACCGAACAAGCGAGGTTAATAAATCGTTTATTATATGGCTTCTTTTTTCTTAGCGATGTACAAAATCGCAAATATTTTATCTCATTATTGAATGAATAAAAATACATTAAACACACACTAAACTGGCTAAAAAGCACTTTGCAGGTATGAAAAGGCAAAACTTTAACAAAATATTTATTGCAATACTTTACAAGTTGTTTTTAATTTCCCTGCCTAAAAAAAATACGAACATTGGACCGTTGTCGTGGTAACGGTCTGACATGGGAAAATATCAGACCGGAAATCAGCCAATCAGAGCGCGCGTACTATCGTAGCCATATAATAAATGTATATATGTCATGCAAATTGTTCACCTTTAGTGAGAGATATCATAAGCCTGCATGCATAACTATCAATAAATTCAACATACATGATACAGTACCAGTGAATGAACCAGTATTGAATATTGCAGGACTGGTTCAATCAAATGGCTCATTGGACAAATCTGACTACACATACATATAAGGCACTAGATTATTTTCTAAATTATATGCACACTGCTTCTGATTGCAGGTGATTTTGTGGTTCAAGAAGAAAATATAGAGTGTTCTTGAGGCTTTGGAAATCCTAAGAAAATGGAATCCTACATGGGAACCTCAGTTTTTTATGTGCGATTTTTCTGAGGTAGAGATTCAAGCAATTGAAAACTGTAAGTAAACCTGCACATTCATAGCACTGCAAATGATATTAGTGTAACAGAAAACCATCGATGTAGCTAATTATTTGCTGTTGTTATTTATTTGCAGGTTTTGAAGATGTAGGCACATTTGTATATATCTGCGATTTTCATCGGGAGCAGGCATGGGAACGTTGGTCTAGGAAGGCAGATAATGGGCTAAATGGAAAAGAAAAAGAGCAAGTGCTCAACTTACTTAGATGTATAGCTAAAGCAAAGAAAGGCCCAGACAACAATGAAGCCCTACATTACAATGATGCAGTAAACAACCTGAAGAGTTCTGCTATTTATGCAGATAACTACAAACTCAAAAGATGACTGGAGAACAAATGGCTGCCATGCCACAAACGATGGGTCGCAGCATTCAGACAGGAGAAATATGATATATGCTTGAACACCAACAATGGAATAGAGTCACAAAACAAGGTCTTCAAGCACACATACCTGCCCAGAGCAACAGGCAGGTCTCTGAGTAGCATGTTGAGTATTGTTATTCAGAGCTACTTGCCAGACCAATACAAGCAGTACCTTGTGGATAACATCAAAATGAGAGGCACTACAAGAAAATATAATCAACACATACCTGAGTTTTTCTACAAAAGACCCAAAGGATTTGTGAATCATTGCAGGACCAGGATATCCAATGCTGAAGACTTGGAAGGCAATGTTGTTCCAGTTGACATGGAACACTTGTCCTTTAAGGTCAAATCTTCCAGTGGTCACTGCTGGTACAGAGTTGACCTGGGAAAACCACACTGCGAATGCCCTGACTACAGAAGGTTCAAGCTGCCATGCAAACACATGTTTGCCATCTTCAACTGCTGTGATGGTGTAGACTGGTATTCTCTTCCTTCAAGATACCGGGACGCACCTCACATATCAGTTGACACTGATTCTCTGAAATGCTTTAGACAGTCAGCTGAAACAAGTACTCCCACAAGTACTCCCACAAGTACTCCCACAAGCACTCCAAACATCCAGTCTATTCCTGTAAAGCAAAATAATTCAGTCAAATCCTTAGCAATAAAGGCAAGGTCATCACTCAAAAGCATTCAAGATCTGACATATTTGTGCAAAAGCAAAGAAATGTTTGAAGAAACAATATCTACAATGAAAAGACTGGAAATGGTATTCAAGAACAACATTCCAGATGAATCTGGTTTAATTGTAAGGAGTAGTCCAAAAAAAATAAAAAAAACAACCAAAAAAAAGTCCTTAAAGAGAAAACAAAATAATGACATATTCGAGGACATTGGTAGCTTAAAACCATATCAGGCTCCTGCAAAGAAACAGAAACACTGGAGACACCGAAACAGAGTTGGAGCGAAAGCAGACAATCTACGAGCAACCTACAAAGTCCATGTCACCATCTCTCCTACACCAGAATCCTCTACTACTTCATTCACTGTACCTCATTCTCCTACAGCTGCCTCGTCTGCACCTCATTCTCCTACAGCTGCCTCGTCTGCACCTCATTCTCCGACAGCTGCCTCGTCTGCACCTCATTCTCCTACAGCTGCCTCGTCTGCACCTCATCCTCCTACAGCTGTCTCGTCTGCACCTCATCCTCCTACAGCTGCCTCGTCTGCACCTCATTCTCCTACAGCTGCCTCGTCTGCACCTCATTCTCCTACAGCTGCCTCGTCTGCACCTCATCCTCCTACAGCTGCCTCGTCTGCACCTCATTCTCCTACAGCTGCCTCGTCTGCACCTCATTCTCCGACAGCTGCCTCGTCTGCACCTCATTCTCCTACTGTTATTACCTTATCATCTGATGATTCATCTGATGATTCATCTGATGATGACTTCATATATCAAACCACAACTCAGAACTGGAGAACAGTGTTTAAGAGCCTGCTCCCACCAGGGTCTGGTGAACTTTCCTGTTTAGAGGAGGGTGAAGAACTCAATGACCTTGTCATTGATGCCTCTTGCAGTAAGTAAACTGCATTTATCATTTACCATAATAGCTATTCTCATTATGGTTCCACACATGATATCATTATCAATCATTCTTATAATAGCTGTGTTGATTATGTTTACCAGGTATATGATGTATGAACAATGCGCCCATGCTACCCCTCCATCTATGGCTCACATCATGTCAACATGTTTCTATACCAGGCTGACTGGCCATAATCCAAACTTATCCAGTGACATGTATATATTATCTTTCATTTGAATCAATTTAAACTTAAATCTCATCAAGGTATGTAATGTAAAAGTAGTCACTCAATTGATTGATTATACAGAATGGATAAATAGAACAAATAATTATTATTAAAAAAAAAAATTATATTAAATGCTACACTATTTTAGGGATGTGTGGAAAAATGCCAAATCTCATACAAGGAAAGTAGACCTGGCTACCAAAGACTATGTTCTGATGCCAATTAATGTAGGGTGAGTCACATCACAACTCAAACATTTGATATATACTATTAATATTCTAAAGTTTGTTAAATAATTGATTATACAGAATATTTTAGAATTGAATTTTGATATCATTCAAACTTACTCTCTTTCATATCAAATAGAGGTCATTGGATTCTGTTGATACTGTGGAAACTGGGAAGAAGTATTGGAACATACAACCCACAGGATTTTTCAAGGTATTTTATTACTATCAATTTACTATTAGTTTGTTTCAATCAATACTAAACATTAACTTTTTGAAAACAATTTAATGTACAAGGCATATTGACCATCTCCCACAGTCAAAATTCTGCCCTTTATTCCAAAGTATTGCTAGAATGTTAGCTCTCAATCCCATTACTGTTTTTTATATGTTTTACTTGTAAATCCTAGTTCCAGGGCAGGATTCCCATTTGTTTTAGCCATATTAAACACATTCAGATTCACAGTCCTATTTAACTCCCTTTAATATCCTCTAAAAATATTTTTGACATGAATTAACTTTTTATATATACCATTAATTGAAACATATTATTTATGTCCATTTAATTCATATAGTCCAGCTATTATTGTCATGGATTCATTAAACCAGACAGGAGGCAAGGTGACAAAGTTTAGAAAAAAGGCCATAAGTTATGTTAAGAGGTAATAGAAATAGAAACTAGCCAGTAAACTAGTATAGGCTGCGTCAGTGTTTGATATAAATGCTAGGTAATATAATGAAATGTGTAACAATGCAAACAATGTTGACTTAACTTTACTGACATTTCGAGCTTTAGCCCTTCGTCGGAGTAAAAGAGGTAATACATAAATAAAATATTGTCATCAATTTAAATTATTATATAATTTATATAATTAATTAATTAATATATAATTTATTTTTATTTACTAATATAAAGCCTGGAGTGCATAGCTAAGCTTTTGAGCATCTTTATGAAAATATGTGTTACTATACAATACATGTAGTAGCTATTAAAAACAATAAATAAAAGCTTATAAGAATATATACTTTTTTACACTTATTATTTTATTTTTGATAGATGTTCCAGTTTAATTGTGTATTGGGAGGTGGTGTCATGATGTGCGAGTTGTCAGGTGTACTCATGTACATTGAGTAGTATTTTTTACAGTACATTGTTATGAAAAAAATCAAAATTATTATTCTATCATTTTAAATTCACATTCATTTCCAGATTTCTCAAGGAGGAATGGAGAGAAAAATATGAAGCTGAATTATCTTCCATCCGTGTTGTTTACCCACAGATAGAATTATAAAATAAAATTATAAAACACCCTTTATTCATGATTAATCAACCATTTGATTGTAATTTAAAATAGATGTTGCACTAATTGATCAATTGCACCAGCTGTTAAAAAACTATATAATATTTTCTATGTTTATTAACTAAGGTTAAAATCAATTAACATAAATGAATAACAATTTATATAGGTACCTCAACAGCCTAATGGTGTAGACTGTGGTGTTTATACCATAAAATTTGCAGAATGTTTTCTTAAGGTAAAGAAATATTCATGATGTATGCAGTGTTATAGATCTAGAGACACTAAATCAGTTAGATGTAGGCCATACTCCAAATTATATTATACAAATCTATATACTGCCAGTCTCACAATGGTTTTACACCTTAAAAAAGACATTTAGGTTAATTCCAAATATACAATTTTAACAGCTTTGTTTGCATTGATACATCCTTAAAGACCTTAACAGTGATTGGCAAATGCCTAACTTTAATTCACTCAAATGTCAAATTCCCCAGTATTTCCCTGGGTTTGGGGTTAGAGTTTCAATTGACTAGTGCATATAAAAGAAAGGTAAATAAATTGTTCAGCTATTATTCTTTCTAACATACTGGTCAGTTATTTAAAGTTATTGAAATTTGTTACAGAATCCATTTGGAGCAGTCTTACCTGAAATGGATCTTATGGACTGGTTTTTCCATGAAGACATTGTACAACTTAGACGGGACTCTAAAGGAAACATCATGATCACCAGGCTTCGTCGTCCTCAAATTTTCAACATCAGGAGTTGCCTGCGGAGAGCATGTGTACATTTTGTCTGCGCATGCGTGTATTTTTACGCTCAAAATTCATTTGCATAACTTTCTATGTCGAGTGTAAAGATTTGACGTTGACATGGAACATTTGGTTTGCAATCTCATCCCTAAAAGTAATGTCCTTGTACCTAAAAACTACGGCATAAAGAGTCTACCTTCCACTAATGTGCTGTGGATAATTATTTCAATCGAATGCGCTACAGATGGAAAAATATCATGCATCAAGGTCAGTTCAAAGTGAGAAGTTGGATCAAAACTTCGCACTTTCGAGTAAATGTTTGGGCGCAACATTCAAATATAATACAAACCTAACAGTAGAAGTCATTGCCAACACGATACTGCTTGGATTGGATCACATTAGGAAATTTAAACACAATCGATCGTCAAATAATTCGCCATGTTTACTTCAACTTCAGCACTTTTGCGTCCGATATTCACGTTTTTCATTCTAGAAATTTTATACTTTTGACAGCGCCCCCCAGCAAATTTATTAAATATATGGCTTTTTCCATGTTTACGTTTTGCAAAACTGAACGTTTTAGGTAGAAAGTGATGGTCCCGTGATGTGATCTCAACCAATTTTGAGACGTGATTTCATGCACATTTCTACTCCAGAAAACATGCGAATTTCATTGAGCTATTTATTACTCTAAAACTAAGTATAAATAACGGCTTTATAAAAAATGAACTCTTTGGATTCCATAATATTGCAATAGATAATTATATACTGAATAAATGTTTCATATTATAAAATATAGGTGGATAAATGTAGTCAAATTTGTCACAGTGCCACGAAGCCGAAACCATGTTGTAAACATTGCACGAGATCATATCCAGGGACCACGAGTTTCTACCAAAATAGCTCAGTTTTGCAAACAGTAAACATGAGAAAGGCCAATCTTTCAATAAATTTGCTGGGGGGCGATGTCAAAGATAGAATAATCTGCGAGAATTTCGGACGATAAAGTGCTGAAGTAGAGGTTTTCATTGCGAATTATATGATGATCGATTATGTTTAAAATTTCCTATTATAATCCAATCCACGCCGTATCGTGTTGGTAATGACTTCTACTTTTAGATTTACCTTATAACTCAAATTTAGAGCCCAAAAATTTACTCGAAAGTACTAAGTTCTGGTCCTTTTTGCTACTTTACACTGACTTTGAAGCATGATATTTTTCCATCTGTAGTGCGTTCAAATGAAATAATTATCCACAGCACACTAATGGAAGGTAGGCTTTTCATTTCTTAGTATCTTGGTACTTCAACATTATTTTGAAGGATGAGATTTCAACCAAATGTTCTATGTTAGCGTAAAATTCTTCCATTCGACATAGAAAGTTATGCAAATGATAAAAATACACACATGCGCAGACAAAATGTACACATGCTCCTGCGGAGGAGGCTAGGTTCTGTTTCCGGTCTGTCAATCACATTGTTTCGCTCAGCCAATCAGATGCCGTTAAATTATGAATCAATTACAGCCACCAATTGTCCCACAAACAAACCACAAACAAAGTCGCCGGCGAACGAAGTATTTTGTATTTATCCTCTGTAATAGTATGGTTTTAAGATGTGCCTGGGGCACATGCAATGCTGATGAAAGGTATCCAGAAAGATTGAATGGAGCTAGACTTGTTTTGTTTCCTAAACCGAAAACAAACCGCGAAAAATGCCTCAGATGGATAAAAGCCTGCGGAAGACCTCACTGGCAACTCAATGTCGACCGAATAAACAAACACAAAGCTGTGTGTTCAAAGGTACTGAAGGCGTTTTTAAACTTAAATGCTGTAAATATGTATTAATTCTTGTCGTATTTATTACTGTGCAGCACTTTGTTGGAGGGAATGGACCAACTAACGAACATCCAGATCCTATTCCAGCGAAGAGAAAACTAGAGTTCGTTTTAACAGAACAAGTAGCAAAAAAACAACTACTGAATGAAGACACACTAAACATGTACGTACAAACTTTATTATCTTCCAATGTTCGGTATTAAACATGATTTTTTCGGGGATTTTTTACTCTTTATGAGTAAGCCTTAAGCTTACGTATACATGTGTATCATGCGACACGTAACTCAACTTAACTTAAAGTTATACTTTCACAATGCAATACTTAAATAATATGCTTAGACTTTAACTTAATCGTCATTTCTGGATAATACAACTTAGCTTGTGTTTTAAAATGCTGTCTTAGATACTTTTGCAAACTTTTATACTAATCTGGGTTTCCTTTCTCAGAGCTCATGACAATGACAACAAAGAAAACGAAGAAAACAACAATCACTATGATAGCTCTACTGCAACCCAGACCGAAGAGCTTTGTAAGTAATCTTATTTACCTTTTCTACTTTTGCTTATCCAAGAATGGTTTTGCATATTTTTTAAAAAAGTCAGCAAGATTTATTAACATTGATTCCATAAATGTAATATCAGGGAGAAGTCTATTAACATGAATATCTTTTTTAGTGTAAACAACAAAATCACAAAAGTCACAGCCAGTTATCATTAGCTGACCCTGTACTTGAGCATAGTATATATGGTCTGTCTTTAAGCAAATTAATTTTAATTAGTTGTTGAATCAATTTGTAAACAAAAATTATCAAGATTGTCTAATGCTTCTGTAATTGTATAGTCCCTAGCAGTATAGGGACATTTTATTTCTACTATACCACTTTTTCCATTATCACAGATTTTACCATCAGGTGTGGCTCCAACAAAAAAATATTCTTTGTTTATTACAAAACCACACTGATGAAAATGCCTTGACGGATAGTTTTGTAGATATTTTTCTTTGGCATTTTTTTCATTTCTTTTTCCATAATCAAGAGATGGGGCAGATGGTGATTTATTTCCACAGAAAATACTGCTTAAGAATTTGTCGGATGGTATTGCTTTTCTTTTGAGCACTCTTCCAAAGTTAGATGCTGTAAGCCTGCTTTTTCTTGCCTCAAACCATTGATCTGAATTAGCCTGCTCTCGTGGGCTTACTTCAATGAGATGTGGATCAACATTACTATAATCATTATTTAATACTTTATGCTCAGCTGGCAACTGTACAGGAGAAGTATTGTGCACTGACATGTTTCCACAACCTTGAGAGACTTGCGGTACTTGTATTACTTTTATATTCTTGGTCTACAACCAATAACAAAAAATTAGTAATCAAATATCATTTAAGAATGAATGTCATTGTTGAATTTAAACTTAAACTTCCTTTTTATTTTTCTCAGGGATATCTCCACTAGAGTTTTTATCTACAACATGTGAAATACAGCAACTTAAGTCGAAGCTTGAAGAACAAAAAGAAACCATAAAAGACCTCAAACAAAAAGTAAAAAATAAAGATAAAAAAATACAGCAACTAACAGACCAACTTGAGAACACACATTCATTTGGAACCAAAACAGTTTTAAAAAGGCAAAAGAAAATCAAAAATATTTTCAAGTACTACACTAGCATAACATATGCAAGATTCTTGGCATTGCTGGCATTTCTTGTCCCTGGTAATTCTAGGTTGAAGTGTGACAAGGGCCGCAGAGACATTCAATCCATGACGAATGAAGATTGCCTTTTTCTGACATTGTGTCGAACAAGACACAACTTTGGACTTAAGGACCTCTGTGTTAGGTTTGATATATCCCTCCAATCAAGTGGAATTATATTTAATGAATGGCTTGATCACATGTACTTCAAACTGTGCCAAAAACATCTGGCCCCACAGGGATGTTATAATTGAAAATATGCCAAAAGAGTATAAAGCTGAATTTCCTACAACTCTAGTCATTATTGATGGCACCGAGTTACGAACCCAAGCTCCATGTGGACTTGCTCTGCAGAGTCAGATGTATAGTGACTATAAATCCAGCACCACATTAAAAGGTTTGATTGGTTGTGACCCAAGGGGCACTGTAGTCTTTGTATCAGAGCTTTTTACTGGCTCAGTGTCCGATCCAGCTCTCACAGAGCAAAGTGGATTTTATGAACTAATCAAAACAATGAAATCACATGGGTATATACAGGATAAGGATGGCATTATGGCCGACAAAGGCTTTACCATAGGTGATGAGCTACAGAAATTGGGCCTCTCACTGAATATTCCACCATTTGCTCAAACAGGTTGCCAAATGTCAGCTTCTGACACTGCCTTAACTAGTAAAATTGCAAAGCACAGAGTCCATATTGAAAGAGTAATCACCAAAGTAAAAACCTTCAAAATTCTCTCACATCGTATACCAACAACCCTTTTTAAAAATATAAATAAAATATGGACTGTTTGTTGCTACTTAACCTTGTTTCAAGACACATTTATTAAAGATAAAAATAAGTCTTAGGGTACTTTTTTTTTTACTCCTACAACGGGCTAGAGCTTGAAACGTCAGTCAAATTAAGTCAACATTTTTTACGGTGTTACAAATTTCATTATATTACCTATCGTTTATAAAACACCGACGCAGCCTATACTAGTTTACTCGCTAGTTTCTATTTCTATTTTTTACGGTGTTACAAATTTCATTATATTACCTATCGTTTATATCAAACACCGACGCAGCCTATACTTGTTTACTCGCTAGTTTCCATTTGTAATACAGAATAGTTGATTAGTTGTAATAACTAGATGGATACCTGGTATGATAGAGCAGATCCCATGTAAACTTCACCAAAAGGAGTTGTGACTTTGGGAGTGTCTGTCGATAAGACATATTCTAATGGAGTTCCCTTCAGATCTTTCAAATGTTGAATTTCCTCAGGTGTTATTTTTGGTAACCTGAAAAAAGTATTGAAGTTGTATTGAAGTTATTGCAAAAGTATTGATAGAATAAAATACAGTTGTTATCAAAGCATATTTGTGGTATTTGGTCATTTTAAAATGTGTATTTATATTGATGAATAGATGATTTGTATAAATAGAATGTCAAAGGCACTACTTTATTATATCTTTTTTGTAATAACACCTAGCTCACATTACTTTGTATTTAAATCAAGTTGGCACACAACAGGTTTTCTCTTCCTGTTCTCCAATGGTCTGGCAACAACAACATCCTTAACAGGTATTGGTTTTATTTTTGTCCCCCTTGGTTTGTTCCACTGCTGTGGAAGGCTGGTACAGCTCAACTGATCTGGAACATGTGTAAGATTATGTAGCTTGAACCCTTGGAGAGATTTGATTAATCCCACTATATGGGAACAGTGGCCTGAAAGTCTATGGACAGAAAATACAGTATAAAAATAAAAACACAAGTTTATATAGTTTGAATATAAATACAAAGCTGTCAACTTAAACTCCTGTTTTCCATTCAGTGCATGATATACAATATTCGTTTAGAAATCGTAAAAACAACAAATCTAGATTGATAAACGTTTGTCAAGATCAGTTATTCAAACGACAAAAATATACAAATTGTACTAACAAGGTTACTAGGTTGATCTATATTGTATAACGATTGTGATTTTGCCTTGGACTCGGTTATAAAATTTATTTTGAATCTGAACGTCGAATTTATTCAAGATTTCGTTTTTTGATTGAATCGTCCAAAGGTAGCCTCTCACTGTAAGCTTGGGCTACCTGTGGTTATAAAATTTATTTTGAATCTGAACGTCGAATTTATAGTTTCAGTAATTAGCTAATTTTAAAGCGAATTTCGCAAGATTTCTTTGCGAATACAACTTCGATCTCGTACTTACCCTGCCGTACATGTGCAGCCAGCGTCGCTGAAGGTATTTTTCGAGATTTCCAGGGTAAGTTTGTGAGGCTTTTCGCTTTTTCTCATAGATCGCCAACACTTGCCGTCAACTCGAACGACGCCATTTGTGCCTTCGAAAACTTTAATTTCATGAATATAGCCTTGTGTGTAATAGTTCAAGCCTCTTTCGAGGCATTTTTTTGATAATTTTGAACTTTTCGGAAGGAAATTTACAGAGATTTGATCTGGGATTTTTCGTAAATCATCTGAAGCATGACAACCGCCATTTTCTTTTCGTGCGCTGCTTTGTTTGTGGGACAATAGCAACGGTTGTTAAGGGGATGGAGTTTGCGCGCATGCGCATATTAAATAGCGGAACCATGATATCAGCCGTTAGGGTTTGGCGTGCACCCGCGATACTCTCCCCCGTACAAGTAACATCGAGTAACAAAATCTCAGTACAGCTCAGTTTAGAGAACATGGCTTCGAAACTCTACCATGTGTTTGGCGGGATATGTTTACTGTGTATTCTGTTCATCGTCTTCATTTTCAGGATCAACAACATCACCATGAAATTACAACTCCAAACGAAAGCTACAGTTCCTAAACCTAAGCCTGTGCTCATCTTATTCTGGTCAAAGTTCTTTGGTAAACAAATTCCGTGTCCAAGTTCGTTCTGTGATAACATAAACACGAAAAACTGCAGCGTACCGTGCCAAGTAACAAACGATCGAAACCGTGCACCCAATGCTAGTGTAATGATCATTCACGCAAGGGATCCATATCCTTTGCCGCCAACTCAGTATAGTCACATTCCGCTAACTCTTTTTACCTGGGAAAACCCTGTTTACACACCGATGCTTTCCGATACCAAGTTTCTCGCTAATATTAACTATTTAATGAGTTATAGGCCTGATGTTGCGGACTTTTACGCACCATCGTTGCTGCTCATTCGGCCATCGATAGAACCGAAACCTATTCCATTTGTAAATAAAACAGGGCTAATCGCGGCCGTGTTTTCGAACTGTGAAACAGGAAGGACGGCCTATCTGAGGGAACTCATGAAGTATATTCAAGTCGACTCTTATGGAGAATGTTTGAGAAATAAACAAGGACTACAAGCTCGCTATGCGGGAGATTTTAAGGTGGTCAAAACAAGAATGCTAAGGAACTATAAGTTCACAATAGTATTTCTCAATCAAGATTGTGAATATTTTGTAGACGATCAACTTATACATGCCCTCAATGCAGGTACTATTCCTGTCTTCATGGGGACAGACAAAGTCGATAAGCAATTAGGAGGAAACCTTCGCGAATCCATTATCCAAGTGAGACATTTTGAAACACCAAAAATACTTGCCGAATATTTGACCAAGGTAAGCAAGAACGAAACTCTCTATAACACATACTTAAAATGGAAATATGAAGGATTCCAGTTTCCTGAATCGTTCCTTGCAACACCGCAAGGTCGAGCTATATCATGGCCCGTAGAGCCTCCCATGCCGTACTGTAGTATGTGTGAGACAATCGCTGTTCATCGAGATAGAGGCCAATTCAAGAGTAAAGGCTCTGTAAAGCCCGAATACTGTAGTGCTAGAAAAATACAAGATTGGTTAAAAGTGTAAAAGCCGATATTGCAATGTCAACTGATCCTGCTTTATCAAAGTACCAAAGCTTATTATATCAATAGCAACTCAAGATTATAAACTATAGTTCACCCAATTTTTGCGAGTAGAAATATCAAAAGCCAAAGAAGCTGACAAAATAATTTGTTTTATAAAAAAGGGTAATATTACAGCGCGACGCGCCTATTTGTACAAGTTAACCAATCAGAAAGCGAGAATTTGACCTTACTAGTAACGGTCTCCTGATTGCAGGGTTGACCAGCTGTGGCCTGCAGTTTATTTTTAAACGTATTAATCAAGCAACGTAATTCATGATTTAATTAACACAAATTTATGCTTTAATCTCAAATTTGACTGTGGAAATGGAAAATCTATCGTAATCATTCGAAAATTAGGAAATAACTTCAAAGAATTGATTAAACAGAACCTACTTTAATAGTGTCCGGCTTTGCACACAACTGTCCGGAATTGCACCACTCAAACTACTTTACAAATATATCCATAACATTTTTAAAAATCCCTAAAATTGACCAATACTTTATATAAATCTTTATCAGATGTTACCTCATCTCCAGGGAAAATATATTTCCTAAAAAATGCATTTAACGAATGATATGGCAATTTATTTAAAAACCGTCCGGAATTGCACACACATACTGTATACACTGCTCTGAGAAAACAATCACCTGCACCACCAACATCTAATAATTGTAATCCTTGTTCAGCTACTCTGGCCTGTAATATCATTGAAGGGAGTGTTTGTAGAGTAGACGCACTAAATCCGTGAAACAAATATTACTAGTAAATAGTGTTGACGAGACAATAGATAACAAAGGAATTAGCATATTTTAGCACCAATTTTGTACTATTTATGCTTCACGGATTAGAGTAGAGTACAAACACTAAAAGTGTGCAATACTTTGCACGATTTACCACTAAATAGTGTTGATTAAACAATAGAGAACAATAGAATTAGCAGTATTTAGTGGTATTTATGTTGCACACTTTTAATGTTTGTACTCTACAAACACTAAAAGTGTGCAACATAAATACCACTAAATACTGCTAAATTATGCAAATTCTTTTGTTATCTATTGTTTAATCAACACTATTTAGTGGTAAATAGTACAAAGTATTGCACACTTTTAGTGTTTGTACTCTAAGTGCGTTTTAATACTCTACTGTATTACCTTGTGTAATAGGGCCAGGGTATAGTTCAATATCACCTGAAAGCATTAATTGCCTCATCGATACACAATATCTTTTACATAAAAAAATACACAAAACAACATAATAAAGCAATATCTGGGCACTTTGGTATTTCTTTGATTTACTAACATCTTGAATTCCACTATTGCATCGAATAAAATAACATGAAATTTATGTACAATAAACAGTGATAATACTTTAATTCTTGTGTAATACTTTGCAACATTTCGTAATATTTTGCTTGTTTTGTAATACTTTGGTTTTTCGACCTCATCAGTGGTCAGTTCTCTCACGAATGGAAGGGGTGGCGATCTCAGAGTTTAAGATCTCCTCGTCATTAAAATGTAACTTACCAACAATCTGAACAAAATGCTAGATTCCCGTTGTAATGGTACATATTTATGGCGAGACTCGAAATTACATGTGATTGTTGAAAGGCATGATGGGAGCACAGGAAGCCCACAGCGCATGATTACTGCTGACACATTGATCAAGGGCTCGTCTAAAACGCGACATTGAAAAAATGTAGTAAGGGTCCCTACCAGTAGCCACCAATAGTCCATTTCACAATTCCGTTCAGTGACGCAATTAGTTCCAGTTCGAGGCGCAGCCGACTTCAAATCCTCATCAATTATTCAAATCCGGCTGCGCCTCGAACTGGAACTAATTGCGCAGACTTCAAATCCCGTCCAGTCCTCATTGTCGTACTTGAAACATTACTTCCAAGTCGAGGTTCCAGTTGCTGCAAGTGATAGATTATAGTTTTGCTATGCGCAGCAACGGGAACCTCGACTTGGAACTATTATTTTGTGGTCACTGAACACAACTGTGAAAAGGTCTATTGTATCTAATACACCTATTTCAAAAATCATTGTCGCAGCCGGAGCTACAGTCCACACTCTAAAGCCTGCAAAGGATGTCGGATACATGGCCTTAATTTGTGATTCATTGCACGTTTTTTTAAAGAAATATTTATATTTACATCTACCACAACAACAACTTGTGATGGTCATATAACACAAACAAGTACAACCAAAATATATGATGAATAAATCGATAAAAGAAGAAATACCGACATCATTTGCAGGCTGTGCATGTCTGTGTTTGCGACAACGATTTTTGAAATAGGTGTATATAAGAGAGCAGATTACATACAGAAAATTTCAGAAAATGTTGAATACTGAATACTGCATTCCAAGACCTAAAGGCATTGTGGGTCTAATGATTAATTTTAAAATAATTAAGAAGTAAATATACAGCAATCTGCTACTTATATGTTGTTTCGGATAGAATGCACTAAAAGTAAAATAAATAACTATTAAAGAATATTAAAGTTGTCCATCAGTAGCATTGTATAAAATTATAGGAATTTATTGAAGCTATACACTACTCATCCTCGGGAACCCAGGGGTAATCTTCTGTCGCTCGTTTCTCGCTCCCAGAAAAAATACCCCTGGGAACGTAGTCTGTTGGAGCTTGCTCCGGAAGTCAAAATTCAAACTTATTTAACGACTTTCTTTGAATGGTTATCTTGATTTTCATTGGTCGACCTAATAAGGTCGACCAATCAGGAAAGAGCTGCATTTTGACAACCAGAACAAGCTCCAACAGACTACGTTCCCAGGGGTATTTACTCTGGGAGCGAGAAACGAGCGACAGAAGATTACCCCTGGGTTCCCGAGGATGTACACTACTGTTTGTAAAGTTCTCTTGAGCTTTCGTCGGGCACCATCTTTTGATCGATGATGTCTGTGCCCAACGAAAGCACAAGAGTAGTGTATGGCCTCAATCAATTCCTTGAAATAATTTATTTTACTTTAGACAATATTACAGGAGCCAAAATGCATTTTGGTCTTGGAATGCACTATTTCAGCATGCAGTATTCGGTATATATCTATATAAACTCAATAGGTGATGTGCGCGCATGAGCGCCATTTTATACAACAAAGCATGATATCGATGGGAAACTTAGTACTTCCTTTTTTATGCAAGCTATAAAATATATCCTTAAATCAGTTTTCTTTATAAAACTGCAAGCATTTTAGCAACAGATAATATAACTGTTACATTACAAAATTGATTTGTGAATTATTTTAGCAGGCATGAAATATTGCAAGGGCTCAGTTTCCCATCATGCTTTGTTCTCAAAAAAATGGCACTAATGCACATGGCCGGGTTGCCTTTAAGGTAGTTCGGGACCCAGCCGTAATCACATAATTTCGTTTTTTAGCTTTTATTATTTTCCGATTTGAAAATCTTGGGAACGTTATGCATTCACAAGACAAGCACATCATCTCAGCAAAAAATCTCCTGAATTTAGACCCGCATTCACGAGAAATCAAGATTTTTCGTTAAATTCATGATTTTTCGCGTTCAAATCCGCGTCGTTTTAGTGTCGATTTTTGGAACTATAATGCGTCACATAAATTAGTGTTTTGGGCAAGAATAAAGAATTAAACTGGTCATAATTAGCTTTACATCGATTCTAGAGATATTAGCGGACCAAAAAATGTTAAAGTTTGTTTCGATAATCTTATAGGGAACTAGTTACCAGTCCGGCACGGACAAAAAACAGGTTCACGAAATATACATTTTAAAGGGTTTTCGTGCAATAACTCGGAAAAGAGCATGGTGTCACCCCATTTTTATTTTATAGATGGATTTCCCCTAGCAGAACTCTTCATTCCGTGAAATAAAAATGATATGGTTTTCGAGCGCAAAATGTGGTATTTTTCACATTTTGAGTTTATTTTTGCATCAAAATTCTCGACATGCACGTACTTTTCGCAGTATTTTTTTGCCCAAAGGATTTTCTAGAGTAAAACATGGCAAATAATATGTTTGTTAGGAAAGTGTCTTGCTTTTGCAAATGCTTGTTAAAAAGTTTGTTATCGGGAAAAATAGAATAAATAGCGTTTTATGTTTCAAATTCCGACAATTCTTGTCACAAAAATGACCAAAATGGGCCCCAGTCTACCGCCCTTATCTCCGAAACGAGCACGGTGACCCATTATTTTTATTTTAGTTTTGAACTTAACTTAGTTTGCTCTTTTTACATGAGAAGTTTCAAAAAGATCTAACGATAGAATCTATGACGCCCGAACTACCTTAAGTGCATCATTGCCGGCTGGTTCAAAATCATAGAACATACTAGAAGCAAAGACCGCTAGGGTATATGAGTAAGAGGCAAATCAGGTTTTATGTAGTCAGAGAAAACATTTATATTTTTACCTAAAGAAATTAGCTCCCCTTAACTCTACAAATATTCAGGAAATACATCAGAAATTGGTGTTATTTGACACATTTATTAAATTAGTTAAAACACTTTTCCTGGTATCCTTGCAATCTTCTATGTTTTGGAACTTGATTACAGACCTCTTTACCTTCCTTGTTTGTTGTCCTATTTCAGATCACATGATGCTACCCTTGGGAATGGTTTCTTTCACATGTAAATGATATAACACGTTCATCATAAAAGAACAACTCTCAAGGGAATGACACGTGGTCTGAAATGGGCAATTTGCATACAGAGGTAAAGAGCTCTATTGCTCAGCTTAGCATATAACCAAAGTTTTCCATCAACAAAAGACTAAATAGAGTGCTAACAGTATATACATGAAATAAAATCAAACTGTTATTGTGTAATAGTTCTTATTTAGTGACTACAAGTCACTATCAAAGACAATTAAAGTTGGGTATTGTTTCCTTTTGTATTTCATGTTTCTGGTTGAGTGAAAATGACTAAATAGAAACTATAAGTTACACCTACTTGCAATAAGGTTGTCATACAAAAATATACATTTGTTATAAAGAAAATAGAACATTAGGATGTAGTACGATAGGAATTGATTAAAAGACAAAAGAAGATCACTCAAGCTGAACTCTCTCTTTTGTCTTTTAATTAATTCCTTTCGCACTAAATCACAAATGTTCTATTTTCTTTGTGACAAATGTTCTATTTTGTATGACAACCTTACTGCAAGTAGATGTAGTAACTATTTTGTTTTTAGCCTTTTCTGTAGCCTGGAATTTAATCAGTATCAACACATATTAAAAAGGAATGGACATTTTGCACAAAGCTTTCAAGCACATAGTAATTGTCCATTTAATGCCTCATCTATATGAGCAAATAATATGTCACATAAAAAATGTTTGTGTAGACGAGCCTTAATTTATAGTTAAAATAGAAACAGAATACAAAAGAAAACAGTTGGAATAACATTAGGAACAAAAGATGAAGTATACACTGTATAAAGAGTTATGGTTGCAAATTTCTTTGATGTTTTACAGCAAAAACCAATGCATTACAGCCAGCAAATTATGAGTTTCATTTTGATTTAGTTTTTTCTTGGATCCATTAATCAATTTTGAGGTCAGTGCTGACATCAATCAAAGACTGAGACCATAAATAATAATAATAATAATCATTTTGATTTGGGAATTTTTCTGATTTATCAATTAGTATGGAAACGATTGGACGAGTGGAGATGTGCTCTGCCCTTTTCAGATATTTTTTGATCCATCAATCAGATTGGAAATGGAGCTTATATGAAATCAACCAATGGCGGAACAGTTCTACTTAAGCTCCACCTCCAAGGATGATGGTTCGACAAGAAAAGACAAACATCCTACCATAGTCTGAGGTTGCAATGTAATGATTTTAGCTACAAACAAGTTCTTCATAGATGCCTATAGATAAGTTATCCTTAGAACTAAGTTAGCCTTAGTTTGTTCCATTATTATTCAGAGAAACTTATGTAGTCTAATAGTCTAGTTTCACATAATCTAGTACCCCTGCACTATTCGACAAGAGCATTTGCACAGGCTAAGCCTCGATTTGTTGTCAAAATATTTCCAAATTCCAAGCCAAGCACTGAAATTGAGATTATCCCTGTGCAAATGCGCCTTTTGTTAAATTGTGAAGCAGTGCTACATAACATGAAACTGGAGTATTGTTTTATTTAGTGCAAATTAAGTAAGATGCATGATATATTCGAGTACAGTTTAGCATAATTATCTACATATTATTTGTACCTATTTTAGGTTAGTAGCACAATGCAGACACTCAACCATGAACACCTCAACATGTTTTTGACCAATCAGTTTCGAGAATAGAAACAAAAAGTATTGACATTATTTTACTTTTTCCTTGTTATTATCTAGATATCAAATGTGAATCCAATACTTATAATTATTCATGAGGTAATTAGCCAACCCAATGGCGTGATTCTGGTCACATGCAGAAACTTGAAATGAGAGAAAGTAGTCCCAAAGCAACTGGAAATAGTCCCAAAGCAACTCAAACAGATTTCCAGTTGCTTTGGGATAACTTGTTGCAGCATGCTTTTAGGACTGAACAAAGGTAGTTTAGGTCACTGAAATCTTGCTATTGTACAAATATATAACCAATATAAAGCATTTTTATGCTTTGGTTCTAAGATTGATTTCCATATTGATCATTTTAATTCAAAGATTTCTCCCGAAGAATTAATGAGGATCAGATGTCGTTCAAAGTCCTCCAATTTGGACCGGACAGGATTTCAAGTCCTTGCAATTAGTTGAGCGGACATGAAATCCTGTTGTCCTCATTGTTGGTCTTTAAACATTATATAAAAAACATACTTTATTATCAAATTAAAACTTTAGAACACAACTTGTATTCATCAGACCTTTCTTGTACATTATTTAATAGAAACTGAAAAACCAGTGTTTGCATCTACCCACTAATCTTTGTTAAACAGCAAGAGGGAACAGTTTTTTTTGTTGCAACCACTAACAGTAAATGCTAATGATCTAACTCGTGGTTGGTTGTTGTGAAAATATGTTCATTTATATTGTTTAGATGGAGAACTTGGATTCATTTTAAGAGTTTTTGAAGCATTCATGGTTTGAGTGTCCACACTGTTAACAGGTACACTTTGTTTTGCATGAGATAAAAGTCACATGACCGCATAGAATTATTGCACATTCTTGTGCCCTAGACAGCCTAAGAAACAATCTAATATTAAATGTCCATCAATCTACAGAAAATAAGGCGTTGTTGTCCTTGGCGGAATCACTCTCTCATAGTCCGGCACAGCTTGAAATAGCTTAGGTTCTCTATTATCAGCATCAATAAAAGATAAGATGGATGCTATATTACCACATCTGTAGCAGTAGTTAGGTGCTGACCATACAGTAACTAGTTGCTCATCAAACATGTATTTGTAACCTTCATGGACTAACTGATGGGCACGGCAGATCAGCTTCAGATTGTTGACATGGACAAACTAGTGAATCATAATACAGGGTTAGTATGGGCAAAATGAAATTAGTGTTGTTGGTTTATATGTTTAAGTAAAATATTACCAAAATGTTATCCTCATAATCATCAAAATCAAATATTAAGCAACCCCCCATTGTTGGTTGGTAAAAAATATCATAACCCCCTATATTCGCCCAGTTTATCACTAAAGCTGCATAAAATTAGTAACAATCCCTCCCCCACCCCTATAAAAGCTTCCGAAAATAATGTGACCCTCCTCAATATTGCCGACCCCCCATACACTAATAAATGAAAGCCCCTAATCACCATTACCACTATCATTATCATCTCTACCATAGCGATCACTGTTGCCCTAATTATCATTATCACTGTGCATCACTGTCATCATTATCATCTCTACCATAGCAATCACTGTTGCCCTAATTATCATTATCACTGTGCATCACTGTCATCATTATCATCTCTACCATAGCAATCACTGTTGCCCTAATTATCATTATCACTGTGCATCACTGTCATCATTATCATCTCTACCATAGCAATCACTATTGCCCTAATTATCATTATCACTGTGCACAGTCATCATTATCATCTCTACCATAGCAATCACTGTTGCCCTAATTATCATTATCACTGTGCATCACTGTCATCATTATCATCTCTACCATAGCAATCACTGTTGCCCTAATTATCATTATCACTGTGCATCACTGTCATCATTATCATCTCTACCATAGCAATCACTGTTGCCCTAATTATCATTATCACTGTGCATCACTGTCATCATTATCATCTCTACCATAGCAATCACTGTTGCCCTAATTATCATTATCACTGTGCATCACTGTCATCATTATCATCTCTACCATAGCAATCACTGTTGCCCTAATTATCATTATCACTGTGCATCACTGTCATCATTATCATCTCTACCATAGCAATCACTGTTGCCCTAATTATCATTATCACAGTGCATCACTGTCATCATTATCATCTCTACCATAGCAATCACTGTTGCCCTAATTATCATTATCACTGTGCATCACTGTCATCATTATCATCTCTACCATAGCAATCACTGTTGCCCTAATTATCATTATCACAGTGCATCACTGTCATCATTATCATCTCTACCATAGCAATCACTGTTGCCCTAATTATCATTATCACTGTGCATCACTGTCATCATTATCATCTCTACCATGATAGCAATCACTGTTGCCCTAATTATCATTATCACTGTGCATCACTGTCATCATTATCATCACCATCATTAATCATCAATTATCACTATCACTATAAAAAAAATACAATATATCAATTTTTCATGTCTCAATTTCTCTAAATGGCAGACATAAGCGTCCTATACTTATTGAGGAGACTCAGACTAACTACTCCTACATTAAATATTTTAGCACACAACTCTGCTGCAACAAATGATGCAACAAATGATGATTTTTGCAGAGGGAGAAAAACCGGATAACCCCAAGAAAACCCTTGGCATTTGAGTGGCATTGGAAAGAACAACACATCAAACAAATCTAACTCACATAATTATAGAGTGACATACAATCAATGCCCTAGCCCAAACCTGGAGCAAGTGGTGCACTGTAAACCAGTAGGCCCCCCATCATCATCTACACCTGTACCCCCTATGTCCTCATCATTGATCGTGATTATCACCAAACATTATATCTGCTCTCATCATCACAATCATAACCATCATCATAATGAGTCGCAATTGATAAACATTTGACTTTCTTAATATATATTATAAAATTGATGAATAATTAATGAGCAATTGACAGAAGAATTCACGTCCATGACGGAGGTTGTATATCCGATACAGATTTGTCCTGATTTGCATAAGTTTTAACTTGAATTATCTTGTCCAGATTTACGTTTATTTTGACAATTTTAGTAAAATATCAAATAACTAATGTTGGAGTTTCATAAGTACTATACAATATTTGTGTCCGATCTGTATGAGATATACAGTGGCTTGTATTCGACTTGCTACTGTATATCTCATACAGATCAGACACGAATATTGTATATAGTACAAAATAATAGAAAAATGTATCATGATTGAATATCCTTACCTCACTGGTAACTTTAGGTCCAAACAGCCAGCCAGCACCTCTAGGACTTATTGCCCAGGTGTCTACTTCTTCTGGGTCAGACCATACAAGATCTTGAAACAGGTTAAGGAACACACAAACAATATCCTCCTTCAATAGTACATGTGGTTTTGAAAACTAATTAATGGTGTCTGGAAGGTTTGTTTTGGTGTTTTTAGGGGACATTTAAGGTTATCATAAGTTGGTGGACGTTGATCCTGTTGTATATAAATAATGTGCATTGTAAAAGCTACTTTATTCGCTTACCCAGATAGAATAGTTGGGCTGCCTGTGTTCTGGCCAATTATTTTGCCCCAAAAAAAGTTAAAAAAAAAACAAGACATAATTTTGAAACCACTCTTGACTAGTGATTTTCATTTAAAGGATACCACAAAATGCTCCTTTGTGAGGGATTTCCATATTACGATCAAGTGTTCTTATCTATAAAATAAAAAAAACCATCATTGACTGCATGACACACTAGTGACACACTAGTGATACTACACTAGTCTAGTCTAGTCTAGTCTAGTTGACTCTGACTCATCTTATTCATGTAATTACCTGGTCAATAGTTTTGATATCTGGTGAAAGTCCCCCATGAACACAGAGAACTTGGCCATCAATAATCTATAAATTATAATAAAAATAATAATTAGAATTATGATAATAAAACAATTATTTTTACAGTGCGGACACTCCAACCTGAACCACTTAGACAAGACCGTCCAGTCAAATTACGATATTTGTACAATAGTTTATTCTGACCAATCGTTACTTTCTATATTTTGGCGCAATCTTTACTGTTTACATCGATCAGCTACCTCATTGGCTCATTGGAATATTGCAATCCGATTGGTTAATTGCATATTTTGTCTAAAAATATCTTGTTTAAAATACAATTTTGGAATATATTGACTAGTTTGAGTCAGTAGCCAAGTGTGCACAGATTTGGTGATTGGTTTTGTATGTTAGATGTGGTTAAATGCAATTTATGCGAGGTTAAACTCGAGGTTAAACTTCGTGCATGCTGATGTCAGTAAACAAAATCTAAGAAGTTTTCAAGGAGTTTTCAAGGACCAAAAAGCAATTTTTAAGCACTTTTTGCGATAACTTTGATATATTGCTGTCATAATTGGTAACGTCGCACAGAATGAACAAATTTCATCAAAATTTACCCTACTTTAGCTAGAATTAAGGATACACGGGACACTCTGGGGATGTGTTTTTGAAAACATTATAGAGCGTTCAATACACATTAAACTCCCCATAAAGTATACATTTTTTGAAAGCTAAATAACCAAAGTTTACATAATTGATAAATGTTTTGGATAAAAATCATTTGTTTTTGAAATATCGAGGATTCATTAAAAGCGCATTGGCTCGATTTGAAAAGTTAACATTCACACGGTTTATGGTAGACAGATCAAATTTTTTTTGCATCCTATTATACGTAATTTGAACTTTTTAAGTGTGTTTGCGTTTTCTTTTTTAACGCTTCGTTATTTTTTTATGTCCGTTTAACTTTAGACCTACATGTTTTTAAGCACATTTTTTAGTAAATGCCTAATATCTAAAGAACTAAAAGGAAAACAAAGAAACACAGACACACTTTGAAACTTGAGCATTGTTGGAGTCTACATGCAAAAGTTTGTTATAATTGATGGAAAAGCACGCGTAGCTTAATTTTTTGAATTTTTTGTATTCGAATCCTCGATATTTCAAAAACAAATGACTTTTATCCAAAACATTTATCAATTATGTAAACTTTGGTTATTTAGCTTTCAAAAAATGTATACTTTATGGGGAATTTAATGCGAATTGAACGCTCTATAATGTTTTCAAAAATATGTCCCCAGAGTGTCCCGTGTATCCTTAAGGAGCTTTTAAGGAATTTTTGCTGATTTTCTAAAATTCAAGTGCTTTTCAAGTGCCCTTAAAAAGGTAAATCAAATCTAAGTAGTTTTCAAGGAGTTTAAGGAGTAGCACGAACCCTGTGGGATAGCTTGTGGTCAGCGGTCATGTGTGTGCAGGGGGTACCCCGAGCCCTGCTAGGACTTGCCAGATAGCATGTGGCTCACTTTGTGCTTTCATTGCGTGTTTTCCTGGTAAGTATGATAGGTAAGCATACTCTCCACTGACTATGGTCAGTGTGACGGGTGCTAGTCAGTGGACCATGGATGGTTACCATGGTTACTGCCTTGTCGTCAGGGACATGTGCGTCTTTGTTGTGCATCATAGCACACACGCCATCCTCATCATTGGAGATGAGTTTAATATGTACAGTAATTCAAATGTCAGTTTGCGCTAACCGTTACTTCAAACAAACTTAAATGTCTATCTTTCCTTCTTTAAGTCATGGAGATAGTAACATGAGGTTCTGCTTGCATGGTATTTTTTGTAGTTATTTTTTACTTGTGCATGTATATGTGATAAATCAAATAATAATTGTACTTACTGCAGCTATGGTTAATAAGTCGAAGACTTTACAACAATATCTCCAGGCATTAGCATTACCATATTTAGATTGACACTCATCTGAAATAAACGCAATGAATGATTATCGCATTGAATGCCTCACTAGTTGTCATGTTCATTTATTGACTTTGTTAATAACTTTTTGTTTGTTTGTTTGCTCAGTTTTTTAATCAGCCAATAATATCACATTGATCAATTAGTTTAAAATCCTTTGCATAATTATTACAATTCAATTGATTCAATTTATTGGTTACACAGTTGCTGTGTTAATTTGCACTGTAAATTATTAATTATCCATGCTCTTATACTCACTCAAGTCAAATAAAATAAATGATAGGTAATATTAATAATAAAATTTGTAATAAATTTGTAAAAAATGTTGACTAAGCTTTACTGACGTGTCGAGCTTTTCGCCAGAGTAACTCAGGTGATTGAGTCATTGACTGACAGGCTGTAACTGCTGCTAATTGATTATTCTCCCCATACAGTGGCATTCACAGAGATTACTTACCATAAAATCCATATACTTGCGTTATCTGTCTACTTTCATGATTCCCTCTCAACAAAGTAATACGATCAGGCCACCTAAACACAAAAACATTTCCTCATTATGCATGGTACCATAAAGAACAAAAAAACAATTGTCCCCTTCACAGTTCCTTGCGCCACCCTAAAAGGTTGCCAGCCTCTGCAACGAAGTGAGATGAACGTTGAGCTTGTAATAATAGATACCTTACAGGACAATTATTCACGTATCTCTATCATTGCAAAGTCCCGGCTACCTTTCAAAATGGCGCAGGGAACTGTAAAGGGGACTAGTCAACCAAGATGATAGATTACATGAAAAAATAATAAAACAATAAGATCAGTATATATCCATAGATTCATTTAAAACTTTACAGAGTAACAACATTACCATATTTACTCTCAGAAGATTATTTATTTACACCAGTCCTTTTCAAAGTGAGTATAAATAAGAGCTCCCATCCACACTCTATGTGCAGTTTCATATGAAGCTTGCAATTGAGGCTGAGGCTTTGACAAAATAGCTTAATTTTAGTCTCTCTTTCATGCTATCCATCTCCTACCAGCAGCTGTGTTCAAATTTCTTTCCCTCCCTCCCATCCCCTTTTTTGTTTTGCTCCTTTTTGACTGAACGTTGTTGCAATTGTTTAACAACTGGAAGTGCCATATAAATATTTTCTTTTAATCTTAAAGTATATTTTCTATTGATGAGAATATTTCACAAAAAACTAACAGAACTTTGGATCTCACAGTCCCCTTCTTCATCAGAACTACGAATATTGAAATATATTGTGAGCCATCAAATATAATTATTACTTGAACTGAAGAATATAGCTTTTGATAAAATAAGCACTGGATCGGGACCACAGTGCTTAATCAAGGGTGGCACTTTTTCAAGTAAATATGGTATCATTACTTACTTTGCTTTTAAAGATAGAAGTCTTGTAAATGTCTCTAAACTATAATATCCCCTGTCTACAAAATCTCCCTGCAAAGATCATCAAAGCCATTAGATGTATGCCATGAACACATATTTAATGTACTTGCATAATATTTAACAGTTCATAATTTTGTACAAGTTTACACTAGGGCCCCATTCGCACTAGAGAAAATTTTGTTTGTTTTACCAAAAAAATCTGTCATCAACGAGGTAGGACAATATTTTTGTGTTGGAACAAAATTTGTCGCTGCCAACCAAACTTCAAATACGCCACTGTCCTGCTCTAAAGGCCTCCAAACTTTGTAAAAATGTCAATTTTGACAGTTTTGGTAATTACAGGGTTCGTGCTGATGTCAGTAAACAAAATCTAAGGAGTTTTCAAGGAGTTTTCAAGGACCAAAAAGTAATTTTTAAGCACTTTTTGCGACAACTTTGATATACGAAAATTTACAAATTTATGAAAATGATGTACAATACTATGATTTTTACTTAACTTTAATTTGCAATACTGGAACTTTTACCCTACTCTAGCTAGAATTAAGGAGTTTTTAAGGAATTTTTGCTGATTTTCTAAAATTAAGGGCTTTTCAAGTGCCCTTAAAAACATAAATCAAATCTAAGGAGTTTTCAAGGAGTTTAAGGAGTAGCACGAACCCTGTAATTATCACTTCAACGTGTTCAACGTGTGTTCAAAGTCAACAAAAACCACAAACTTGATCAATCAAACAGATATAAATAGATCTGTGGTATTATTGTTATTTGTACTGGGAAATGTTCCATTTTTCAATAGGCAGCATTAAATAGAGTAGTCAAATAGTTGAATCTGTTGACGTTTGCGATCGGCCTAATACTATAGTGCGTATACAGTTTCAAAACCAAAATTTGGTTGAGATAAACTTTTGCAGGAATTTTGGTTGAGCCACACAAACTTTGGCAGGCTAGTGTGAATGGGGCGTAGAGTTTTACGATTTACAGGCTTTGGCACTAATAGTACTAATAGTACCAGATATTAATTAGCATACATATGCCCTAGTGTGTGAGGTTGTATTTCACCAACACACACTAAATTTGAGTTTGAGAAACATCTGCGATCATTTAGAAAGTAGAACAACTACAAGTGACGTTATTATCATTGAGTTTACGAATGTTGATGGTCTTGATGATTTACTCATGTGAGTCCCTTAGAAGGTATACAGCAGTATAATTTTGGATTTATCACATTTTCTATTTTAATTCATACTTTAGTTCGGAATCCCACAATTTTGTTGAATATTGAAAATAGTAGCTGCAATAATGTATTTGAACTTTGGCTCTAACGCCTGGCACTATTAGTGCCAATTTGGACTTTGTGCCGGTAAATCGGAAAACTCTACTCAAAATCACATTTCAAGGCACTGATTGCCTTCTTGATGACAAATTGAAAAATCTAAATAGATGAATATTACATACCATAAATATATATGAAGTGTCAGGAACTTGGCCTCCTGTCCTGAATAACTCCTCCAAATCATAGAACTACACACAAAAGGCAAAAACCAGTTACTATGCATTTAGTAATAATGATATTGACACCAATTTGTGCAAATTATAAATTGCAATTATAATTCAATATTCTAGATTGTAATGTACGAGTCAAATCCAAAGGTGCCCATCCCCCCCCCGGGCAAACCCCCGGGCATTTGACTTTTTGAAAAAAAATTGGTCAAATTCCCCACCATCTGGGCAAACTGAACAGTCAAATGCCCCACTATTGAAACAACAGAATGGTCAAATGCCCGCCCCTCGAGCTCGAGTCAGTGATAAACTCAAATTTTACTTTAAGTAGAAAAGAAAATACTTAAACTTCCTTCTACTACATGACGTCTCATGAACATGGTAGACAAAACTTGTACAATCTATTAATATGAAGGGAAATTTCAAAAAACGTTGAAGAAGAGAATGGTTATTGGCAATTTTTGATTGGTGATTGCACGACCGAAAGATGGATCTCGATATAATTCACAAATCTATCTTAAAAACTGAAAGAACTTGGATTTTCTTTGCACTTTTCGACTCTAAAACACAAAGACAAGCATTTATACTTCGTTAATTTAATTTTACTTGTGAAAGAACAATACCCAGAGCTCCTTTGCAATCGCTGTTCGTCAATCGCCAATTCTTTCTGACGTTTTTTGAGATAGGTGTATAACAAGGAAAAACTATCTATCAATTCTTTGCTTTTCGTTTCCGTTCCCGTGTGACTTTTGCCTGATCATGGGCTACCTGTGGTTAGGACTCCAATGCTTTCTGGGTATTTTTAAAGATGGCCGACACTCGTCAAATGCCCGCCCGTTCAAGTAGCTAATCGGCGTCAAATTCCCCACTATACGGAACCCAAGTCTTGTCAAATGCCCGGGGTTTGCCCGGGGGGGGGATGGGCACCTTTGGATTTGACTCGTACATAATGCGTATTAAAAAGGCGTCCACGTTCAGGGAAATAAGGTGTTAATTACATTCATTCTAATATTTGTATAAAAATACATGTTGCTAGCGCTTATTTCAACAATATTTAATGTAAAGTTAAGCATTTTAAATCATACATGCGTTGCCATCATCATATTTTTATTAGTATTTTTCAGCTCTAAAAGATAGCATATTTTCGCTGAGCAGCAAAAATGTGAATAAAATCAAGACACATTGATTGTACGAACCTGTCCATGAATATCTCCACAAACTGTTACTGGCGTAGAAACAGGCTGTACGTTAGACTCTTCAAGCAGCAACTCGCAAACGACATCACACAGTTTCTACAGCAAAACACGTTCAAAATAAACAATAAAAAATAACAGTCGCTTGAAATGCACACAAATCAAAGTATCAATAACAATAATTAGTACCTTGAGGTCGTTTTCTGGAAGATATTCGCATTCTTTGGCAATGTCAATCCACCGATCAACGTCCGCCATTTTTCCCTTCTTTAGCGATGGCCTCGATTTGAAGTATGGCCAAGGAGGTCTGGGTCGGTCTGGGTAGTAAATTCAACATGGCGGCGTCCATGAGGAGTTGTACTTCACATAAATTATTTGAATTTGGGACGAGTTTGTTGTATAAAAGCATTTTAAATAGTTTTATTAGAAATAATTTACCATGTTGTAGTTATGCTACTTTTGTGGGGAAAACTGCAGCTGGAATGATGAGGCAAAATGCAGGACAGTCAAATCAGAAAAGTAAGCGTGCAAAATGTGCACATTTACAAGTACAACTATGTTAAGAAAACAACAATAAAATATTTTTTCTTGTATTTGCAGACAGAACCAGGCAAGGTAGAGGTCCGCAACAGGGACGTAAGCCAGTTACGGTTGGTATTATACAATGATAGATATATATTTATCGCAGTGTCTATATGTACGGCAGCCCGTCGCGGTCTTAAAAAAACTAAATGACAGGCAGTCCAAAATTTTGTACAAAATTCGAGAGAATGGCTGAAGTTTATCAAATCAAACTAGTTTTATTTCATATAGAAATATCAAGCGCTTATTTCGAGCTAAGCGGAATTGGATAAGGACGTAGTGCCTTCCCTCTACATACTATATAGCCGGCTTGACACTTAGAAATTTTCGCCTTGACCTCAATGTACTCAACGACAACACATCGTTGTTAGTTGAATTGTACATGACCAATAAATAGAGTTCTTTTAGCTCTCAATAAGGACTTGATATTGTGAAATAAAACTACTTTGATTTGAAGACATTTGAAAGCATTTTTTTAGCTTTTATGACTGAAAAGTTTGGACTGCCTGTCATTTAGTCAATGCCAGACCGTGACGGGCAGTAACGTAACACATCGTTGATAGTTGAATTGTACATGATCAATAAATAGAGTTCTTTTAGCTCTTTCTTTTCTATTTGAACTAAGACTAGTTCAATTTACCGTTTGAAAGAGTTTCCTTTCGATTTTGAGAAAACTTACGACCGCCCAACACTCAGTCACGTCGTTGAGTATATTGAGGTCAAGGCGAAAATTTCAAGCCGGCTATATAGTATGTAGAGGGAAGGCACTACGTCCTTATCCAATTCCGCTTAGCTCGAAATAAGCGCTTGATATTTCTATATGAAATAAAACTAGTTTGATTTGATAAACTTCAGCCATTCTCTCGAATTTTGTACAAAATTTTGGACTGCCTGTCATTTAGTTTTTTTAAGACCGCGACGGGCTGCCGTACATATAGACACTGCGTATATTTATACCAGTTTATAAATTTAATATGTACATGCAGACTGTACAAATTCTATGGTTTAACCTACAAGACTCCCACATTTTTTAATGATATCATATATAAAATTAAATAGGTGTTGACGTGACACAAGGACATTGTGCCTCTAATCCTCCTGGACTTCACCAAAAATAGAAGAAAACATGACATTGTGAAAAGTGAAGTACAGGGCATACAGGGCTCAAACCTGGAGATTGAGATAATTGAGAAAATTCCAGCCATTTTGTTCGATAATCTCTGAATTTCCGCCATTTTGTTTGTCTTCTTAAAAGTTCCGAACCAAAAATAAAAAGGTCTTTCTACAAATATTCTTAGCAAATTTATCAATTTTAACGTAAATTATTTTAAAGTGCGACTACTGAAACTGTGACCACCCATTCCAATTTCAAAATAGATATTTTTTTTGATCAAACAAGAAACATGTATAGGGTTCTCACAAACTAATATGTTTATTATTCAGTCTTGATCTATTCTGTTATGAAAATTATTATTATTTTAAGCAAAATAATCAAACATTTGTAGAGATATATTCTATTGTTCATATTCCCAATCGTGATTGGATGATGATTGGCATCCCTGGTTTCAGTTGTCGCACTGTAAGAACTTGAGTATTAATCCAGCTGGAATTTTAGACACCAGCCTCCCAAATGTAAATCTGATACTCTACTAATTGAGCCAACAGGGTACATTTGAAGTAACAAATTATATGAAATAGAAAAATCAGTCCCACTGATATTGTTAATTCACAGCATTGGAAAAAAAAAACATTTTAACCAAGTTTCCCTGTTCTGCAGAACCCATCAAGGTCTATCAAAATGGCACCAGAGACAACTGACTGGCCTTCAGTATTTTCAGGAGCACAAACCTTCAACCCATCAGTTATACCAGTATTCTTCAGAATGGGACGACCCAAGCATAATAGAATAGACAAAATGCCCAATAAAACACTAGGCAATATTGAACTGATGAAGGTATGTAAACAACCCTTTAACACCTTAGTGATATTATTTACATTGAGTAAATCATAAAATATATCAAATGATAATAAAAATTTTAAAATCATTTAGACAGATTCTTTGATTTATTGTGTGAAATTTATTGACCAATTCATTTCTTTAAGCCAAAATGCTTAATAAAATTATAAGAATTGAATGTTGAAAAAAAACGCCGTCGTTTGGCTTAAGTACGACGGTATGATGGTTGGTTTGTTAAGCACCAGACTACAGTGCGGGAGGTGCGGGGTTGGTGTCCTGGCCGGACCAATACTCAGGGTCTTAAAATAATTGAGGAGAAGGTGCTGCCTTTGTAATTAAATCTGCAAATGGTTAGACCTTCACGTCTTCTTGGATAAGGACGTAAAACCGTAGGTCCCGTCTTTCTTCACACTAATCCTATATAAGGTGGACTTTAAAGATCCTGTTGTGTTGTTCGCGAAGAGTAGGGGATTATCTCCCAGTACAACAGTTAGGTCTCAGAGGCATACACTAATCCACACTCATGATTGTAAACTGCTTCTAGCATACCGATAAGTCCTCCACATCTATCATAAGAAATATTATTATATTATTATTAGGACGGGGCTGCAGCAATTTTGACCCACTCACCTTCCCTGGTGGCGGTAACCTCTTTATTCCATTCACTGCATGCCTATCGGCTTAGCATCCGCGGCATTCGTCTCCCATAACTTAATATAAAGGGATAATAGGTATGTAGTGAGGATATAGAACTAATATTATGTTCATATTTTCTTTAAGGTGCCAAATTTCTTCCACCTTAGTCCTCCTGCAATACAAAGACAATGCCAGGTCTTAAAACGTAAGTTGAAACAGACCTAAAAATAATGTGTGGAAGGAAGCCTGACATAGTGGCCATCCAAATCAATTAATTTGTAGCTTGGTCATACCCCTTTTTGGCCGGTCAAATGTTTAATTACAAGTACAGAAGAACATTATGATAATATTTACACTTGTCAAATTGTCTAAGCTACAAGAAATATAATGAAAATAGTCTCGAAACCTCCAAAATCAATTAAACAAGGCTCAATTTTGTGGAAATCATTATTAAATAAATGTTTTGATCAATAAATGTGAAAAAAGGTTCATGCCATTATGGGTCACACATTATATCGGGAGAAACTTGTCATACCGAGGTCTATCAATCAATCATTATTACCACAAATAAATATAAAATTACAGAAAATGTAATAACTTTTCAAATTACCCTTTATCTGTTACTTATAATTCTGTAATTTTACATAAAAATTTTATATGTGTAAGTAAGTAATGTCAGATGCTTAATTAGTCATTGGAAAAGTTATTTATTACAAGGACATACTCAGACCATCCTCGGGAACTCAGGGGTAATCTTCTGTCGCTCGTTTATCGCTCCCAGAATAAATACCCCTGGGAACGTAGTCTGTTGGAGCTTGTTCCGGAAGTCACCATTCAGCTCTTTCCTGATTGGTCGACCTTATTAGGTCGACCAATGAAAATCAAGATAACCATTCAAAAAAAGTCGTTAAATAAGTTTGAATTTTGACTTCCGGAACAAGTTCCAACAGACTACGTTCCCAGGGGTATTTATTCTGGGAGCGAGAAACGAGCGACAGAAGATTACCCCTTGGTTCCCGAGGATGGACTCAGACTGACTTAACTAAACAAAGCCATTTTGATAATTTGAAACAACAGCCATATTTGCCAGTGTAAGTCCAGTGTTCAACCCAAGAATCGGCCATCAAAAAGCAACCTTGCCTTTATATACACCAAGTCTCACAGCCATTGTGTAGGTTTTTCACACAATTTCAAAGCACAATATTAAAAATGTTTTTAATTTTTTGTTATAATAAATCATTATTTACATATTGACTCAATCTAACCTCCATTATTAAATTGTGAATGACTATCTAGAATTTGTTATTTCCATCTGCAAATTGTTAGACTTTGCATCGTTCTCGGATAAGGACATTAAATTGGATGTCCTGTCTATCCACACTATGCTCACACAAACCTGCATTTTGAGGGAGGGAGGTAAAAGAACCACTGGGAACCTAACAAACCTTGGCCTTGACCACCCTCAGTGACTTACTAACACATACTATAACTACTAATTTCCTCACGATTGTAAGCTGTCAGCGGTCCGTATGATAATTGTTAAGCATATTGACACATATGTCAAATGTACTATATAAGCACCACATAACATTACATTTTATTTACATCTTCATGGTAAAACTAAACAATTACAAAGCTTTTGCAGTACTGGTTCAATGCACTACCAACTGAGCTATATAAAGCCACATAAATATGTTGGCAGGACACAGTGAATAATCTACTAGATATTAGACTATTAATTAATTATTAATTATTATTGCCATCATGGGCTTATTGTATTGAAGTCAGCTGTGTTTTTCTTCCAGATCTCTGTAAGCCATGGCCAACAGATTTGGATCCATCATCCAGACCTCTTAAAGTCACCTCAAGGAATTATCTCTTTGCTGGACCATCAGTCTACCACCCTAGATCACGTAAAGTTAAAATACAGGTATAATAAATGAATGGTGTGTTTAAAGTTATATACATCAAACTCTTTTCAACTTGCTGCAAACTCATACATTCCAATGGCTAGTTGTGAAATATGTATTTCACTGCCGTCAATCAAGGATTTAAAAAGTACTGACTAACTAGTTTTGATGGATGGCAGATGAATGATTTTACAACAAGCCGTTTAAATGTTTGAGTTCACAGAAAGTCAAAAACTACAGTAAAGCCAGACAAAAGGAATATATGTACCATCATTAATTATCATGCACACTATAATATAATCATGAAACCAAGCTGGTGGTTTTTATTAACCGTGAAACAAAGTGTATAAGTTAAAGTGTAATAGTCAAATAACAAACAAAAGAACACATGATGGAATTATGGTACATAGTGATGCACTAAAGAGTGTTTCACAGGTTAATGAAAACCACTCTATGTATGTTGACTTATTGTACTATTTTGTACTAACTGAGCAGAACAGTGTGACTATTGTATGCTTCATTGTAATTTGTATTGTGTGATGTAGCTCATGCATGAGTGAATTCCTAGTTAGTAAATAGCTATTCAAAACAGGTTCCCATTTAAATCTGTACTTTTCCATTTAAATCTGTACTTATGCAAATTGTGTTGATGTGTGCTAAACACACAGATCAACCAATCAGAGTATATTATTTCTGAAGTGAACTTCTCTGATTGGCTGATCTGTGTGTTTAGCACACATCAACACAACTTGCATAAGTACAGATTTAAATGGGAAAGTACAGATTTAAATGGGAACCTGTTTCAAATAGTTGGGAACTAAAAGTTGGTAATTGTTTCACAAGACTTAGTGTGTAATATTCCTACATTTCTCAGGTCATAATTTATTGTTGCTTCTTTACATCACCATTGTCATCATCTAGTTCTTTTGTAATTACTGTAATAGGCATGATTATATATAGATCTAAATATACACTATTTTCAAGAAGAAAAAGAATCCAACAAGCTACATGTACATGTATAATATTGTGTGCTTTATCAGAATATAGGAACCAAAACAAGTGACAGTTTGTTCTAAGGAATGTCATTCCTTATGACTGTTTGACTTACATTTTGTTGCCTATAGCTGATAATTTAGCTATTGATCCCATGTGCTAGTACCCAATGAGCTTGTAGGGGATGATAGTATCTGATTGTGCTCTAGATTAGTCTACAAGACTTGATACTGGATGAGCATGCAAGAAACAAACTGATTGAACTGGCTGGTCCAAGATATGATAAAGAAACCGATACATTGACAATTGTCACTGACAGGTTAGTCAACTATAAATTTGATTATATGTTTTGCCTTTAGTACAATTTACTAAAGAACTAGCTCTAATTTTCATCTCGGGACAATGGTCTTTTTGTATTAAGAACCAATGTATGCCCCTGGGAAATAAGCAGTAGTATTATTAACACTCCTTAAAGGGAGAGCAAAGATCACAAACAATCACAATTTGCATTGCTCCATACCATGTAAACGTTAATTACTGCTGTGGACAGTTGTGACAGCTTTACCAGATCCCCACTTACTATCATTAATTTAGTTATCTCACACCAAAAAGTTGTTCAATAACTGCTGTTTATCAGTTAAACAAATGATTGTTTCTGCTAAGTTGGATAGAAACCGTTGGATATTATAATAGGGAATAAATGAATTTAATAACATTCCCTAGTATTTATAACCATATGAATTTGTTTATAGCTTGTATTGTTATTTGTGTTCTAAGGTGTCCTACCAGGAAGCAAAACAAGGACTATGCACTTTACTTACTGACAGTTTTGTACCATGAGGCCTGGGTAAGAAGGATATAGCATCATTATAAACATATACATTGTATGGTGGGAATTATATTTGTGCCAGGGTTCGTGCTTAAACTCCTTGAAAACTCCTTAGATTTTATTTACGTTTTTAAGGGCACTTGAAAAGCCCTTGAATTTTAGAAAATCAGCAGAAACTCCTTAATAAAACTCCTTAATTGTATCTAAAGTAGGGTAAAAATTATAGTATTGCAAATTAAAGTTAAGTAAAAAATTTAGTATTGTACATCATTTTCGTAAAATAATTTCAACAAGATTAATTAAAATCGCAAAGGAATTATATAACTCTATTGAGGGGTACTGGGAACGACCATCCAAAACGGCCGTCCCCGCAAAAAGTGCTTAAAAAATACTTTTTGGTCCTTGAAAACTCCTTAGATTTTGTTTACTGACATCAGCACGAACCCTGTTGTGCTTGTAACACTGGAAGCCCAACTATTCTATCTGAGGATTTTTTAAAGGGGGAAAATATTTTTACTTTGTGCCATATTGGAAAAAAGAATCTTTGAGCATGTGGGTGGAGTTCCTGTAGTGGCTGGAATCCTATGGTTTGCTGTGCACGATCACACATTGCATGCAACTTTCACATACATGACAGGGCTTGAAAATAGGAAAACAAATTGGCCTGCCACTTCCAGATAAAGAAACATTAAAATAATTTATGATTTCCAGTAAACTTTGACTGAAGTTATATTATATCCATTTGGCAGTTCATAATGATTTTCGCCTGCCAATTCTTAATTTTGGCCTGGCATTTGGCCATTGGCAGGCAGCTATTTCGAGCCCTGTATGACAGAGATCGAAGGAAGTTGTAGTTTGTGGCAAGGTATGAAACTCTGGTCATGTGATATGGCATTGCATAGGCACCATTGGAGTGCCGAGAAGCACTCAATTTTGTTTTTTTGCAAACAACAAAGTGCATCATTTTTAGTATAATTATGTATAGCGATTTTCACTATAGTAAACTTTTAAAAACAACAATAATAAACAAATAATGTTTCTTTCCTTGTTTATTGAAATGCTAATAAATACAGTTTATTTAACAAAGACATTCCATTCAAAGATTCCAAATAAATGTGCAAAATTTTCTTTTTAATTTCAATTATTCATTAACTGCCTAATCTGAGCTCTGAGACGATAATACTTTTTATGTTAGTTGTAGAGCAATGCTTTGTACATTGGAAAAAAAATATAATTTTCTTGCATCCCTGATTTATCTTGTTTAAAGTAGCTTTGCTTCCATACCTTGTCAAACTTTCCATCCTCAAATGTTGTGTGTGAAATGCCACATGAATCCCATCTGTGTCCATTTAAACAAATATTCCACAAGAACCTCAGCCATTGTGATTGATTATTATTGTGATTGTGATTATTATTGTGATTGTGATTATTATTGTGATTGTGATTATTATTGTGATTGTGATTATTATTGTGATTGTGATTATTATTGTGATTGTGAGTATTCATCATTTTATTTACAATGTTACTGTGCGACTCTCCAATACACAACCAATTCAGGACTTTTGTCACATCCAGTACCTAAAATATATAGCTCATGTTAGCAGAATGAAAAATGATGTAATACAAAAACAAGTACTTTTCGACAAGAGGAAGACGTGGAGGAAAATGGAAGAACTACTTGGAATAGATAGGCAACAGGCGTTAAGATCTATGTTGAATAAAAAGGACTTCACGCGGTTGTTGGAGTGTAGGTTCCCTTGCTCCAAGCAATCACGCCCCAAGGCCGATCATGCGCCGAGCGGGAAACATTGATGATGATGATGACTCTATACCGTACGTAGTCACTTACAAAAACGTTTGGTGAATTTTTGACATTATTTTGACATTTTTTCATCTCAATCGGATCAATTACAGATATCAAATCATCTTAAGTCTCCGCCTCTCGATATAAACTATGCCTCTCGATACAAACTTGTACCTGATTGGTCCGATTGAGATGAAAAAATGTCAAAATAATTTCAAAAATTCATCAAAAGTTTTTGTAAGTGACTACGGTACGGCGAGTTGCACAGTAAATTATATGCTTGTGATGGTAACTATGATATTTGAATATAGAAATCTGAGCCATGGGAGTCTGATGCAGTCATTGAAGAAGAAGAATCACAAGAACCAATCAAAACCAAGAGACGTAATCCCAAGAGATTCCAACTGATAGGGGATGAACTATACAGAATGAACCAATATGGAAAGGCTTTTAAACTTGATATCAAGACAAAAGTGTAGATAAATATTACTTTGTTATTAAATAGTTAAAATCAAAAAGTTTATTTACAGTGTTTTCAATATACTTTTGCACACACTCTGCTGCACAACCAACAACAATACGTGTCTTTTTGTCCCTGGGGGGGGGGGGGGGGGGGGGTGGACTCTCTTTGTTTAAGTGGTAGGGGTGATTGGTGCTCGTTTATATGTTGTTGTGTGTTTGTCTCAATGCTCCCATATATTTGTTTATTTTTGTTTTCCACTATATTTGAAAATTTAAATGTTTCAAAAATCTTATTTTTCTTCTGCAAACCAATAAATACTTACCAGAGTCAAATTGATGTAGTTTTTTTTTTGTATAAAAGTAAGGAAGCTTTTACAATGTGACCTGGTTGATACTCTTATGTTAAAGTAGTAGTAGGGGTGATAGGTGGCTGATTTTACAATGGACCGGCCCCTAAAAGGCATGAACAAATAAACTGTTGATTTTGAAGTCTTGTTGATTTCAATTCTTCAATGTTTATTCTCCTAAGATAGTTTGCACTAGTACAAGGAGATGAGAGTGAGGCAGTCACTGAGGGTGGTCACGGCCAGAGATTTGGTTACGTCCTCAGTGGTTCTTTTACGTCCACCTTGTAACATAGTCAGAGTGAAGGCAGACAGGACCTCCAGCTTTATGTCCTTATCCGAGAAGACGAGGCACTGAGAGAGTAAAGTATTTTGCCCAAGGACACAACGTAATCGCCGGGCCAGGAATCAAACCCAGACCATTAGGCCTGGAGTCCGACACGCTGACCGCTAGGCCACCACGTCTCTCTCTCAAAAGCTAAAAGATGTGACCATGTGTTCACCTTGGAAGATAAGGCCATGTTCAAATGTCACATCTCATGTACCCAATCTAATGTGAATGAATACAAACAATAGTGTTTGTTCCGTTTGCATTAGATTCAGCACCCCGGGGGGGGGGGGGGGTACTCCCTTTGTCCAAGTGGTAGGGGTGATCGGCGGAGATTTTGAAAATGACCCCTAAAAGGTACGCTCAGATACAAATAAAGCAGAGTAAAAACGACCCTTAGAACTGATTTTTGAGCCAAATCTCTAAATGGACCCTAAAAGGTACGCACTGGAAATATTTTAACCCTAAAAGGTCACCGATCACCCCTACCACTTGGATAAAGGGAGAACCCCCCCCGGGTTCAGCACATGTTCAGTTGTGACGTTTGAACTAGGCCTAACTGGAATACACTACAACCCCCTTCACAACTTTTGCCCTTTATAACCAGTGAATTAAATTCCTTATTTGTTTTAACACATTGTCCAAAATTGGAAACCAAACAAAAGGTCAAAGTAAATAATATTTTTGAGATCTTTAAGTTTGGGCACCCTGTGCTATTTCTTTGGGTTTCCTGTGGTGACCCCAGTCCACTAATCGTCCAAGATGGCGGACAAGGTTGCGTTTGGTGTACATGTGGGCTGTACATCTGCAAGTGTTGCTATTTGTAAGGTAAGTCGCTGTTGTATTATTTCTTTGTTGACTGAACATGCTATCAATGATACTTTGTTTTAAACTGGTCTGTTAGAAACTCTGCGAAACTAATCCAAATTGTCAATCAAAATTATTCGATAACTAGCATCACTTTAGT